>ML780945.1:860462-898487 GCA_009831015.1 Picea engelmannii | reverse complement strand
CTATCCTACTTATGATAAGGAGTTGTATGCATTGGTACAAAGTTTGAAAAAATGGAAACATTATTTGTTGGGGAAAGAAACCATTGTCCACACAGATCATCAACCACTGCAATACTTACAATCACAAACAAAGCTACAACAAGATAGGCACTTCAGATGGATGGGTTTTTTATAGCAGTTACACTTGGTGATAAGGTATAAGAAGGGCATTTATAACAAAGTTGTTGATATGATTTCAAGGCCTATTATTAGTGCTTCAGTTATTCTTAAGCATAGTCCTATCATGCATGATAGTTATGTTGAGCAATATGCTTTAGATACTGATTTTAAAGAAGTATATGAGACTTAATTTTGTCATTCTAACCATGTTGAGGAACTGGATTACCATGTTCATGATAATATTTTGTATCATCTTGGCAAGCTATGTATTCCATAGGGTGAAAGGATCAACATAATAAGAGAATACCATTCTTCTCTTATTGCTGGTCACTTTGGTGTAGGAAAGACAGTGGCTAATTTGCAAAGGTATTGCTATTGGCCTAGAATGAATGAAAGTGTTTCAAGATATGTTCGAGGATGTTCGTTATGTGCCACAAGCAAACCTAGCAATCGAATGTTGGGTTTGTATACTCCACTTCCGATTCCTTCTCGTCCTTGGGAAAGTATTTCTATGGACTTTGTAGGAGGTCTACCTATGTCTAAAAGAAATCATGATTATCTTTATGTTGTGGTTGATCGATTTAGCAAAATGTGTATTTTGATGCCTTGTAAGAAGCAGGTTACAGCTGAGCAAATGGCACAAATGTTATTTCAAAATATTTGGGTGCATTTTGGATTGCCTAAATCCATTATTTCTGATCGGGATTCTCGATTTGTTGGAAGTTTTTGGTCGAGTTTATGGGCACTCATGGACACCAAACTAAAAAAGAGCACAACTTTTCATCTGCAAACCGATGGTCAGACAGAAGTGGTAAATAGAAAAGTGGTGCATCTTCTTCGTGGTTATTGCAGCAAGCATCCTAAACTTTGGGATGAGTATTTACACTACATTCAACATGATTACAATCGAGCTAAGCACTCTTCAACTCAAACATCGCCATTTGAAGCATGTTTTGGCTATTTGCCCAAATATCCTATAGATTTTATCTTTGGGAAGGATATTGCTATTGATGGTCAGTATGACATTGATAGGGCAAAAAAGTTCATTGAACAAATTCAGTCGATACATCAAATGGTACAAGAGTAGTTGGAAAAGATTCAAGCCAAGTACAAGATGAGACATGACAAACATCATGTTGATCATAATTTCCAAGTTGGAGATGAAGTTTGGCTTTTCATTAGTAAGGAGAGGCTTAAACGAGAAGGTAAAAAACTAAAACCAATTCGATATGGTCCTTTCAAGATTGTTGAGAAGATTGGTAACAATGCCTTTCGTTTAGATTTGCCTCCTTATATGCAAATGCATGCAGTTGTTATTGTTGAGAATTTGAAATTGTATGAGCCTCCTTTGATTGATGATCAAGGAGAGCATGTTCAGATTCCTTCTATAGATGATTTTTCCCCAGAATATCTTACAAAACTACATGAAGACACAATCCTTGACAGGAGAATGAGAACTTCAAAACGAGGAAATGTGGAATATCTTCGAGTTGGTATTAAAGGCACAAATCCAAGAAAATCCAAGTGGATTGAGGTTGGAAAGGTGAGGGAGCTATACCCTCATGTTCAGATAGAATGAAAATAGTCTTTTGGAGGTCCAAAAGCTTTCCAATGGGGAGGTGTGATCCAGGGGATCAAATTTTGCTCAAAATTCAAAATGCTTGGAATCACTTCAAATCAAACAGGAGTGTAGGCCTCGTCGTTGAAAACCCAACGCAACTTGTTTGGGTTAAAAAGGACGTCGGGAGAGAGAGATATTGCGTTCTGTTCAAAACGACAAACAGGCAAAAAAAAGGGATGTTGAATGTATAGTCCATATAGTCCATACGGATGCTGACGTGGCAGGCCGTACGACACATGGCAGGCCATACGACACATGGAATGAAGTTGTGTGGAAGTTGGCATATGACATGGTTTGTTCGCAACGAATGGGATGGCGATACGTGGCCCAATCAATGGTCGCCACGTGTCACCTATATATTGGTTTAAAATTTATTTGGAGTCCACCGGATTCGACCCTGTGACCTCCACCCGCATGCAAAGCTTTGGAAACGACCACCAACCAACGTGACACCATAGTGTTTCTTAACACTATATGGTGCGAAATTTATTTGAGTTCAAATGTTGTAAAGTTTGGACAGGGGTCGGGCTGGGGCCTAGCCCCAGCCCGTGGTTATGTTGTTATGTAATATGGCCATGGTTTAAACATTTGCGCGCGCATTCAAACTTTAGCCCCGATCGTATACCTTGTAATATGACCACAAGCACGCACTATGTTTTAACATAGCCCTTTTTAATATGATCTCGGTCACATGTGTTGTGCATAGAACCATCGGCGCGCCCGACCGTTGTCCTTTGGTTTGGAATCGACCCTTTTTTAAATACACGCAAGGTCATGTGATGTCCATATTCCCGTGGGTATTAGACAGTTAAGGGTCAGTGCGTAACCGTTCTATAGTTTGTACCAGTTATACGGTTTCACCCGGTGTTAAGTTTTCACGCATAAAATCACGTGGGGGCTAGGTTGGAAGAACAAGGGTGTATTTTGGCGATCCAGAGATAGCAAGTTTGAAGGGGAACTTCCAGGAAGCCTATCTTCTTCAGTTTTTGGCCAAACGAGGTACTGAAAAATCCCAGCTAGGGGTTTTTGGATGTTCTGAAGCCATTGGAGCCATCTATTTGGAATTTTGAGCACTTTGAGAAAATAATACAAAAGATCCATTGGAAGCTGGACCAGGAGATATAGCCTAAGAGAGGGGTGAACTCCTTTATCATTTGTTGTGTTATGTGTTTTCTGTTCACTGTTTATATGCATATTGAATGAGTAATTTATATAAAAGTTGTGTTGCAAAGTTGATCCATTTTCATTTTAACACATGAAATAAATCTTGCAAATATTTTCAGGAATACAAGTCTTCTTCATTTTTAGATCAGTACTATAAACCATTTGAAAAGGATACATACCTATTGATTTCTTGGTACCGATATGATTCGCACATAAGGCGTACTTCAGGTGAACATGCCAAGCCTTATTATTCTCCGTCGACACTTTTTTTTATTACATTCATCAAATTCTTGTTGGATGATTCAACCAACGCATTTCCCTGAGGATAATAGGTTGTAGAATTTCCTAGCACAATCTTATATTTTTGACAAAAACTTACCATTGTCAGATATTTGAAAGATTTAGCATTGTCTGTGACTATTTTTCAAGGGAAACCAAATATCGATAAGATGTTCTCTTCCAAGAAGTTTATTACTACCAAATCAGTGGCATTCCGAGTTGGAATGGCTTCAACCCATTTCGTGAAATAATCAGTAGTAGTTAAAATCCATTTATGTTGGGCGCTTGACTGTGGATGGTTTCCCCAATGAAGTCCAGACCCCATTGTTGAAAAGGAGCCTCTGTTTTGACTGGCCCTAGAGGTAGTGCAAAAAGATTTTGCTTACCAGAGAACAGTTGGAAAGGGTTGCAGGCTCTAACCTTGGCATTCACATTAGTAAATAAATTTGACCAATGATATCCAATTCTTAGAATCTTGTAGGTCATTTCCCTCCAGGCATGATTCCCTCCACACAATCCTTTGTGAAATTCATTTATTACATTCTCCGTTTCAGGTTCTGTTAAACAAACGTAGCAAGAAACCTAGAGGATCTCTCTGGTACAATTGACCTTCAATAATACAGTATTTAATTGCATGTAGCCTCAACATTCTCTCTTTGGATGGATTCATGTCACTTGGGCACTGAAGGGTAAGGAGGTATGAAACAATATCACTATACCAATTAGAGGCGGAAAATTGATCTTCGATTTGGACTCTAGGGTTTTTATCATCAAGTTTCTCTATGTCTAGGATATATCCGTGTGATTCTAGGTGGTTTATCCCGAGTGCCTTGAAATTTGATTCTTCTAATAATTTCGCAAGGCCCTAGCCTTTGACTAGCTTGGTCAGTTTTACTTCTTGATCGAACTCATAAATTTTAGCTAACCACCGACATCTCCTTCCATCACTGTCTGGTTGTACCAAGATATCTTTAACAGAGCTTGTTGGCACATAAGCGATTATTTTGGAATGCGGTACATATGTCCTGAAAGCTTTGAGATCTTTCACCATCGCGTAAGATTTTTTTTCCAGTATATCATATCTTAGTTCAGAATCCCTGAGGCTTTTACTAAAAAAGGCTATCATCTTCTTGAAACCTTGTTCGTTCTTTTGCAAGAGTATCGCTGCGATAGTATGCTCATATGCGAAAGAAAAGATAAGGAATTCCTTAGTATAGTCAGGAATAGCTAACACTGGAGATTATCTTATATATTTATTAACTCACTTGAATGATTCTTTATCTTTAGTAGTCCATTTCATTTCACTGTCTTTCTTCAACATATCTATGATTAATTTGAAAATTTTAGCACAGTTAGGGATAAATCTTCTCAAAAAATTTATCTTCCCTAAAAAAGGCTGTATTTCTTTCTTATTTCTAAGAATGTTTATTGTGTCAATAGCCTCGATTCGCTTGGGTTCGTGATTCCATCCTTTCAAACTATATGACCCAAAATATTTCCTTATTGCATAGCGAAATGAGACTTCTTAGGGTTTAGAGACAAACCAAATTTTATTCATTTCTCGAAGGTTTTCTTGAGATGAACCAGATGTTCTTCATTAGAATTGGATAACACTCTTAGATCATCTAAGTAAATGACAATAGATTTATTTCTCTCACCGATGAAATCTATATCCATCAATCTTTGGAAAGTGGCCCCTGTATTCATCAAACCAAATGGCATTTTATCATACATGAAAGTTGCCCACTAAGTGGTGAACGCAGTATTTTCTTTTTCATCTTCATGGACAAAAATTTGGTTGTAACCGGAGAAACCACCCATCGATCATAGAAATTTTGTTGGATCCAACTAATTTTTCTAGGGCATGATCCATTTTTGGAATTGGGTAGTTATCCTTCAGATATGACTGGTTTAAATTCTTGAAATCTACAAAAAGCCTTATTTCTCCACTTTTCTTCCTGAGAGGTACCAAATTTGCTACCCATTCAGAATACGTAAGTGGGACAATAATATTTGCATCAAGAATATTCTTGACCTCTGTTTCTATTAATGGAAAGAGGATAGGATTTATCCGTCTCAGCTTCTACCTAAAAGGTTTGATACCATGCTTCAAAGGGATCTTATGTTCAATTAGAGAGGTATCATAATTTTTAGGATCGTCATAGGACCACGCAAAAATGTCTTTATACTCCTTAAGAAACTCGGCGTATTTATTCTTCACCTAGGCTAGAAGGTATTTAGATATCTTGACTAGTTTAGGATCTTCTTTAGTTCCTATATTACTGTCTTCAACCTCTTTGGGATGAGGTTGTAAGGTATATTTTAAGGGTATATCATCTTGGTCAAACAATCTCTCTAAGGGTATCATGCCTCTGGGGATCTTATTGTTCTTAATCACAAGCATTCGATGATTGGAAATCTTATCTTGGAACCTTTTAGGATCTTCACCTTCCTGCATTATCCATATTGGATCGTTCTGATTTTCTTGATCTATATGAGTCTCAGAGAACTCGTCAACCATTTCTAGGAACTGTTTGATTTTATCATCATCTTTAAAGACTTGCCAGTACTGAACATTATTTGGGTTTGAAGGTCTGTGTCTCATTTCAATATGATACTTCAGCTTTAGGACAGTAGGTGGTACAAACGTTGTTGTTGCTTTGGCTAAAGAGTTTGCCTGCTAATTTTCCATTCTCGGAATGTAGTGAATGTTAAAGGACGAGAATAATTTCTCTATCAAATCTCAGGCACAGTTTATGTATGACCTTATCCTTGGATGTTTATCTTGATATTGTTGCTTTATTTGTTTCACAATAATATCTGCATCACCAAAAACTATTAGATGTTCAATTTTTATCTTCCTGGCAGCCTCTAATCCTAAGACTAGAGCTTCATACTCACATACATTATTTGTATAATCAATTTCCCACTGTAATCTGTATGAAAAGGGGATAACATACTCCTCTCCTGGTGCTGTAAATATCACTCTGGCCCCTTTCCCTTCGCAGGACGATGCACCATCAAAAAACATTTTCCATACTCCTTCTCTACTATTTTCACTTTTCTTTGTTTTTTCTATTTTTTTATTTTCTTATTCTATACATTCTTCAAAATCATCGTCTATTGAGAAAATACAATTTCCTAAATCTTGATCGAAAACATAGACTGGGTAATTGTTTGGGTTTTCGGGGTCAATTACAGTATATGCCATTGTAATCTCTTTGTACAGTTGAGTAAATTGTCCACCAAAAATCAGGATCGTAGCGTAAGTCATGTCCAGTTGAAGTGATCCTCCTAATTTTGCGCCCCAAGATCTGGATAGAAGCATGTCATACTTGGAAGGGATGTCAAGAATCACTACATCCATAAGGATACTTTTTACAGGAATCTGTGCAAGATTCACCAACAAATATTTGATCATTCTAAGACACTTAACCTTTCTAGAATCAAACGAGTATAAGTCTTGATAAGGTCTAGTGATTTCAAGGCCCAATTTTTCCATGATAAATTTAAGCATTAAATTGTGAGAGGCCCCAGAATCTAACATGCAATTGTGAAGTAAGTGATCATGCACAGTTAATGTAATATAAAATGGAGAAACTGAATCCTTAGTATTTTCAATGTGCGGACCAAACATAATCGTAGGTCTTTCATCTTGTAGATTGATCACATCTACATGGCATTCAACATCAGAAAAAATTATCATTTTAACAACCTATTTTTTATAAATTGGATTCTTAGCAAGCTCAACCAGGGGCATGGGGATTTTAATTTTATTTAGTTCATTCTCTAAACTAAAACCTCCAATTATTTTTTCAATTTCTATGGTTGGAGATTATGTTTCAATATTCTCTATTTTCGTAGTTTGTGTTGCTCTTGTTTCAACTGTTTTGGTTCGGGCAGCTTGTGTTTTGACTAGCGGTTTAGTAACAGTTGCCTCATTCTCTTTATTTCTCGATAAAATATTTTTTGGTGGAACACTTGTAGTATTAGTTTCTATGGGCCTTAAATTATACTTATGTTGAAGTTTGGCCATTATGGAGTCAACGATTGCTTGATATGAAGACTCTCCCAGATTATTTATACTTTCCTCCTTATTAAACAGGGCTTCTAGGTCTAGGTAACTTTCATAATCATGTCTAGTTAAATGAGGCTCATGGTCATCATTGCTAAGGTTGTTTATATCCTCTTCCAACCCCTCATAATTTTTCATACCATCCCTTTGCATAAAATTTTCTGTTTTAAATGGGGCTTGGATTTTTTTATCTTCACTTTTTACTTGTCTTTGTTGCATCTGAGGGTTCAGGTTTCTCATGAACTAATTTCTAGTGAAAGGATCATATTTGGCTTGGTCTAGTTCCATTCTAGATATTTTTTTCGAAAAATGTTTGATTATCGTAGCCATCTCATCCATTTTTTCTTCCGCATACTTCCCAAATTCGGAGGGGCCTACTTGTTCCCTGAAACGTTTAGGTTCCTTGGTTCTTGTCTCAACCTTGGATTTTAATTTACCTGATGCCATCATATTTGATTTGATTTGTATGGCATCGTCTTGCATTCCTGCCAAGGTGCCAGACCTTCTTTCTCTTAAGAGTAGGGCAAAGTTGGGTTCAAAAGCCCCTGCGAAAGTTACATTTGTCGCAGGTTGAGAGGGTTTAAATTCGGTTGGGATCTTATGATATGATTTGTTGAACCTCTGAGTAAATTCAAGAACCAACTCAAAATTCCTTTTTCTTAGAGCCCCAAATTCAGTCAAATAATACAAATGGTCCTTATTTTCTCCCCATTATCTTTAAAAAACGTTTTCTAACTCATCATATGACCGTAGGGATCCTATCAGGAGTCCTCGAAACCATATTCTTACTTGTCCTTCAAAATTTTGCACTAAAATCCTTGAGTAAACATATTCATGCTCAATTCCAAGGATATCAACAAACTGATCAAAAAAGGTTATGTGCTCTGTTGTGGTTAAATCCCCTTCTCCCATAAATTTTGGTAAGTTCTTCATATAATTTTCAGGCAAATCATGCAGGACGACATGGAGAACCAAGAAAGCATATTTTTCCTCTACCTTGGAAAACATTATAGGGTGTGGGTATTGTCCTTGACCTTTTCCACCTGCTCCTCCACCTCTAGCACCACCTCCTCCAACAACGACCATTGGAAGTCTTGGGGACGAACTTTGGGAAAAAAAAGGGGGTTTGAAAACTTCGAGGGACCGAAGTGATGACCTTTCAACTTCTTTAGGATGAGGTGAAGGTAATTCTGGAAAAATGTTTTTAGGATATGAAAAGTCTAGAAGAGGAGAAAAAAGGAAACGTGGATTGGTTTCCTCAGACTTACAATATGTATAAATAGGTGAACCGATAGGAGATGAATCATGGTATACAATATGCTCTTCAGGGTTTTGGAGAACTGAAACCTTTAATTATGGCAAGGATGGGGTAGAAAAAATATTAACAATAGCAGGTATAGAGAGGGATCTTTCGTTCTGAACTTTAGGAGTATCAGTCAAGTCAATATCAGTCTTTATTTTGGGTACAATTTCCTCCGGGCTCTCAAATCCAACCTCGAGTTTACTATTTGATGCCTCTATAGAGGATGCTTGTATAAAATTATCTTTAGGGATAAATTCTTCATCTGAAACCTTAGTATTGACTTGTGAAACTTTGGGTTGGTATATTTTACCTACCGACACGGTAGTTGATTTGAGATATCCCTTTGGTTTCAACAACCTTTCGGGATCTAATACATGTGTAGTATTCTTATTGTCCATTTTTTTCTGGTATTCTTTCAACCAAATGCCAGTTTATCTGTGGTGGAGTTGCCAAGTGAAAGATAAAAATAGCATTATTTGTGTATTCGATATTTGTTCACTATCAAATATAGAATCTTACCTTGTCATTTTCCCAGGGAAAAAATAAATTCGTTTCTCCATCCCCGACAATGATGCCAAAAATATGTTGGTCCTGAGATTAAACTTAAGGCTCAAAGAATAATGTCAGGCATCAGGAAAGTTTAAGAGATTGTTTTTAAAAATGATTTTTCTACCTTAGTTATATGAGAAAAAATCCTTAAATGAAATTAACAGTATGGCAGCACAGAGGCCATATTTCGTGTCCGAGTCAAAATTGTAATATCGAATGGTGTGAGAGAAAACTACAAAACTGTAAAACAAAGAAAGGCATCAATTGTTGAAGAGTCTCACCTTGTTGCGGTATAAGAGTAGAGATAGTGTAACCTAGAATAAAGTATAAGATACAATAATCCACACAGCTCACAGGTGTTGATTTACTCACAGTAAATGCAGAGGAAAGACTGCTTACTTAACAAATTATTGAAGAAATATGATTACAGTAGTTGTTGTACTAAATTGAAATCAAACATTTATCAAGGAATGCATAAAGAAATGTTGAGATATGGAAAAACAAAAGAAACACATAACCCAAACTAAAAAAAAATTGGAATCTATGTCTGCACTTGTATTAATACTCAATAAGGAAAGTTTTCTCTATTACAATCGACAAGAAGCAACCATTGATAGATATTCAATCTATGTATTTATACAAAACTTTCACAACTCAAAACGGTTGGACTTCTCATAATTTAAATAAAAAATATTTGAAATAAGAAAATAGAACACACAGAATGATGAGCTTTGGTGGCAATCTCTTCGTCTGCTGGCTGGAACGCCTTTCTATTATGATTTTCTTGGTACTTTAGCACAACGTCATGGTCATCATAGCTTTTTTTCTATTTGTCTCTTTATCTATATCCAATAATGTAATGGCACTTTCTTGGATGCATTTTCTCACTAATTTCACCACCAACCCTGAAGGCTCAGTTGCTTCATTCGCCTTGAAAGTGTATAACTTCCTCTCTAACTGAGGCAACTTTTCTTGTATCATTTTCTCTCCTTGGGATATGACATGTAATTTCAAGCTTGGGTTTACTATCCATTTATTTATTTGAAATAGATCAATTTGGTTCATGTTCTGAATGGTCATTGGGGATTTTTCTTTGCTCATTCTTGAATTATACTAGTTCTTGGCTATATCAATTTGAACCAGGGCTTCGAAAATAGAAATTCCTTAAAAATCAATTAGTCCTTTGTCTAGTAATGTCAACGCTTCTAGACAAGCTTTGTTTACCTCTTTGGAAAGTCTTTTTCTTTCTGCTAGATTTGTTTCTCGGGACTTTAAAGCTATATAACCTCTTATTTGTTCAGAAAGAGAGAGCCGAGGAACATTTGAGACATCATCCTTTGGTACCAATAAGACAACCTCTTAAAACTTAACTAAAGCTGAGCGATATTCTCTCTCTTTAATATTGATATATTTTAGAGCGAGGTCTATTGCTTGGTAGCATTTATGAATGGCATCAACTTTCATGAAGAGATCTGGATGGGATATTTATAGTTTTTCATTTACCTCCAGTGCTTGAGTCTGAAAAGATGATAGCTCTACTAATGTACCTTTAGTCAAGTCTAACATGGCTTGCAATTGCTTTATAAACTCTTCTTGTTGAGTGACCAATCCTTTGTTGGCATGTGAATTATGATGGAGCTCTTCAAGGTTATCTTGAAGTTGTTAAATTTGATCCCTGTCATAAGATCTGATCTATTCAAAATCTTGGTTCATCTTATTCTTCACATTCTGTTCCATGGTCATTATTTGATCTTGCAACTTCCCTACGAAAAGGTCTCTCCATTTTAGTTGCTCGACAAAATCTTCCATAGACCATTGATTAGCCATGGTGAAAGCGCCCAATGAACCTGCAACTTCCTTTGCAAATTTTGTATCATATCATTTATGTCCATCATACACCATCATTTTCCTTTTGACTATTTCTCCATATTTATGATGTGTTTCTCATTTGACGACGGCCTGTCTTTTCTTTCTTATGAAGAAGTCTGAAGGAGTCATCTCTTTGGGAGAAATTGGGGTGAGATCGCTTATAAAGATGACTTCTGAACTAGGATTTCCGAAACTAGATTGTAAAGGCGTCAATGAAGTAATAGGAGAACCTATATCCATAGACAGTTGTTGCTCAACAGTAGTGGTAGTAGATGTGGCTGGTGTAGAAGGAGATGTATCCTACCCTTTCTTTAGGAAAGCTTCTATCTGAGATTTTTCTTTAGGGCCTAACGGATTTGATAATGAAGCTTCCACTTCCTACATTAAAACCTAGGTGCTCTTTGGGTTTTCCTCAATATCCTGTTTTCCAGAGCTCCATGTTTCAAAACCCAGAGGCACAGATTCCTGTGTAGGTGAAGTGGCTACTGATTCTCCCTATACTACTTTCGACAAGTTGTTTCATCTATGTCTTTGAAAACTTAAGAAACTAGCCTATTGATCTAGGGACAAAGTTTGGACACTGTTCAACACTTCCGCATAGGACCTGACCCCCCTGAATACTTCATCATGTGGAGAGTTCTCATGCACATATATCTTCATGTTGTATCGTGCCAGGTTATTTTCCACGATTCTATGAGGGTCATTCCTCTTAAATTCAATGTTAACCAAATTGACATCTTCCAAGGCTGTAGATTCCACTTTGGAGTGAACAAAGTCTAAAAGTGAAAACATACCAAACTGGAGAGGGAAGGTAGTCCATACCTTTTTTGGGGATGCTTTCAGCTCCTTGTTGATGCCCCTGTCACTGTTTGATAAGTTACTTCTTGGTGTTAGCACCATAAGTCACCCCTGGATTGTGGTAGAGGTAAGCCTGATACCCATCAGTATTTTATGTCATGGGTTGGTTTTCAAAGAGGTCAAATGGGTGCAGACTCGCGATGATATCGTTTTAACTCAGAAAATTGGACTAGCATACACAAGCAGGTGAGGTCTTAGTTGAAATTCAGTTAGTAGGTTGTAGTAAAGGTGAGTAGGAGGAAGACTTCAAAGAAGAATGTAGAGGCCTTCTGTGAACATCAGGATTTCCAGCAGCCTAAGGAAGAAAAACTTAAACCCAAGGTATTCTTGAATTCAAATTTCAAATAAACTGAAAGGAATTATAACAACACTATGATCAAACATTCATCATAATAGAGTCACAATAATTCATGTGAATCAGTCACCCATGAACTCTTTCAGTATTAGAGGGAAATAATATGGAGTAAGAAATATGATTGTCATATAACAATAAGTCTCAAATGCGTATACATAACCAGAGAACCAGAGTGTTGATTAAAACTTTACAATACAAGAGCATTTCTCTACCATCGACCTTTACAAAAATGGAAAAAATGCCTACATATACTTTGAACTGGCTCCCTACAAAAGCATTCTTTGGTCACTGTATTCAAGTCTTGATACTTCAGTATTCTCCTTTTAGGATGCACTTACATTCTTTTGTCAGACGAAATCTTGGATTGGTATGGCTCTGGCAGGGAAATTCATCCACGGAGGTACCACAGGCTGACCACTCCAAAACCCCATGCCTTCCATTTATGTGGTGAAACGAGGTTTCAAAAACATAATTTATTCTCATTAAATTCCTTTTGGGGATCAATACGAGGCCCGATGCCCATGAATGTTCTGGACGATTTCACAATCCCCCTCGGTCAATCCTGGCACTTTGAGGATACACAATTATTCTCCTGTGACTAATTCGGGGACTCCAGCCTTCCTCCCAAATATTCCTATCGCCCCATGCAACCACGAGCCATGAACTCATTCTTAACCAAATGGAACTTCGGTACTTAACATATTGGGAGTTCTCACTCTCATTGTTTTCAGAAGTCCCGATGCCTAATCTTGCGAAATGGCTCCTCCAAATCAACAGTCAGATTTGTCTAGAAACCGACGGCCAGGATCATCCCGTTGAAAACCCTGGCCATGAGTCCCTCACCTTATTTGGCCCCACTTTCCATATGACCCTGGGGCTATGACCGTGTGCTTATCTGTTGCGAAATCTCGGGGATTCGCATTTCAGGAGTTTTCACTCCCCTTGACTCCCAACACCGCGATGCCCGAAATCATGAAACAGTCTATTCAGATCGATGGCTGGATCTGTCTTACATCCGACGACTGAGGTTTATAGTGACAATCTCTTTCCACTTGGAACCACCCTCCACCTGACCACAAGCTATGACCGTGGGCTAAATCCTTGGGCTCTTCGCAGTTTCGCCTATCGGGAATATGTGTCTTGTTCTGTGTTGAAACCTCTGATATGTGAAATCACGATTTCACATTATCTGCTGCCACATGCCCCTCTACTTTGGATAGCCCAGATAAAATCTTCATTGTGGGACCTCCTACCATCAACACTCCTGGTAAGACCTTTCTTTGGCATGTATCCTGCACCATGTGTCCTCCCTGTTGGACGGACTAAATCTATTCGTGACTTCGGCCATTGGGGATAAGACCTTACCTCATTTCAATACTCCTGATAGTCATTTCTTTGAAACTTCGGATGACTTCCACTTGTCTCCTCAATATCCACGACCCATATTAATTCTTTGCTTGACCTTTGATCTCAGGCCTCTTCCCTGGCACTAAAATTATGGCAACTTCACAGCCCCGACTACCCAATGACGATCGATCTACTCCATCTGATGGAACCTCATTGTTGAAAACTAATCTTTGCCCGCTCGCTTGATTTGTGTCGCTATTTGACCACTCTCAGTGTTGCGGACTGTGACAATGAGGACTTGGACAACATGACTAGGTTTTGGGAAAACAAAGGCTCAGTGATGGAGGTAAAGGGAGAAGTGATCACCCTTTGGAAGAGAGAGAAACTCAGGGATGATATTTTTTAGGTAATATTGAAAGGGAAAACTGGTCGATCGAAAAGGATGAATGCAATAAAATAAAAATACACCCCGGGAGGGAAAATAAAACTATGATCAGGTCTACAAAAGGGGAAAAGACAAGGAAAATCACAGACTTAGGAAAAAAACCACAACCCGCAAGAACATGACGATATTTAGCGCTAACACTCAACATACTAGCCAGTCTAGTAAAAAACCCATAAGAGCGTGTGGAGGGACTGAGCATATAGAAACCATGATGTGAGAGACGTTTTCGTCAATGAACTGATATTCTATTTTTCCCAAATTTACCATGATTCTGTCTGAAATTTGAGGGGGTGGAAAACCATATAAATCTATGTGGACCAACACTACTACATGGTGGCACATTTCATAGAAGAAATCTTTGGCCTTTTCCTCCCACAATTTGGAATGATAAAAGTGTATAGGTTCTGCACTGATTGGGGCCCAACTCCAATTCATTAGTTGGAAAGGGGTTATGAAGCATATGACATCCATAATATATGAAGACATGTAGAAAGGGGGAGAATATCCCTTTGATTTAGCTAGCTGGTATTTGGTGATTTCTTTGGCCAAATTATCCGACAATATTTTGGCCCAATTGAAAGAGTATCCCTCGACCACCTTGTGTATAATTGGCACCCATGCCACCATGAAATGGGTGGGAATTTTCTTCCCAAATAACCTACATAGAATAATAGCTACATAAATCATATGAATATCCAACGATGTTGTGGCGTAAAGGCCATGAGCGTCGGCTCTAAATTTTTCTGGGTGACCCCACCAGGACTTGATTATATCAGGATAGCTTTTGTCATATTGTATACACTCCTTTTGTTCAAACTCCAACATGAACGCAACATTGTGATTATATTTAAAATCGATGGATATAATATACATTACTTTTATGTGTTCCGGTCGAAAAGACCGAACATCAACATTTTGAGAGTTGAAAATGATCTTGGTTTGGTTGTCAACGTTTTCCAGGGCCCAGCCTATCATGTCGTTATACAACATGAGCCTTGGTCATGCAACTATCTTGTGTAGCTCTGACTGAGCTATATCCCTGAGTTTAACTTCACGAGTGTTGTTCACTTCATCGCCAGAATCTTCTGAGAAATTTATAAGCTCATGTTCTAGAATCGTTAACACCTGTGTCCAAGATTTCACAGTTTCTATGGCTCGCGGTGAGGTATCTGACATAACGTCTGCATTAGGATTTGCACCTTCACCAGCTAATTTAATAATATTTTGTGGTGCCATGATATCAATAAAATCAAAGAGGGATTACCTATTGCAGGGGAATACGCGAGCTTCTCAGTTGGTTACAACTTACTATTCCACGAAAGATGAAAATGAAATTCAAAATCGAGCATTTTTATTCACATCGGGTTCATTGATTCAAGTATACCCTTAATGACGAAAAATTTACTAATATTAATGGGAAAGTATACCTCGTGATTCACAATCTATGCTAAAAATCATTACCATTGATTTGTGATAAATGCCATTAATATTCGATGGTTCGTGTTTGGGAGTTTTGGATGAAACAGATTTGAATTTTCCCGAATGGAGAATCTATGAATGATTAATTATAAGATAATCCCTCTTAAAATATTAATTAATCATGTTTAACTCCAAGCACTTCGGGTATTCATACTTCAAGATTTTTGAATGTAGCTTGAAAAGAAATCCCCGAAACCCAAAACTGCAAAATGATTAATTATCCGAAAATTGCTTTTAAGTTTTAATTAATCATATTTAAGTTCAAGTGTTTCAGAAGTTCGGACTTTAGATATTTTAGGATGTGAAGAAAGGTGAATTTTTGAACTTCGAAGTGCGAAGTCATTAACTGTCTTTTAACCAATATTATCTTAATTAATTTAGATTTAATATTATGGCATTTCAATGCTTCGTGGATTTGCGATTTAGCTCTTTGTTATACCTCTGAAAGGGAATTCTCATAGTGATGTGTTGAATCTGACATCATTTTTTATGACGTGTCAAGACCAGGGGGTGCCACATGTTACTTAGAATTGTATGAATCGTCAGATGGAGATGTCGAAAATGAATTCCACGTGTCAACCTAGGGAAGACTCAAAAGATACACATGTACTATGACTCGTGTCCTTTAAAGGTTTATGAAAAGGTGATGACAAACACTTTCGAGTTTTGGGACTTTAATCGTGAAGACATATCGAAAATTTTTAGGCGCGAAGCCACGAAGTGAACTTTAGTGATTTGAATCTTTAACAATCTGGCAGCTCCATAAATCTGGGAAAAAGGGGATCATTCGATCAATGAGGGAACTTCATCAACGATGGATATCATGCGTGCCTTATGATCAGGAAAAAAATTGATTTAAACTTCGAAAGTTTGTTTCTGAGTTGCCATTTTGGGAAATATGAATTTGAGAAAGTAAATCTCAAGGTTTAGGATTATATATGTTCCAAAAGGACCCCTTGTATGACATCAACACCACCGATGGGTATAGAAATCATTGGAATATTCATTACATATTCCCCATTAGTAAGATTAATCTTATGAATTTTTCTTGAGAAATTTATAGTTCCTCCATTTGCAGTCATTATTTGAAACTTTGGCACTCGATATATAAATCAATTGAGAGCTTTGTCTAATTTGTAGTGAATTAAATTATGAGTACTACCATAATCAATTAGCACTATTACCTTCTTAGATTTTATATATCCTTCGATCTTGAGGGTTTGAGGAGTGATAATTCCATCCAATGCATGACATGATATGGTGGGAGTCATCTCTTCAGAAGAAATTTCTTCTACATATTCATATTGAGATGGCTCTTTTTCATGTCATCCTTCCTCTTCACAATCTATATCAGCTCAACACACTTAGGCCCCTTACTGTACTTGTTGTCGCAATTAAAGCATAATCCTTTTGATTTTCTTTCGTCCAATTATTGAGGTGTTAACATTGCAGGTTGAGGTGGTTTATAAGAAGTAACATTATTCTCTCGATATATGTTAGGGGTGGTCCTTTTTATAACCCTAAATTTCTCCACACATGCATACCTGGTATTTGGCCCTTTTACTTGCATTTTTTTCCAAGCCATCACTGAGTTGCTCTTCTAAAAAACAAATATTTTGAAGATGTACGTGCCATGCTCCACTACTACCCACATACATATGCTTGTTGCACCACTACAACCTATGTACGTATGCATGTTTCGCCACTACAACCCGCGTATACTTGCAAAAGTTGCAAGGAATTCGTTGATATTACAAGATATTGGGTATTTTCCCAACTAATCCACTACCCATAGCCTGTCACGCAACTGAATAACCATCCTTTTTCCATATAAAATGAGGTGTTTGGGTCTAATTCCACATCTATAAATAAGAACTGTGAAACTTTTCTCATTTCACATCCCCTCCTTACCCCGAGCATTTGCATCCCTTTTTTGAGAATTGCGTCAGAATTCCCCAATTTGCCTTCCTTCCTCCATCACAAACCCATCATACTTCCCAAGAAGAAGGTTGAGAGGAGAATCCATATGGAGGTGCACTTGGAGCTTGGTGAAGAGGATCCCAGACTAGGTTCGTGGAGTAGTAGCCGGATTTGGTTGTAAGTGATCATTGTATTATCAATAAAAGAAGTACTTTTCCTATCCCAAATTATGATGTATCAAATATTTCCATTTGATTTATGTTTTTATTCTAACATCTAACACTAGTTTGTACATGAATTACATGTTTGTAGATTTTTGTTTGTATATCTTTGAATGCAGGTCTCCCTTGGGAGGAGGCATGAAGTCAGCGAAGCCATAGAGCGTGAGAGGATCATCACCGGATGAGGAGTAGAGGTACAATTCCCCGATCCTTCTCATTTAGTTTTTCTTGTATGAGTCTGGAATATGTTTAGGGTAGTTAGAAAAGTAGGAGACTTTTAAACAGTTATTCATCTACCTACATTGTAAACCCTGGTGTAGCCATAGGGGGGTTTTTCCCGCTAGTTGAACTAGCGACCATACTATGGAAGCCTCTAGGGTTTTAGGGGATTTTTGGGTGTTTGATTGGTTTTATACTTTTTGAGTTTCTTTTTGAGTCTATTGAGTCTTTAAGGGATTCTAGTCACCTGTTGGTGCCATACCATTTCTCCCTTCCTTATCAGAACAGAGGTGTACATGGCCTGCTGTGGATCAACAAACGTACATACACACCCTAATTTATAGACATCCCGTGTACATACGTAGGCTGCTAAAGAATCAATAGTTTACTTGTGTCAAGAAGTTATTTTTAAGAAGAGGTAATCAACCTCTTCCCTGACTGAGGTATTTTACTTTGCAGGGTTTCTTGAATGAGTTCAGTGTCTCTGTTTTTACAGTCGTATCTTGTGTTTACTTCTGAAAGGGTTTTAGGCGAGTCTTTGAGTTTGTTGATCAACCTGTTTGGTGTATTTAGTGACTCCTTGCAATCTACAGTGGGCCAGAGGTCAGTTTCAGTCTTTTCTTGTATTTTCTTTCTCCCCTTTCATTTGGTTTAAAGAAAAGAGAAAAAAATTGTATTTCAAGTTTTTCCTGTTTAAATCATTTCCATAAAGAAAAAGATTTTTCATTTCTTAGTTTGGTAAAGTAGTTAGTTTTGGTTATTTTACTTGAAAGGAAAAAGAGTTCAATTTTTGAGTTCTTTACTGATTTCTTAGAACTTAAGTAGCTCGCAGTCGAGTGAAATTTCGTTTTAGGTCTTCTTTTTAAAGATCTTGAAAAGAGTTAGTTATGAAGAGTTGGTTACAAAGAGCTAGTTGAAAATATTTATTTTCCTAGAAGTAACTTTTCTTTCAGATTTTCATTTATTTTCTCCTCTTTTGTCTCTCATACACATCACTAGTTTAACTACCATATCCTTTGAGTTAAAACAAACCATTTAAAATGAAGGCTAAATTTAAAAATAACTAGAATTTTATGTTTGTAGGGTCATTCAACTAGTTTAGGGTTAGAGCCTTGAATTAGGTTGGAGAGGAAACTCTTCAAGGATTTTAAACAAACATCAGAGTCAGAGCTAGGGACTTTTAAAGTCTAGTGACATGAAAGTTATCCAGGACCCCCTCTAACATAGGGGATCAACACGAGGTTGTGTGAGGAAAGGCAACGAAGATAACCCCTCAAAAGCAGGACTAAACGTAGTGGGGAACGCATATTGAGGATATTTCATGGGATACTATCGCTCGCATTTGCCTACGGATATTCATGGACCTTGAATCCGTTCATGATCCTCACTTGTCTTCTAGACTAGTTGCTTTCGATACCCTCCGTAGGTTTTAGACTTGTTATCTTGCTCATTGTAGTCCACCCGACTTTCAACTGTATCGGCCTGGTCATTGCTCACGAGATGACAACTTAGTTTCCTTTATTATAGGTACTTAGATAGGTGACTGCAAGGGTATACCATGATACCTAGGAAATATGTTGGGTCACACTTTGCAAATTATACTTAGAGGGTGCTTCCATGTTCGAGTTTCACTTGCACCGGTAAGTTTCTCTAGTGTTGTCTGGCGTAACTATTCTTCCAAATAGATAGTGGTTTGCTTGGTTTATCTTATAGGAATTTTTCTAGTGTGTGTTTGGTTTTAAATGTTAGTTAAAGAATTACTGCATCATTGATATTTTCACAAAGTAGAAGATCAAGAGCTCCATCGGTCGCGAAGGCTTCAAGGCCTACCGTCGGTTATATTGGTGCCCCCACCACCACCGTTACAGTGAATACTTGACCAACAAGGTTCATTTGAAGTGACCGGGCTACAGGAGACTATGCCCAAGCCAGCTTCGAGAGGAGATTACTTGAATCCAGAGGAACTCACTGCTTTTGACCTTGGAGCAGAAGATCTCGAGTCGGCTAACCCTCCAATCACTGACTTGTCAACACCAATATTGGTGTAAGTTATCCCTCCAAGGGTAACACCTTACGAGTGTCAGATAGTCTTAAAAGCAGCTATGGAATCAAATGCTGCTACTTTGTGAGGGAGTCCTCATAATCTCTTAACAGTTTCCACCACAGGGGGTATTCCACCTCCTAAACCACCTTCATCAGTCTGAACCACATTCATCTCGACCCCCTCTACTTTGGGAAGTGGTATGATTCCATCATCGGCATCAACCACTGCTTCGTTCACACATAGTGCGATAGGCTCTCCATTTTCATATGGGATTCCCAGATTTGATACGAACTTTGTCCTTACCTACTCCACCCTACAGACTATGGGTCTGGGGGTAGGGAGCTCAAACGCTCCCTTGCAAGGGTCCATGGGGGGAAACTCAGCCTCCTATAACACTATCCCTTATGGTGGGGGTCATATACCTCCTTCATCCCCCTCACTCGATGGTGCTTTTCAGCCACCCGTTGGGTCGAGTGCTAACTGCAGCTTGTTTGGAGCAGATAGTCGAGGATCGTCTTCTTACACCACATCAGTGGGATCCATGTTTTTCTCTTTGTTCAACACGTTTCATAATAACGCCTTTTCGTCAACTGTCTTCTCGACTGGGGGAAACTCTGGTTTTGTACAACAGAATCATGTGCATGATACTATTCCTACATAGGGGGAAAGTACATGAGTTTTATCCTCACAAGGACTTTGGAATCCTTGGCAAGGATCAGTTCCCTTGCAAGGGATGTCAACCGAGGGTAACCCCTTCCATGGTTAAAGGAAGCTCGGGAAAGGCTCAGTACCTATGCTCATCGGATCAGCAGGGCACAACCCTTTCTAGAATATTTGGAACACAATGCAGGGAGCAATCCATGCCCAACCCTCGACGTCCAATTACGGGAATCAACCTATGATGTCCTAGAAAACACATTTTTTGTACGTTGGTCAAGGCCATGGTGTCCATTAGAACCCTGCCCAACAACCCAACTTTTGTTGGCAACCTGGTGCCAGTCAAACTACAGGATCCCTTTTTCCTGTACATAGTACCCATCCCAAACTACCGTTTCTGGAAAAGTTACACTTGTCAGACTTGTGAAGGTTTCTTAACGACCTGTTTTGTCATGATCCACATTGGCCCCCAATGCCAACTAAGTTCCCCTCAAATATTCTGAAATTCGAAGGCAAGCATGGAAAAGATCTAGGTGATCACATGACAACTCTCCACCTATGGTGCTCGTCAAACTCTCTATGAGACGACTTCATACAATTGCATCTGTTTCAATACACTCTTATTGGGGGTGCCACGAAATGGTATATCGAACTCGACCGCTCAATATATTCTTACTTTAGCGATTTGGCGATGGTTTTCCTGAACCATTTCCAAATACCCATGAGATATGATGTTGACACTGAATTGCTGGCCAACTTTGAGTAGACAAAGGGTGATCCTATCCGATAATGGCGGTGTTGGAAGAGTTTGATTAAGGTATAGGTCCCATCGACTTTCCTGCTGGAGTGGTTCTTGAAGTCTATGGTACCTCAGTTATCCAAGGATGTTGCAACTTCAGAAGTTTTTTCAGAGGAGGAGGTGATAATGAGAGTGCAGCCTGAAGGGAAGAAAAAACAACAAAACAAGAAGGGTAATGGGATAAGAAACCCAACAATAATGTTGGTAGGGGAAACACATAGAAGAGAAATTCAAAGTATCTGTGTAACCTTTGCATGAAGGACCACCCAAATCACATGTGCCCTCAACTTGTGGAGGCCCAGAAGTTATTGGTGCAGCAACAACCTATTGTGTTAACGAACCCATTTCCACATGGGACAAATATGACTCGAGGCTTTTCAAGCATGGATGGGGGTAGTTAGGGACCCCCCGCATTTTCTAGTAATGCCCCAGCCACGAACATTTATATGATGAAAGGTGACACTTATATAGTGACTAGGGACCACAATTACGGAATGTCAGAATTTGTTGAAAACGGTAAAGAATCCACAAAACCACATGTTCCTCTTCAGATTGAGAGGATGATGGGCAAAACAATGACATGCATCCCAAAAGGGGTGTTCAAGAAAGCTTCTCATAATCTGAATGCAAGGGCCGCCCAAAATTACTCTGTGGTGGAGGATTTGTCACAAATCCCTTATGCGATGTCTGCTTTGGAGGTCCTCCAGAGCTGGATTTTGCAGAGAAAGGCTTTGTTGTTCACTTTGGGATCTGCAGAGACTTGTAATCTGGGAACAATCATTCTCGATACAACCGACTTGAAACCTCATCTCCTTTACCACATTGCGTTTCAGATAGTAGTGGCTTACCCCATGAAATATTTTACCCAGAATATCTTATGGACGGTGGTTGATGAGGGTGCCTCAAACTGCGTGATGTATTTGGCATGTTGGAAGGCCATCGACCAACCTTTTTTGTCTCTATCACCTACTCTGCTTACTGATTTCAAAGGTCATTCTTTTAAACCACATGGAATCATTCTTTCTTTCCCCATGTAGTTAGGAGTAAAGATCGTGTGCATTGAATTTGAAGTGGTTGATGCGCCTCTGGACTACAACCTTATATTAGGAAGGAGTTTGACCTATGCAATGCATACAGTGGTTTCCACAGTGTTTCGGGTCTTTTTGTTTCTACACGAGGATTGAATTGTAACCATTAACCAGTTGTCCTTCTCCCAACCTGAACCTTCATCGGGGGCATCCACGGTCTCGATGATTGATAACCCTCAGCCCAACTTCATCAATATGGGAGTTGGTTTGTGCCCACCTTTGATGGGTAATTTTGATTACCCGCCTCCTTCTAGAGATGTCAAGTTTATATCGGCTGCCTCCGACCAGCCTAGGAATGAAATCTTTCAAGTGTCATCATTCTGAATGACTTACTTTCATAATTTGTGGACTCTTCCCTCCCCATAGACCTCGATGAAAGGGACAAGGCATCCTAGAATGGCCATGTCATTATCCATGGTAGAAGTTGCGTATAGTATTGTTGAGCAAGGTTTGACTGACCCCGATCTGACTCCTGCATAGGAGTTAGATCCAGTTCTCGAGCCTATCTTAGATCACAGTTCCCTTGCCAATACCAATTATTTATACCTAGTCTTTCCCTCAGATGAGGTTATTATCTAGGCATTGAATGGTTCGGAGAAACCCTGGGATGATCTCCATAATATATCTTATTTTATCTTGGATTTAAGAAGAATAGAGGAAGGTTAATTCGTGTTGACTATGAATGGAGACATGTTTTGTCCTTTTAATCCTATGACTATGCACATAGTTTACGTCGAGGGTAATATGGAAAGTATCACTGAAACAATCCCTATAGACATCTCTAGAACCCATGGCATCATGGAGAATGTTTTCACCGGAGCAGACTGCTCCCGCGAGGAGATTCAAATCTATACATATTTATTTAAGGAATTTCGTGACATTTTTTCCTCGTTTTATGAGGAAATTCTAGGCATTGATCCAATAATCATCGAACATGAGACAACGAATTATCCTGATGCCAATCTGGTCCAACAAAAGCTTTAACCGGTGAATCCTCGAAAATTGGAAACTATTAAACTTGAAGTAGATAAATTGCTTAAAGTCGATTTCATATATCCTGTACAGTTGACGCAATGGATGTCAAATCTTGTTTTGGTTAACAAAAAACAGGGCACGATTCCCATGTGCATGGTATTCTGTGACTTGAATAAGGCTTGTCTAAAGAACAATTTCCCCACCCCATTCATTGATCATATTTTCGATGAATGCGCGGGTTGTGAGGTCTTTTATTTCATGGATCATTTTTCGGGATATAACCAGATTCAAATCAAACCCAAAGACCAACATAAAACATATTTTATCTATCCGTGGGGCACATTTTTTTATCGTAAGATGTATTTTGGCCTGAAGAATGTTGGAGCTATTTTTCATCGGGCCATGTCTTTTTCTTTCCATGACCTTAAAAATATAGTCGAGGCTTATCGCGATGATATAGCATCATGATATCGCAAGAGATTTGATCATCCTGCGCACCTTCGACTAATATTCGAATGATGTCGCTACTATTGGATTCGTTTGAATCCTAACAAATGCAGTTTTTGCGTGACGTCAGGTCATATTTTAGGTTTCATAGTTTCGACAACAGGGATAATGGTCGATCCTCTTAAGGTTGAGGCAATAGTTCAGTTGACTCTCCTGTGAAAAATCCCCCATATTCAAATCTTATATGGGAAGGAGAACTTTCTTCGGCGTTTTATTGCAAACTATGCCGAGATCACTAAAGGGTTCAAGTGTTTATTGAAAAAGGGAGACCCTTTTTGTTGGGACGAAGTCGCTCAATGCTCTTTCGAACCGTTCAAATGCGACCTTACATCTTCCCCTCTACTTTTGCCTCCCAATTATAATTGTTGCATTCCTTTCGTCACCTAAATGAGCAAAATAAGGATGCTTACAAGTCTAGTTGGGTTAGCTAGACAAGACAACAGTGAATGCAAGAGTTAGAAACATCAAGCATAAGAAATAAGCAAAGAACTAAGCTACTAACAATGAAAGAAACTAAACTAGAGTGCATAAGAGAAATAAAACAAAAATTAAACAACATTCATGCCACCAATAGATAAGTTGTATTAGTGGAAAAACACTAAAGAGAAAGGGAGACTATGGGTCCCCTCTTCGTCCAAGGGAGGGCTCTTGAACCCCCAATGATTGAGCTCTTCTTACAAGTAAAAAACTAAAAGGAAATGGTGAAGAAAATCCTCAAGAACATTCACTCAAGAGGTGATATAAATGGATAAATGAAATGGTGCTTATATTCTCTTGATGAGGAAAGAGGACCCTCTAAGAGAATATAGGCAGCATAACAATATAAATGAATTTCTTGAAAATATAGTGCACCCATGGCCTCTTTTTATAGAAACGATTTGAGGCATTATTCAACTAGTCTTTGGTGTCAACAAGGGGATCTTTAGGGCACCCTTAGGTCTTTGAAAAACACCCCACTCGGATTCAACTTGGATTTGGGTGTCAAATCGACTTGGGAGATGAACTAGAAGTGGGTGGAAGGCTGAACAAAATCATAAATGTGTCATTTTGAGGTGTGCGTGGATTTTTTCATCCACAGACATGCATCAGGTGCATATTCACTTTTCTGGCATTATTCAACTATCCCACTTGCATGCAATGCCTTTGTATCCTTAGCACATGTTGATTTTTTAACCAGTGGTATAGTTTTGTGCCCTTTGGAAATGCATTTTTTGGGCCATGGATGAACTAATGGGTGTTTGAAGATGTTGTATTCTTGTAACCATTTGCAGACGAAATTCCAGTGATAACAGAGGCCCTCTGATGTGTAAGGTTAGGAGGATACATATAGTTGAAATACATCAATGTTTCTTCTACTAAGAGTACCTTTGTAATAAAGAGCGTTGTGAGGAGTTTCAAGAGAGATCCATTGGAGGGAGAGGGGAACCGGTAGGACCCAAACCTTTCGCAAGGTGTGAAAAATAAAACTATGTACAAACGAGGTGGGCATGCCCCATGCTCGTGTCATGTAACTCAAAAATGTGGAATATAGTAACTGAAGCTGTGTGTTGGTGTAGAAGACTACAGCGCCCTCGGGGGTGTGTTGATAATAGTAGAGGACAATTCAGAGGGTGAACAAACTCTGAAAAGAGGTGATGACACCTATAAGAAGTGTCGATGATACGCGAACATTGTGAGGAGCGTTGTGAGGAGTTTCAAGAGAGACCCATTGGAGGGAGAGGGGAACCGGTAGGACCCAAACCTTTCGCAATGTGTGAAAAATAAAACTATGTACAAACGAGGCGGGCATGCCCCATGTTCGTGTCATGTAACTCAAAAATGTGGAGTACAGTAACTGAAGTTGTGTGTTGGTGTAGAAGACTACAGTGCCCTCAGGGGTGTGTTGATAATAGCAGAGGACAATTCGGAGGGTGAACAAACTCTGAAAATAGGTGATGACACCTATAAGAAGTGTCGATGATACACAGGCATTGATAGCCTATCAAATTTCATAGGTATTCAACAAATAAAAACAACTGCAATAGTTGCAAAGTAAGACCCAACGCAACATGATAAAGTGTTGAAGTCGAATGTCATGGAGGTCAATGAAAACAAAGAGAAATAATGGTTCTCTCTGTGCCATCCGAGACACCTCATTGAAAAGGTAATGAGAGTCAAGATACTATTTCCCTTTCTGGAAATTGTGTTGATGTCAACAGGAAGGGAGACGTGAGTCCAGGAAGAAAAGGGCTTCATGAAATCTACCTGAAGTGGTCAAGGAATAAGGAGATACATGGACAAAGTCAATATGTGGTGAGACTCAATACTAACATTGGTTGGGGATATTTGTAAAGGATATGTGGAAGCAACCGTGGAACTAAATCTAGCATCAAGGGGATGACTAGATTAAGGTTAAGTTGTGCCAGAGGTGTGACAAAGTGGACAAACACAGAGATCAGGTCTAAATGGACTGTGGGATATTTAGGGTTTATGAACGATGTCAACAGGAGGAGAAGGTAATGAATTCCCCAACCAAGGGTGACATGGGTTGCTTCTTCCGGAAAAGGAAGGTCGCCAAGGGTGACGACAAAAATCTATGTAAAGTTTGGAAACAAAGGCTCTGAATACAATTACCAAATAAATAAAGAATAATTGGGGATGAGTGTACAAATACAAAAACAGGCGCCCCAGTGTAATATGGCTTGGCCTGTGAGGGTGCAAGTTGTGTGAAAACAAAGGTGGAGGGTGAGGGCCCCATAGGTGGGTTTCTGTATTAGGTAAAATGAATGGAGGAAAATCTACAGATGGGAAAATTGATGGTGGATGAGATGGAGAGATAATGATACTGCAGAGGTGCAGTCAAAATGTGAATCATGATGAGATTACACGGGAGTCCATTATTGGGAAGTTATCAAAATGAGGAGAAGGAGCATGTGACTAATTCTTGGAAATGCAAAGACTATGAGGACTCCCAGCCCTAGGGGGTGAAAGAAACACGAGTTTCAAAGTGATAAGGGGGACTATGAATGGGACAACTCATGAGGGGAAGTGTGCAACTAGGTGACAATACTGAAATGAAATGGAGGTGTGAGTACCGCAGAGCGGGATGGGGGGACCTTAGAGGAAAATATCAGAGGGTGTGACTGGGATATGCAATTAATATTCAGAGGGAATAATTACATGCTAGTAGCGATTTTATACCTGAAAGGGACATGCTGATTTTTGGTGACCAAGTACCTGCACAGATGAAAACCAAATACCCGACGTGAACAATATCTGAAGATTAAGAACATATAACGGTTATTTGATAATTTTGAACATAAGCATGTGTACCTAGGCGTGATGTGAGAAAAATGCTCCCCAGGGGATGAGGATGGATGGTGGCCCAGGGACTGTGACTGTGTAGGTGGCGAGATCCTAGTCTCGTGGCTAAAGACGGATCGAAAAATAGATGCTCAGAGCTCCCATAATGGAGTATGGAAGTTTGGTAAAATGGACTATATATAGTTGTAGGGCCCACATTTCCACCTCATTTGTACCTGCTATCAGAGTGATTGGACGAGATATTTGAGGATATATTTGGAGATTCAGGGAGATCGAGCCAGTCGATTCAAGATCAACGAGTTTCAGGTTAGTGGTCGTATCCTCCTGCACAATGGCTAGGGGTTATTTTTTGGGTAGGGCTTGTATGGATGGTCGTACAAGGGGGTTTTGTGAGGGTGGGCCCCTCAGTGTGCAGGTGATCGAGTGCTTTGCATGCACAAGTGCACGAGTGTAATTTGGATATCCGCACACAGGTGCGCCCAAATGAGGAAAACAGGTGTACATGGGATTGGTGCCTGTGAAAAGCACAACAACGAATCTATTCGCGACTGTGTTCTTGACTGTTGCGCATGTGTGCACAACCGTGGGCTGGAAAGGCATGCTAGGGTGTGCATATGTTGATGTGACAGGGGCACATGGGTGCGCTCCTATATTTCCAATAGTCGTGCATGAGTGCACGACTATGGGGTGAGCAGACATGCATATGTGCATGCCTATGGGAAAAAAATCTGTGCCTCTGAGGCAAAGCTTGAAGGGTGTAAAAACTAATATTTTTTTAGATATTGTGTTTTTATGAGTTGTGATGGATGATCAAATATTGTATGTGTGGATGTTGGTGACTAGTCGACGATGTCAATTCATTGGAGGGAGAGGGATTGGGCATGCCTAAGAGAGGCGGTGAGAGATGAGGAGTTGACTGTACGTGGTGCTTTGGTAGCTTGTGGGTTGCTGAAGTTTTTTGAGTGCTCACTTGTGAGGGCACAGGAGTATCTTCTGCAGTTCCTAATTTCAATGTGGACTCTGGAGCTACAGTGTTTCATTGTTCATGGTGAGCACCTAGAATTCTCTGCTATAGAGGATGTATACTTTTTGACTCGGCTCCCTTTTCGGGGGACCCTGCTACCTGTCGAGCTAGTAGTACCTGGGGATGGGCAGTTGGTTGTCCTAACTCGTACCTATTGTTTAGGAGAGGACTACATGTCTGAATCTGTGGTGAGGATTGGGGCGATGGACGCCCTGGTGCATCGATCTATTGCATCGATGATTTTGAGAGTGTATCGATCTCTCATGACTCAATGAATCAGTGGGGGTTAGTTGAGGATTATGCAGAGGGCACTGGGGGGTGAGTATTTTTCCTGGGACTTGATGTTACACGCCAAGATGGTGGGGCAGCTTGACAGGTGTCGATTTGCTGACTCAGGGGAGTTTTCATTTAGATCCATATTGGTGGCATTGTTTTTGGAGAGGGTGCCCATGTTACGCCCAAGAGTTTTATTAGATGCCCCAGGTATGTGAGAGCCGTGATTGAGGTGGTGGGCGATGATTCTGGTTCACCATGGTGGGGGGGAGGGTTTCCATTATTTCATGGCCAAGGTTGCACAGGTGTGGTGTCATATGCCACAGATCATACTTCGATATCCGTATTTTGGGGTGGACTTCCGGGATGATATGGATATGGTGCTACCCCCTGGAGAGGTGTTCGACCATAGAGGTATGATGTTATATTTGATGTTTTAATATTTAGATAGTATAGCATGCTCGTTATGTATAGATGGATTTTGATTCTATTGTTTGTGTGTTGTGTGTGAAGATGTGGGACCTCGCGGGCGCGAGGTTGAGTTGGTTAGAGAGTTGGCTCGTCAGGGGCCTGTGAGACCACCACGGGGAGAGTCAGGGGCAGGGGAGAGACGACGATGGGAGGATACTAGGGTGAGACCCATTGATGATGAGAGAGAATTTAGGAGACATCGTTATGATGACCCCGGTGTAGGTCCATCACATGCTCCTTCGGCGGGGGCCGGGGGAGAGTTTGAGGATTTTTGCCAACGATTGGAGGTGGTACTATAGGGAGTGCCCGAGGGGATGTGGGTTCATATTCAATATGAGGGGATCCTGGAGTAGTGTATTGGGCTTTCGGTGGAGTCACGGGCTTTGATACGCAGAGCAACTGTAGCGGGAGCAACAATGACTAGGCAGTTGCCCCTAGGGCCTGAGGGACCTATAGCTAGTGGTATACCTCCTCCAGAGGGAGGACCGAGTGGCGGTGCTCTAGAGATACCATGAGTGCCTTTGGATATGGATTTTTGTATTTATATAGGCTTGCGAGCCTATTTTGTATATGGTGTTGTGACACCGGTTTTGTATTTATAGGAGTGAGATGGTCACTTACCTACGGATGTTGTACTTTGATGTACTATTGTTTGTAAACATTGATGGCACATTTGACAGATATATATATATATATATGTGTGTGTGTGTGTGTGTGTGTGTGTGTGGATATGGATATACATTTTGGGATCTTTGTGATGTTCACATGTGTTGATGTTTTTTATTTATGATGTCTAATTTATATGATGTGACAGACTTGTGAATGTTTTATGTATGTGTGATGGGATCTTAATGTGATAAATGCCAATGTAACACTAGGTTAGCCATATTATCTGCTATTTGATTAAATTTTCTTGGAATATGTGTGAATGTGATTGAATCAAAATGTCGAGATAAAAGTATAACTTGTAGGTATTTGCGGAAGAGGCAAGGATTGTGGACATGGTACACATTGTTGATTTGGAGGACAACGAGTTGGGAATATAGTAAGACACTTAGGTAATGAATATGGTGTCTATTGGCCTCGACAAGGAGGCTAATGAAGGTTGTGTATTCGTCTTGGTTGTTGGTAGCTAAGACCAAGCATATGCCGCTAGAGTGGTGCAGTTCATGTGAGGGGGTATAGAGGGCCCAAGCGGTCCAACTGAGATTTTGTGTCCAACGGCTAGCTCCGTTGGTGTAACCGATGTGGAAGGTAGATGGAGGAGGCATATTTCAATAACAAAAATGATAGATTAGACATAAGATATGGAAGAAAAAAGAAGACTAAAAACTCTACAAAAAGAAAAATCCTAGTGTAGCATGGCTATGCTCATGCATAAAATTTCTTTAAGTACAACCCGTTGATAGGTTCCTTGAGGGGGTGGCCTTTGAGAGAGGCCAGGATATATGTGAATTCAGTGAGGCAATGTTGGATGATGTAATTTCCATGCCATAATGACTCGAACTTGCCATGGCCGAAGGTATCGTGGGTGATCGTAAGTAAGGACAAGGTCACCTTCATTGAATGATCGAAGGTTGACATGGCGATCAAAGGTGGCCTTCGACCATTTTTTGGCTACCTCATTGTTCTGTAATGAAGACAGACAGTCTTCATCTAACGACTCTAAGTTCAACAAACACTGCTCCATCGGAGAAGTGTTAGGTAATAGCTCAATAGCGGTGCGTAATGTGGGGATTTCGCATTCGATGGGGAGAGTGGCCTCTACCCCATGGACAAGATGAAATGGTGTGAAACTAGTGGTGTTTTTAGTTGTCGTGCGATAATCCCACAGTGTGGAAAACAACATATGGTGCCAATTAGTCTTATGTTTGTTAACTGTGCACTGCAACATGGTTTTGAGGACTTTGTTGATCGCCTCTACCTATCCATTGGACTGAGGGTAGTATGGGGAGGCGAACGCATTGGAGAAGACTAACCTAGAGGATATTTCGATGAAAATCTCATTCTCGAAGTGTTTCTCGTGATCAGAGACTAGTTGTAAGGGAACTCCAAAGCAGGAGATGACATGGTTGAATAAAAAATGATCGACAGTGTCAGCGGTGTTGTTTAAGGTGGGCATGGCTTCAACCCATTTGGTGAAATAATTGACTGCCATGATGATGTATTTTTTTCCATTACTAGATGGAGGGTTGCAAGTCATGAAGTTTATGCCCCATCTACAAAAGGGGCTGGCAGTAATGAATGGGTGGAGAAGAGAAGGTGGTACTCTCACCTTTTTGGCATATAGCTGACATTTGTCACATCGCTTCACAGCGTGGATGCAGTCGTGAAACAATGTGGGCAAAAATATCCTGCTCGAATGATTTTCTGGGCAGTGGACATCCATGAGAGGTGGCCACGACATGCTCCACTCTGATAGTCATTCAAGACTCTATAGGCTTCGTCAATGGCCAAACATCGACAAAGTATGGTGTTGGCCCCTCGTCGATATAAGATATCGTCGATAAGAAGGTAGCGGGGGGCTTGGTGGTGAATACGTCGACGATCGTCCCGTGAGAGGTGGTTTCCAAACTTTTGTGTTCGAAGGTAGACGAGGAGATCGTCATACCAAGGATCATCCGAGGGGATGTAAAAGAGATTTTCATTGGGGAAGTCGGTATTGATGGGAGTACTAGTAGTATCGGAAGGAAATGATGTATTGAGTTCGGTGAGGATGAGGACTTTTTTTCTCTTAGGTGTTGAAAATTTGAGGTCGTACTCCTGAAGGATGACGATCCATTGGGAAAATTTTCCATTGATTTGCTGGTGACTAAGAAAGTATTGCATTAGGTTGGAATCTACTACGACTTTGGTAGTTCGAAGAAGAATGTAATGGAGCAGTTTCTGGACTGCGAGGACAACTGCAAGGAAGAGTTTCTCTTCATGATTGTATTTCAAGGGTGTCCCTAAAAGGTTTTTACTAACATAATAGATAACATGCTCCTAGTCTTCATCCCCTAATTGGACGAGAACGCCTGCTATGGAGACAACTGAGGCCAATAAGTAGAGGATGTAGTCGCAGTCATAGTTGGGTGGACTAATCAATGGGGAATTGGAGAGGTCTTCTTTGAGATCATCAAAAGAGTTTTGGGCATGTTCATCCCATTGAAATGGGATATCATGATGTAAGAGGCGAAGGAAACCATCTTCCCGAGTGGCGTAATCAGGGACAAAGCAGTGTAAAAACTTATCTTTGCCTTGTAAACTTTGCAGCTGGAGTAAATTTCCGGGGGGGGGTTTCCGTGATGGCATGGAACTTGAGGGGGTCTACTGTGATGTTGTGTTGGGACATGATAAACCCAAGTATTCTTCCAGCGGTGATGTAGAATACTCACTTGAGGGGATTCAAACAGATATTGTACTGACGACACCTGTGAAATACAGTGCGTAAGTCATCGAGGTGCTGAGTGCATTTCTTGGATCGAGCGGTGATATCGTCCAAGTAGGCGAGAATGATTTTAGCTAGATCATGAAAAATGTATGTCATGGCACATTGAAAAGTGGCTACAATGTTCTTGAGGCCAAAATGCATGACACGATATGCAAAAGTACCCCAAGGGGTAGTGAATGCAGTTTTGTATTGATCGGCTGGGTGGATCTAAATTTGGTTGTATCTAGAGAAATAACCCATGAAGGACAAAGCTTCATGGCTAGCACAATCATCGATAATTTGCTTGATAAAGTGTGTTGGAAAAATGTCTTTGGGAAAAGCGTGATTGAGATCATGAAAGTCCGTACAGACACATATAGTGCCCTATTTTTTGTTAACGGGGACAGGGTTGGAGACTCGTGACTTATATGTGATGGGGTATATGAACCCTATAGTGCGTAATTTTTCAATATCGTCTTTGATGGTTACCTCTTTGGATGGGTGTAATGGATGCTTATTTTTTTGTACAAGTGTGATATCAGGCCATGTGTCTATACGATGTTCGACAATGGAGGGATCAAGACCGAGCATTTTTGTGTATTACTAGGTGAAAATGTCCCAGTATTCCTAGAAGAGAGATTTGTAAGCTAAGATATCTTCAGGAGGGCATGCAGCGTCGATGGTGATTTCCTCTATAACTCCAGGTTTGATGGAAATATCGATTTTGATGGTGGGGGAAATGTTGGCCATGTTTACTTCATCAAAAGAGTCGGGGGCAGGGATAGGGTTATTGAACCGGTCTATATGCTCTGATGGGATAAAATCTTTGGATTTGATTGAGTATATGGAGTTTTGGCTAGGAGGCTTAAAGGTGTCATGTGAGAGAAAGAGTGCTCGGTGATGGAGCGGACCCCATGGGAAATCGGGGGTAGTTAATTCCTCGAGGATGTCTTCGTCACAGTGGAACTGTCGAGAATAGAGTGGATCCAGGGGAATAACATGGGTGACAGTCACCATGTGGTTATCTTCTGGTGGTGACTATGTAGAGGGGGTATCACAAGGAGGTTGCGATGGTTCACTCTCCATAAACCAAATATCGAGATATTGTGGGTTGAAAATGGTGGTCGGGCATAAAATTTCCGTGGGGAAATGAACTGGAGAATTAGAGTGATTTGGGGGCAAATCCTCCTCTAGGCTATCGATGAACCATGGAGGAGTGGGAAGTCCCTCAGGCTCGGGGGAGAAGATATAAACAATATCGGGAGAGGGAGTAGGGGGAACTGTCGGTGTCACCGGAGTTGGGGTGATGGTAGGATTGGGAATAAGGGTCAATTGATGATGTGTATACTCAATGATCGTAGGACACTGATATGTGAAGTGATAAAGTGATTCACAGAGAGTGCAATGACATTGCATACATTCATTGATAGAGGTCGTGACATAGTGGATATCAGTGACATGTGTGTGGGATGATGCAGATGGAGGAGGTTCTTGCTGGAAGCTTTGGTGGACTGTCGTTAGCATCTATCAAAATTGAGGTAACGTTGGGAAATGGTGGGTGTAATGGCCATACTCAGAAAAGATTCCACATGCGAACTTGGTTTGCAACCCTTTTCTACCTATGTTAGGGGATGCACTGATAGAACTAGAGGAAGTGACGAGTGGTGTCGGTGCCCGCAGGAGTTGAATTAAATTGCGTATCTCAGGGAGAGATGGGAACTTATTGGTGGGGTGTCCATATTTCTCACATAGTGCACAAGGAGGAAGAACACATGGTGGAAATGGAGCGACAGGATATTTCTTCTTCCGTCTTCCCCCAGTTGAATCAGGGGTGTTAGTGAGTGGGGGTGTGGGTGGGATGGTGGGGGTAAGTATTGGAATCTGCATCAGGATTCCTTCTGTTTGGGGAGGGAGGGATGGTTGAGGGACCATATTAGGTGGATGTAGATACCATACTAAAATTTCCAACACCATATTGGGAAGGGTAAGCATTGCGGCTACCTGGAAATCTTGTATACCCGACGAGGAGTAAAATAAGGGGATTTCCGTAATGGCTTAGGGGACTGTCTCCCAAACTGGAATGTGGCCCTGGGGGAGGGTATAATCAGGAACAAGGGGATATGGAGGGTTCTCAAGGGATTCCTGAGGAAAGAGATCTGTGATGAGTGGGACGTCAGATAGTAAGGAATCCTTTGTGGGAGGAAGGGTATCTCCAGTTTTAGTTCCATTAGATGAGACAAAACATACTTGTGCTGAAGGATGGATGAGCAGTGGTGCTCCATGGTATGTCCCTAGCAAGGATGGGTCTTTGAACATTCTGGGACCCATCTCAATGAGTGGGTAGGCATCGGGATTAGTGTGGACCAAAGGTAAGATGTTATCGATGTTGGAGAAAGGGTTGGGCTTGTAATGTGACACTTGGTCAATAGTGATGATTTTCCCGTTGTGGGGGAACATCATTGTACGAAACACAGAAGAGGCCATAAAATTCATCGCATACATGTAACTATGCCCAAATAAGATGTTGTAATCTAGCAGAGCATCAATAAATTCAATGTCAATGAGGATAGTTTTTCCCTCGAGTTCAACGAGGACATTTTGAAAGAGCTCTTTAGGAGAGGATGGTCATCTAGCATAAGCTAATGGTATGAGCTTAGGGGAACCCATTTTCTTCCATACCATTTTGGACATGATGCATGTGGATGCACCTTCATCAATGATGCAACAGTGAACTGTGATGTTTTGGATTTTGACTGGTATTTGGAAAGAGACCAGAGTGGGGAGACGAGGTTCCACACTATCAAGATCAAAGGTGATGAGGCGAGTATCAGCAGGGTCGACTGCCCCTAGGGAGGAAAGTAATGAGTTTTGTTGGGTAGGATAGGTTTGAAGGACTTCTAAAACTGACATGGCAACAGGATATTGCGCCAAGTCATCGACCAGACTGTAATTGTGTGCCGCCCTAGCCTAAGGGTTGTTGACATTCCATCATAGTGGGATGCAAGAAATACGAAGGGGTGGTTCAATATTAGGGCGAGGAATCATCAAAGGTGGGCCAGTTGTGACTAGGGATGCTTCCGAGGTAGTGGGAGTGGAGTTAGGGGGTGTGTTGTATTGACAACTACGCGTTTGTAAAAGGACTTCTTCCTCACTAGTGAGGAGGATAGTACTATCTGTAGGAGTGCCTGGGTTTGCATAATGTCCCATCTATGGTGGGTCTGGATGCATCTCATGTTGGGTGTTCATTACCCCTTGGTGTCGTATGGGGTTTTGTAACACAGTTGGGGGATATTACACATATTTTTGTGGGGCTTACTGGGGAGCAGGCGACATTGGGGGACGTGGTCCATTTCCAGATTCTTTCATCCATTTAAAGTCAACGATTTGAGGGAAATGGTGAGTATAATGGCCATACTCACTGCAAAGGTCACAAGGGAAGTTTGTCTGAATATTGTTGTTATTCTTCTCTTGGCGTTTGTTGTTATTAACCCTTTGGGGGTTCTGTTTCCCCCGATTCTAGTTTCCCCCGACCGGTTGGTTCTGTGGGTGGTTTTGGTTCCCTCCTGGTTCTGGGTTATTATTGTTTCAGTTTTTTCCTTTCTTTTTGGCATTATTCGACTGATGGGTTGGATTTGTCGTATTCAACTATTTAAAATTTTGATATTGCTGAACGGGAGAGGGCTGAACAAAATTAACCCCAGCATGTGGGTGTCCCGGTGGTGGAGCCATGGGTTGTGGAGGGCCAGGAAATGAAAAGTACGGATTATTTTGGGGTAATGATCCATAGGGTACATAGGAAGGTGTGGCGCTTTCACTAGTGCGTAGGGTGTAAGCATATGTAAAGGGGGTACCAGAACTTGGTTGGGTTGCTGGGCGTATTGGGGGTGTTAGGGGGGGGGGTCCACTTATGGGTTGAGGGAGGGAAATAATATATTCCTGTTGATAAGGGGGGGAGGATAATAAGGGGGTCCTCTATATACCGACGGATATTGATGTGTTCCATACATAGGTGTTTTTTGGAGGTGTGGATTGTGGTGTGTAGTGGTACCAAGCAATCCATCTGCGAAGTGAGACATCCCGGGTTTGTCCTAGTCGAATGGAACAGGTCTTAGGGCGTCAGGTAGTATCGTATATAAGTATCTGGACTTTGAATAAATGAGCTCGAAATGTTGAGCCTTGCTGATAGCTTGTTCTTCAGAATGGGAGAAGGTGGCAGCCACATCCTTGGCAAGAAGGGAAACAAGTGATTTGAGAAACCAATTAAGGCATTGTTGCTTGGTGGCTTCTTCTTTACATAGACTAGGTCGTCGATGCCATTCATGAATGTGGTCAACGATGTGTGTAGAAGAAGTTTTTTTTAACTCTAAGAGAAGTTCAAGGCCATTATCATGATGGATTGGTAGTTGAAAGAAGGTCAAAAATGCTTTGGCCAAAGATTCAAAGGTCACATGGGACCCAGATTTTTCTTCTACATACCACTTGGTTGATGGGCTAGTGAGTGTGCATTGAAATAATATCAAGTGGACAGAGTCGTTCATGATGTTGTTTGAAGAACACCATAAGTGGAAGGTCATAATATGGTTGGCCGGGTCATCTCCTGCTTTTCCTTCAAACTTGGGAATGTCTGAAGGGAGTTTGGTAGGCATTATGGGCCATGTGGGGTCATGCAATATAGGATCATTGGTGAGATTAGTCAGATCCAGTATGTTGAGGGAAGCCCAGTATAGCATCTGGGGTTGTGGTGGAGGATTAATTCCCATCATGGTGGGAATGTTTTGTGTGATTGACCCCTGAAGAGGGTTCGTTCCGACCATGGTGTGAGTGTTGTGTGTCCCTGACCCATGAGGGGGGCTGTTAAGAACCAAATATCAATATAGCATAGAAAAACCTCATAAAAGGTACTCAACGCCATGAAAAAGAGATAATTTTAGATAAAAAGCCTCTTCGAGGGGGAAACCTCCTTTTACCCCACTTAAATGTTCAAGTACAAGATGATTCAAAATGAAAATGTCTCCTTGGTATATATAGGAGACTAGGAGGTATAATTACAACTAATGACCTAAAGCTGACATAAATAAAATAACATTACTAATATAATATGCCCCAATTAAGGGGTAATGAGCCAATATTAGGGCTTAACTTGCCCCTCCCCTTGAGACAAGTGTTGTCCGAAACTCTTGAGTAACTTTGGATGCTTCTGTATAAAAGACCCATCTTCCTAAGTGGAATCTTCAGCTGTTAGTTTCCTCCATTTAATGAGATGCTTTGAAATGGATCTATTCCCCAGCTGGAAAATTCTTGTGTCAGTGATGGATTTAGGCTCCAATATGATTTTTCCTTCTTCATCAAGTTATGGAAATATAGTTTGAACTGAGATCTTGTTGTCTATAACCTTCTTTAAGCATGAAACATGGGAAATTGGGTGTACTCGTGAAGATGCAGGCAACTCCAATTTGTATGCCATAATACCAATCTTTTGCAACACCTTATAAGGGCCATAGTACTTTGGTGATAATTTATTATCCTTCTTGGCTTGCTTGAGGGACACCTGTTTGTATGGTTGTAGTCTTAAAAACACCCAATCCCCTACTTCAAAACTTCTTTCACTA
>ML780945.1:828576-851638 GCA_009831015.1 Picea engelmannii | reverse complement strand
TCTTTGACTTCCCTTTGTTGCCAAACTTTTTGGGTCTTCTTTCAGGATGAAGTTTCCAACAATGGTCTTCATCATGGACATCTTTTGAACAATGTTTGCATGTGAATTTTTCTCCCTCTTTCTTAACAACAACATTCTTTTTGACATTGCCCTTGAACTTCCTCTTTCCTTTGTCTCCATGACTGAAAGGATTATTTTTACCCTCATGAGTTTCATTCCTTCCTCTTGCTTCCAAATGAGTGTCTTGAACACAAACTTCATCTAGATTTGAAGGATTAAACATGAGTATTGTATGTCTCAAATAACTATGTAAAGCTCCAATGTATTTGAGTAAAGTTTTTTGAGAAGACAAATCTACTCCTAAAACCAAAGCTCTTCTCCTAAATTCTTGAGTAAAGCTTTGCACAATTTGTCCTTTAGCTTGTCTAAAATTTTGCCAATCCATAGTAGTTTTTTGCATATATGCCAATGGGTAAAACTGTCTTTTAATTGCAACAATAAAGTCATTCCAAGAGGTTAAAATTTTACCATGTTTCTTCATTTCCTCTTGAGTCTTGGATTCCCACCAAATGAGTGTTGCACTATCCAATCTTAAAGAAGCAAGCTGAATCTTAGTTTCATCATCTTGAATTTTTTGTATCCTACAATACACCTCAATCTGATGAATCCAATTATCTAATTTCTCAGCATTTACTTCTCCATTGTACATTGGCAATTCAAATTTAATATCAAGCTTTAACAAAGAAATTTGTGAAGGAGTTTTACCATGTCCCTTTGGAGAATTTGGAAGAGGTCTTGAATTGGTAGAAGAATAAGAAGATGGAGGTGAGGGTGGTGGAGAAGCACCATTCCCTCCATTTCCATTTGGAGTTTTATCACCACTGTCTCCCTTGTGCTTTGAAGGGTTGGAGCCTTCACCTTGCAACCCTGTATTACTTTCCATCAAGAGTTTCATCATTTCCCTCATTTCCATGACAGCCTTTATGAGATCTTCATCTTTTGTAGGAATACGTTCATGCCTCTCTTCATGAGCCATACTTGGTGAATGCCTCCTTGAAACTTGCAGTGATGATATAATCTTCCTTCTTGAAGGCTGAGAACTTGGATCTACAAGTTTACCTTCTCCTCTTGTGAGTTTCAACCTTGTGAGCATTAGAAAATAAAACACTTGCAAATAATCAAGTCTTCAAAAACCTATGCTCTGATACCAACTTGATCTAAAAATGAAGAAGACTTGTATTCTTGAAAATATTTGCAAGATTTATTTCATGTGTTAAAATGCAAATGGATCAACTTTGCAACACAACCTTTATATAAATTACTCATTCAATATGCATATAAACAACAACAATAAATAGTGAATAGAAAATACATAACACAACAAATGATAAAGGAGTTCACCCCTCTCTTGGGCTACATCTCCTGGTCCAGCTTCCAATGGATCTTTTGTATTATTTTCTCAAAGTTATCAAAAATGTGCTTTACAATGCTCAAAATGCCAAATATATGGCTCTAATGGCTTCAGAACATCCAAAAACCCATAGCTGGGATTTTTCGGCACCTCGTTTGGCCAAAAATTGAAGAAGATAGGCTTCCTGGAAGTTCCCCTTCAAACTTGTTGTCTCTGGATTGCCAAAATGCACCCTTGTTCTTCCAACCTAGTCCCCACGTGCTTTTATGCGTTAAAACTTAGCATCGGGTGCAACTGTACAACTGGTACAAACTATAGAATGGTTACGCGTTGGCCCTTAACCGTCTAAGGCCCACGGGCATATGGCCATCACATGACCTCGCGCGTATATAAAAAAGGGTCGAGTGCAAACCAAAGGACAACGGTCGGGCGCACCGGTGGTTCTATGCACAACACATGAGACCGGGCTCATATTAAAAAGGGATATGTTAAAACACAGTGCACGACTGTGGTCATATTACAAGGTATACGAATGGGGTTAAAGTTTGAATGCGCGTGCAAAGGTTTAAACCGTGGCCATATTACATAACAACATAACCATGGGCTGGGGCTAGGCCCCAGCCCGACCCCCGCCCAAACTTTACAACATTTGAACTCAAATACATTTCACACCATATAGTGTTAAGAAACACTATGGTGATGCGTTGGTTGGTGGTATTTGCCAAAGCTTTGCACATGGGTGGAGGTCACGGGGTCGAATCCGGTGGACTCCAAATAAATTTTAAACCAATATATAGGTGACACGTGGCACCCATTGATTGGGCCACATGTATCCATCCCATTCGCTGTGAACAAACCATGTCATATGCCAACTACCACACAACTACCTGCCACATGTTGTACGACCTTCCACATGTCGTACAGCCTGCCACATCAGCATCCGTACAGACTGTACAGACTGTACAGTCAGCATCCCTTTTTTTTGCCTATTTGTCGTTTTGAGCAGAACACGATATCTCTCTATCCCAACGTCTGTTTGAACCCAAATGAGTTGCGTTGGGTTTATGATGACGATGTCTATGCTCCCGTTCAATTTGAAGTGATTCTGAGCACTTTGAATTTTGAGCAAAATTTGATCCCCTAGATCAAGTACTGACGTTTTCCTTCCCATCAATCTCTCTCTTCATGTGATGAAGTTGTGGCAAGACGCAAAAGAGGAGACAAATGATGTTACAAGGAGGATAAACCAAATAATCGAAGTCCATGAAAACAGGGATGAAATAGATGACAAACTTCAAAAGTATCAAAATATTATGAAATCCCTTTTCGATAAAAAAGCGAAAGACAAGGATTTTCTTCCTTGTGACCTAGTTTTAAAATGGGATGCTAGAAAAAAATATGCGGAAAACATGACATGTATGATCATCTTTGGTTCAAACCATTCAGGATTGCAACTATAGAGGGAAATAATTCCTTCCTACTGGAAAATCTCGACGAAAAAACGTTTGACGCCCCTATAAATGGGCACTACCTAAAACATTTTATGCAATAATCATGATTCAAATTACCATTGTATATACCAGTTTGGTTTCTTGTTTAAATTTGCAATTTCATTTTCCTTCGTAGGTTATCTAAATTTTAATTTTTCATTGTAAAGAAACCAAGTTTTATTTGATATCATAAAAGAAAAATATAAAAATTTATGTACTGCATATCATTTATATTCTGCGGAATTTCCTGATTTTTTCTTTTTGTGCTCATGTAGAATACTCACTATCAAATGAAAAATGAGGAGGTATTGGGACCCAACACTTAGTTTTCAAAACATTTGTTTTCTCTCAAAAAAGGTGATGAATTAATAATTGGTTTGATTGAAAATGTAAATGAAATCCGAGGTATAAATTTCTATACTTATTGTTCAAGATGAAATTCTAAAGAAATGTTATCGGATATAAACTAGGTTCCACTCATGTAAATATAATCACTTGACCAAATATCAGAAAGGTATAAATCTCTAGATTTCCAAATCAAATGAAAATAAAACAAAAATGAAATAAAAATAAAAGAAAATAAGAATAAAAGAGGGCTTAAAAAAGATAAGCTTGATAATCCAGAAATGAACTTATGTGGAAATGAGATTATTTTGTGTCAAGCCCTTGAAATCCTCGTTTTGTTTTATTTTTCCTATCTTTGAGATTTTACTCTATTCTGATTTTCACTACCTGGCCTTAAATATTCATAGAAAGAAAGAATTTTGCCTTAGATCTGAAAAATTAAAAACATATCTTCAAAACAAGATTAGGCAAAAATCTTTATGTTCCTTTGATTTTAACTGAAAGAGAGTATGTCTAGGCTCATCCTGATAACTTTAGCTCTTCTAACAGATTTTAACTTATTAGTTTGCTCAAGGAAAATCCCTGGAAAATAAAATTCCCCATAAGATCTTCCCTATAGGAAAGGATGTATTGAAGATCGAGAAAGAATTAGTTCATAGTACAATAAAAAACTGTTGACAGAACTTTATTGTCAAATCTTAAGAAGATATCATCCCTTGTATGATACATACAAATTGATTGCCTCCACTTTATAAATATAAAAAATATAAGACAGATGGTGAAAGGAAATTCATAAAATGATTGCCCCCATCTAGTTCAAGAGATGATGAAAGAAAAATCTTAATTCGATTGCCCCCATTTTGTCCAAAAGAGATGATGAAAGGAAATTCATGTAATGATTTCCCTCATCTCAATAAAATGAAAAAATGCTAATTGAAGTGGTGAAAGGAAATTCAATGGGAGATGTAGATAACTTCATCGGGGTACTGAATAGGATCACTGGAAGTGAAGCAATATCTATGATATCTGTAAGGTTTTCATACATGTATAAACATGATCTGGTATCTAGTTCTCTTTCCGGTAATATTTACATTCTAAACTGACAAGGGATTCCCTAAATAAATTTTGAAATTGCTTTGCCTTGATGCGAGTGAAATCGACCAAAGTCTGATATTTCAGTTAAAGTTGTTTTGATTATCTTAAACAAAGACAAACTCATTTTTAGGAAAGGGAAACTATTAATAGCCTAACTTGAGGTCAATAAACAAATTTGTTTTGAAGGTTTTATGAGATTCAGTTGAAGTTTAATTTTTCTCTATAAGATTTTTTCCCAAAGGTGTTTCCCAGAAATAAAATAATGACTCCATTTACCCAATAAAGGCACTTAGTCTATTGTTCTTCCACATCTCACAGGGAGATGCAATCCCCATATGGAGCCTATGTTGCAACATATATAATCCTAAAATTTGAGCTTTACATTCTCAACTTCATCTTTCCCAAAATGGCAACTTAGAAACCAATTTCGAAGTTTAAATCAAATTTATTTATGGTCATAAGGTGTGCATGATATCCATCATTGATGAAGTTACCCCGTTGATCGAGTGATCCCATTTTTCATAGAGTTTTGGAGTCGCCTGATTGTTAAAGAGTCAAATCACTAAAGGTCCCTTTGGGGCTTAGCACCTCGGATATTTCGATAGGTCTTCACGATTAAAGTCCCAAAATCCAAAAGTGTCCGTTATAACCTTTTCATAAACCTTTAAAGGACATTGTTATCACATATTTTTGCAAGGGGATTGTTTTCCTTTGAAGTTGGTCATTGGGTGACTAAATGAAAAAGAAGTGGGCTTAAAAACCCCACAAATGTTTTTCATCCAAAGTCGGGGCGCGATTGTGAAAAAGCGCGCACATACCTGGTCAGTGAAAATCCATCAAGCACGGGCTCAGTCTCTGCCATTGGATCCATCAGACAAATCAGATCAGCATTTCGTGGGTATTCGGGATCCAACATTTTCTTAAATTTTAGTGCCAGGGCAAAGGCCCGAGATCAAGGGATGAGCAAATTTTTAATCGTGGCACAAAATTAGCATTTTTGGGGTTTCGCGATATGGATTGGTCAAGGATCAGAGTCATCAGATCTCGTGAAATGCGAAATCTTGAAAATATCTGAGTCATTGATCAAAGGAGATATATGGACCGTTAGATCATCGTTTTACGATTTTGCGAGTCGGGGAAGTAGGAAGGAGAGTCTTGAAGACTCGCGACATGCGAAGTCCCGAAATGATCTTGGTCATCTATTTTAGAAGGGCACGTCGCATAGGATACGAAACTTGGAGGAAATGCTTTTGGGGAAGATGAGGTGAGAAGTGTCGATGGCCCTAAGTCCCGAAACACTGATATGATCTGTGTCTTCCTTTTCAGAGGGATGTGTGTCATCCGATCTGGGGATCGTACTTTCGCAACTTGGAGATTTCAGCATGGAGCATGACGTGAACTCGCAAAACGCGAAATCACGACGTGCCTGAGAGTAAGGCCCACGATCATAGCCAGGGTCATATATAAAGTGGGGCCAAAAGAAGAATAAGCGTCCATCCAAGCAGCAGGTGGCCAAAGTGTTTGAATAAATGATCACAGCGGTCGATTTTACAGTAAACTTGGTCATGGATCTCGATGGGTTTTTTCGCGATTTCAAGCATCGGAGTATTAGAGATCAAGGGGAGTAGAAACTCCCGAAATGTGAAATCCCAAGATTTCATGTGGATAATTGCGAGGTCACAACCCGTGGTCGTGTGGCGCAAGGGAATGGAGCCACATGAAATACTGCAGCGCCCGATTTGGTCATAGTGAAGGATCGACGTGGCCTCGAGACACCAGAATTGCCTCAAAGGAATTATGAGCTCACTTGGAATAGTCATGGGTGTCAGGCCTCGTCCTATTCCCAAGAAAGTAGTTAATGTAAATGGGGAAGGTGGTTAAAACCGCGTTTCACCACATAAATGGAAAGTATGGAAAATTTGGTCATGGAGGGTAGACTATCAACTGAAAGTTCCCTGTCATGGATTTTCTTGTGAATCCCATAATGATCTGATCTTGCGCCTGACAAAAGACTGCAAGTGTAGACTGATAGAAGAAGATGCAGATGCCAAGCCTTGAATTCCATGACCAGAGCGTGCCTCTGAAGGAAGAAAGTTTCTTTGAGTATAAATACTCAGTTTTAATATTTTGTGAGGGTTGATGGTTGAGCTAGGCTCCCGTATTGTAAAGTTTTAAATGAAGCTTCTACTTTTCTGGTTATGCTTGGTAATCTAAGATTTCTTGTTTAATGACAGTCAGTTTCCTTGCTCCATCTTGTTTTTGTCTGATGCTGAAAGAGTTCATGATTGACTGATTCACGTGAATTATTGTGATTATATTATGATGAATGTTTGATTATAGTGTTGTTGTAATTCCTTTCAGTTTCTTTGAGATTTGAATTCAAAAATATCTTGTTTTCGGAGCTTTTCCTCCTTAGGTTGTTGTAAGACCTTCGTTCCGAAGCAAGCCTCTACGTTTTTCTCACCAAATTATTCCTCCTACTCACCCTTACTACAACCTTTTGACTAAAGTTCAACTAAGACCTCATCTGCTTGTGCATACCAGTCCAGTTTTCTAAGTTAAAACGATATTATCTCGAGTCTGCGCCCATTTGACCCCTTTAAAAAATCAACCTGTGACATAAAATTTTAATGGGTACTGGGCTTACCTTCGACGCAATCCGGAGGTGACTTCGAGTGCTAACATTTCTAGCGCCATTTTTACGGATGAATTGAATATTTTCCCTAAGTAGAACGACAATGAACTTCTGATTCTGAAGGTGCATCAGATATCAAAACCTTTGAAGATTGTGCTTTCACCTAGAGACTCCAATGAGGTGAATCGACTATTTTGGTGTGGTTGCCTTTGGCTATAGTTATAGCCCCTGGGAGAACACAATGATTATATATGGTTTTTGATGGTGAACAAAGACCATACACATTTATTCTGCATATCATTCACCTGGTGACTCCATGGTTAAAGAATCGATCAACCACTCCACTGGTTTGAAATGGACAAAATCCTGGCTTGAAGGTTTTCTCCCTTTAATTTTTCTGTTGTTCCTAGTTTTCCCAATGTTGTCCCTACTGTGGATGAATGGGGTGATTATTTTCCCATATTTAGAGAGCGCAAAGAGGACAACCCTGCTTGACATCTCCATGAGTTTCACGAACTCATGCATCAGTGGGAGATACATCATGAGGATGTATTAATGAATATGTTCATGTTCTCATTGGATGAGGATGCCCGTGAGTGGTATCAATCCTTTCCCCCTGCTAGCATATCCTCCCTGGAGCAGTTTCATGCAGATTTTAATAAGCATTGTCAAAGGTATTATTCCTCTGAGTTAATCTGTCATAACTGTTGTAAGGAATGTGGTGGCCATGATCAAGATATGGATGTTTCTAATGAAATCTGTGAGGATGAAGGATGTGAGGAGGAAGAAGATGTTTTGGGAAAAGTTATGGAACTGGTAAAATTTCTCACTGCCCAACTAGAAAGGTTGGAATCTAAAGAAATCATAGAGGAGTTTCCAGTCCTTGATGCATATGTCCTTGGTAGCTCTACTAAGGATGATAATGAATATTTAATAATCGTGGAGGCCTTGATTTCTGTTTCTGAGGTGCCCGTTGTCCATAGATTTAATGATTATTCAGATGAAAAGCAGCAGAACCCCACATCAGAGTTTTCTAACCAGAGGAGAAGCCAACTTGTATATGATAGCTACGAATCATATTCTGAGATGGATATGCAGGATTTCCAAGAAAAGACTGTAGAGCCTTATCCTTTGTTCGCTAAAGAAAAATATTATGAGGAAATCATCCATCCTGGACCTGCAGAAGACACAGAGTAGCATGAGAAAGAGAAGATCTTTCCCAAGGTTCCCATTTATGATGATTTTGAATCTGATCCTTGGGAGAGATATGGAGAATAAGAGGAGCATCATAAGGGTTAGTTTGTCTCTTGTCCAGATCCTGTCTGCGAGAAACCATCGCCTGGGACCAGTCATCCTGCATCGACCATTCACCCACCTGTGCCTACCATAGATATTCAGCCATGTGTGAGTAGTTGTGTACCAAAGAAGGGTGCCTGTGACAAATTTTCTGGAGTTTTATGATTGTCCTATGAGCCTGTGGAGGAATACATGGAGTTGTATTTCCTTCATATTTTGAAACCGCCCAGCTTTATCCTGGCCTCATTATTAGGAGAAAAGATGAGGAATGTAATTGTTCTGTTGTCACGGTTGCATTCTCTTTTATAAATCATGGACATAGTGAAGGAGCTTCCAATTACGAAGTTACTTGAATGGCTATGGTGGAAATTTTATTTAACCTAGCACCGTGTAAAAAATTATTAGTTTGGGATTGTACATAAATAAGGTCCTTGGAGCATGTGTGCTTATTTTTGTTTTTACTTGTCGAATTTATATTCTTCAGCAGGGTTTTTTTGAGCTTGACTCCATAGCCCAACAAAATATGACTGGAGTTGCAAAAGGATATCTTAGAGCCTCGTGGAGAGGAATCTATCCCCCATGGAGCCTAATTTTATCATATATTTTTGAAAGGGGATTGTTTTCCTTTGAAGTTGGTCATTGGGTTACCAAATGCGAAAGAAGTGGGCTTAAAAAACCCACAAATGTTTTTCATCCAAAGTCAGGGTGCAATTGTGAAAAGGCGCAAACATACCTGGTTGGAGAAAATCCATCAAGCACAAGCTCATTTTCAGCCATTAGATCCATCATACAAATCAGATCGATGGTTCGCAGGTATTAGGGATCCGAAAGTTGCTCGAAGTTTAGTGCCTAGAAAAAGGCCCGAGATCAAGGGACGAGCAAAGTTTTAATCATGGCGCAAGATTATCATTTCATGGTTTCGCGAGATGGAGAAGTCAAAGAGAAGAGTCATCAGAACTCGTGAAATGAAAAATCACAAAAATATTGCAGTCGTTGATCAAAGGAGAGATCTGGACCATTAGATCATATTTTCGCGATTTCGCGAGTCGGGGAAGTAGGAGGGAGAGTCTTAAAGACTCGCGACACGTGAAGTCCCAAAATGATCTTGGTCCTCCATTTTAGAAGTGCACGTGGCATAGGATCCGAAACTTGGAGGAAATATTTTCGGGAAAGCTAAGGTGAGAAGTGTCGATGGCCCTAAGTCCCGAAACGTCGATACGATCTGGGACGTCCTTTTCAGAGGGATACATGTCATCTGATCCAGGGATCGTGCTTTCACGGCTTGGAGATTTCAGCATGGATCATGACATGAACTTGCGAAATGCAAAATCACGACACGCCTGAGATTAAGGCCCACGATCACAACCTAGGGTCATATAGAAAGTGGGGCCAAAAGAATAATAAGTGCCCATCCAAGAAGTAGGAGGCCAAAGTGTTCGAATAAATGATCGTAGTTGTCGGTTTTACAGTAAAACCGTTCATGGATCCTGATGGGTCATTTTGCGATTTCGATCATCGAAGTATTGGAGATCAAGGGGAGTAGAAACTCCCAAAATGTGAAATATCAAGATTTCATGTGGATAAGCATGAGGTCACAACCTGTGGTTGTGTGGGACAAGGGAATGGAGCCACACAAAATATTGAAGTGCCTGAGTTGATCACAGAGAAGGATCGACGTGGCCTCGAGACACTAGAATTGCCTCAAAGGAATTATGAGCTCGCGGGGAACATTCATAGGTGTTAGGCCTCATCCTGATCCCAATGAAAGTAGTTAATGAAAATGGGGAAGGTGGTTAAAACCTCGCTTCACCACATAAATGGAAAGCATGGAAAATCTGGTCGTGCAGGGTAGAATGTCAGCCGAAAGTTCCCTGTCATGGATTTTCTTGTGAAGCCCATACTGATCTGATCTTGCGTCTAACAAAAGAATGCAAGTGCAGCCTGACAGAAGAAGATGCATATGCCAAGCCTTGAATTCCATGACCAGAGCATGCCTCTGAAGAGAGAAAGTTTCTTTGAGTATAAATACTCAGTTTTAATATTTTGTGGGGTTCGATGGTTGAGCTAGCCTCCCGTATTGTAAAGTTTTAAATGAAGCTTATGGTTCTCTGGTTATGCTTGGTAATCTGAGATTTCTTGTTTAATGATAGTCAGTTTCCTTGATCCATCTTGTTTTCCTCCGATGCTGAAAGAGTTCATGATTGACTGATTCACGTGAATTATTGTGACTGTATTATGATGAATGTTTGATTATAGTGTTGTTGTAATTCCTTTCAGTTTCTTTGACATTTGAATTCAAAAATATATTTTTTTCGGGGCTTTTCCTCCTTAGGCTATTGGAAGACCTGATGTCCAGAGAAAGCCTCTAAGTTTTTCTCACCAAATTCTTCGTCCTACTCACCCTTACTACAACCTACTGACTGAAGTTAAACTAAGACCTCACCTGCTTGTGCATACCAGTCCAGTTTTCTGAGTTAAAATGATATTATCTTGAGTCTGTGCCCATTTGACCCCTTTAAAACATCAACTCGTGACATAAACATATGATGGGTATTAGGCTTACCTTCAATGCAATCTGGAGGTGACTTATAGTTCTAACATTTTTTGCGTCGTTGTCGGGGATGAATTGAAGCTTTTCCCTGGGTAGAACGACAACGAACGTCCTATTCTGAAGGTGCATCAAATATCAAAACTTTTGAAGATTGTGCTTGCACCTAGAAACTCCACTAAGGTGACTCCATTGTTTCAGTGTGGCTGCCTTTGGCTACAACTATATCCCCTGGGAGAACACAATGATTAGATCTGGTTTTTTGTGGTGAAAAAAGAACAAACACACTTGTTCTGCATATCATTCACCTGGCGAATCCATGGTTAAAGAATCGACCATCGACTCCATTGGCTCAAAATGGACAAAATCCTTGCTTGAAGGTTTTATCCCTTTAATTTTTCTATTGTTCCTAGTTTTCCCAATGTTGTCCCTACTGTGGATGAATGGGGTGATTATTTGCCCATATTTAGAGAGCATAAAGAGGACAACCATGCTTGACATCTCCATGAGTTTCACGAACTCATGCATCAGTGGGAGATACATCATGAGGATGTATTAATCAAGATGTTCATGTTCTCATTGGACGATGATGCCCGTGAGTGGTATCGATCCTTTCCCCCTGCTAACATCTCCTCCCTGGAGCAGTTTCATGAAGATTTTAATAAGCATTGTCAAAGGTATTATTCCTTTGAATTAATCTGTCATAACTATTGTAAGGAATGTGACAGCCATGATCAAGATATGGATGTTTCTAATGAAATCTCTGAGGATGAAGGCTGCGAGGAGGAAGAAGATTTTTTGGGTGAAGTTATGGAACTAGTAAAATATATCATTGCCCAACTAGAAAGGTTGGAATCTGAAGAAAGCACAAAGGATTTTCTAGTCCTTGTAGTGGATGTCCTTGGAAGCTCTACTGAGCATGATAATGAATATTTCATAATTGTAGAGTCCTTGATTTATGATCTTGAGGTGTATGTTGTCCCTATCATTGACGATTATTCAGATGAAGAGAAGAAGAGCCCCACATCACATTTTGTTGACCAGAGGAGAATCCATCCTATATATGACAGCTACGAATCAAATTTTGAGTTGGATATGAAAGATTTCCAAGAATAGACTATAGAGCCTTATCCTTTGTTCGCTAAAGAAAAATATAACGAGGAAATCGTCCATCCTGGACTTGCAAAATACACTGAGCAACATGAGGAAGAGAAATTCTTTCCCAATGTTCCTGTTTATGATGATTATGAATTTGATCCTTGGGAGAGCTATGGATAAGAAGAGGAGCATCATAAGGGGCATTTTGTCTCTTGTCAAAATCTTGTCTGCGAGCAACCATCGCCTGGGACTAGTCAGCCTGAGTCGACCATTCACCCACCTGTGCCTACCAGAGATATTCAGCCATGTGTCAGCAGCTGTGTAGAAGAGAAGGCTGCATGTAACAAATTTTCTAGAGTTTTCTTCTTGTCCTATGAGCCCATGGAGGAATACATGGAGTTGTATTTCCTTCATGTTTTGAAACCACCCAGCTTTATCCTGGCCTCATCATTAGGAGGAAAGATGAGGAATATAATCGTTTTGTTGTCATGGTTGTGTTCTCTATTATCAATCACAAACAGAGTGAAGGACCTTCCAGTTAGGAATTTACTTGAATGGATATGGTGGAAATTTTATTTAACCTAGCACCCTGTAAAAATTTATTAGTTTATGATTGTGCATAAATTAGCTCCTTGGAGCATGTGTGTTTATTTTTGTTTTTACTTGTCGGCTTTATATTCTTTAGCAGGGTGTTTTTGAGCTTGACTCCATAGCCCAAGAGAAGATGACTGGAGCTACAAAAGGAGATCTTAGAGCCTCACGGGGATGACTCTATCCCCCATGGAGCCTAATGTTATCACATATTTTTGTAAGGGGATTGTTTTCCTTTGAAGTTGGTCATTGGGTGATGAAATGCGAAAGAAGTGGTCTTAAAAAATCCACAAATGTTTTTCATCCAAACTCAGGGTGTGATTGTGCAAAGGCACGCACATACCTGGTCAACGAAAATCCATCAAGAACAAGATTAGTCTTGGTCGTTGGATCCATCAGACAAATCAGATCGACAGTTCGTGGGTATTCAGGATCCGAAAGTTTCTCGAAGTTTAGTGCTAGGGAAAAGGCCCGAGATCAAGGGATGAGAAAAGTTTTAATCATGGCGCAAGATTATGATTTCATGGTTTCGCGAGATGGAGCGGTCAAGGAGAAGAGTCATCGGAACTTGCGAGATGAGAAATCATGAAAAGATCGCAGTCGTTGATCAAAGGAGAGATCTATACCATTAGATAAGATTTTCGTGATTTCACGAGTCGGGGAAGTAGAAGGGAGAGTCTTGAAGACTCGTGACATGCGAAGTTCTGAAATGATCTTGGTCGTCCATTTTAGAAGGACAGGTGGCATAGGATCCGAACCTTGGAGGAAATATTTTCATGAAAGCTGAGGTGAGAAGTGTCGATGGCCCTAAGTCATGAAACGCCGATATGATCTGGGTCGTCCTTTTCAGAGGGACATGTCTCATCTGATCCAGGGATTGCACTTTCTCGACTTAGAGATTTTAGCATGGAGCACGACGTGAACTCGCGAAATGCAAAATCAGGACACGCCTGAGAGTAAGGCCCACGATCACAGCCTCGGTTCATATATAAAGTGGGGCCAAAAGAAGAATAAGCACCCATCCAAGAAGAAGAAGGCCAAAGTGTTCGAAGAAATGATCACAATCATTGGTTTTACAGTAAACCCAGTCTTGGATCCCGATGGGTCGTTTTGTGATTTCGAGGATCGGAGTATTGGAGATCAAGGCGAGTAGAAACTCCCGAAATGAAAAATCCTGATATTTCATGTGGATAAGTGCGAGGGCACAACCCGTGGTGGTGTGGGGCAAGGGAATGGAGCCACGCGAAAGATTAAAGCGCCTGAGTTGGTCACAGATAAGGATTGGCGTGGCCTCGAGATTCCATAATTACCTCAAAGGAATTATGAGCTCGCTTGGAACAGTCATGGGTTTCAGGCCTCGTCCTGATCCCAATGAAAGTAGTTAATAAAAATGGGGAAGGTGGTTGAAACCTCATTTCACCACATAAATGGAAAGCATGGAAAATCTAGTCGTGGAGGGCATACTGTCAGTCGAAAGTTCCCTGTCATGGATTTTCTTGTGAAGCTCATACTAATCTGATCTTGAATTTGACAAAAGAATGCAAGTGCAGCCTAACAGAAGAAGTTGTAGACACCATGCCTTGAATTCCATGACCAGAGCGCGCCTCTGAAGGGAGCAAGTTGCTTTGAGTATAAATACTCAGTTTTAATATTTTGTGGGGGTCGATGGTTGAGATAGGCTCCCATGTTGTAAAGTTTTAAATGAAGCTTCCGGTTCTCTAGTTAATCTTGGTAATATAAGATTTATTATTTAATGACAGACACTTTCCTTGCTCCATCTTGTTTGCCTCCAATGCTGAAAGAGTTCATGATTGAATGATTCATATGAATTATTGTGACTATATTATGATGAATGTTTGATTATAGTGTTGTTGTAATTCCTTTCATTTTATTTGAGATTTGAATTAAAAAAGATCTTGTTTTCAGATCTTTTCCTCCTTAGGCTATTGGAAGACCTGATTTCCACAACAAGACTCTACACTTTTCTAACCAAAGTCTTCCTCCTAGTCACCCTTACTACAACCTACTAATTGAAGTTAAACTAAGACCTCGCCTGCTTGTGCATACCAATCTAGTTTTATGAGTTCAAACGATATTATCTCGAATCTACACCCATTTGACCCCTTTAAAAAATCAACCCATGACAAAAAATTCTGATGGGTACTGGTCATACCTTAGAAGCTATCCGGAGGTGACTTCTAGTGCTAACAGACATGAGTCATAAGTACATGTGTATCTTTCGATTCTTCCTTGGGTTGACATGTGGAATTCATTTCCGAGATATCCATTTGAAGATTCATACAATTCTAAGTAAAATGTGGCACCCCCTGGTCTCAATAGGTCATCAAAAATGACATCAGCTTCAACACGTCACTATGGGAATGACCTTTCAGAGATATAACAAAGAGCTAACTCGTAAATCCATAAAGCATTAAAATGTCCAAATATTAAATATAAATTAATTAAGTTAATATTGGTTAAAAGATAGTTAACGACTTTGCACTTTGGAGTTCAGAATTTCACCTTTTGTCACATCCTAAAATATTCAAAGTACGAACTTCTGAAACACTTGAATTTAAATATGATTAATTAAAACTTAAAAGTGATTTTCGGATAATTAATCATTTCGCGGTTTCGAATTTTGGGGATTTGTTTTCAAGATACTTTCAAAAACCTCGAAGTCCGAATACCCGAAGCTCTTGGAGTTAAATGTGATTAATTAATATTTTAAGAGGGATTATCTCATAATTAATCATTCATGGATTCACGATTCGAAAAATTTCAAATCTGTTTCATCCAAAACACTCGAACACGAACCACCGAATATTAATGGCATTTATCACAAATCAACGGTAATGATTTTTATCATAGATTGCAGATTACCAGGTATACTTTCCCATTATTATTAATAATTTTTCTGTCAGTAAGGGTATACACGAATCAATGCACCCGATGTGAATAGAAATGCTTGATTTTGAATTTCATTTTCATCTTTTGCAGAATAGTAAGTTTTATCCAACTGAGAATCTCATGTATTCCCCTCCAACAGGTAATCCCGTTATGATTTTATCGATATCATGGCACCAAATAAGATGATTAAAGAAGCTGGTGAAAGTGAAAATCTGAATGCAGATGTTCTTTCATATACCTCACCACGAGACATAGACACTGTGAAATCTTGGACACAAGTGTTCGAGATTCTAGAACATGATCTTATAAATTGCCTAGAAGATTCTAGTGATGAATGAACGACGCTCATGAAGCTAAACTATGGGATATATCTCAGTCAAAGATACAAAATATAGTTGCATGGTTGAGGCTCATGCCATATAACGACATGATAGACTAGGCCCCAAAAAATGTGACATCTAAACCAGGAGCGTTTTCAACTCTCAAAAGGATCTTGTTGGGTATTTTCGACCGGAACACATACAAGTAATGTATAATATATCCCCTGATTTTAAATATAATCACAATGTTGTGTTCATGTTGGAGTTTAAACAACAAGAGTGTATACAATATGACAAAAGTTATCTTGATATAATCAAGTCCTGGTGGGGTCACCCAGAAAAATTGAGAGCCGACGCTTATGGCATTTATGCCACAACATCGTTGGATACTCATATGATTTATGTAGCTATGATGATATGTAGGCTATTTGGGAAGAAAATTCCCACCCATTTCTCGGTGGCATAGATGTCAATTATGCACGAGGTGGCTAAGGGAAATCACCGAAAACCAGCTGGCTAAATCAAAGGGACAATATTCCCCTTTCTACATGTTTGCATATATTATGGAAGTCATATGCTTCATAACCCCTTTCCCACTAATGAATTGGAGATGGACCCAACTAGTGCAGAACCTATACACTTTCACCATTTGAAACTGTGGGAGGAAAAGGCCAAAGATTTCTTCTATGAAATCTGCCACCATGTAGTAGTGTCGGTCAACATAGCTTTATATGGTTTCTCACCCCTTCAAATTTTAGACAAAATCATGGGAAATTTGGGAAAAATAACAAATTGACTCATTGACAAAAACTTCTCTTACATCAAGGTTTTCAGATACTTGGTCCCTCCACACGCTCTTCTAAGTTTTTTACCAGACCGGCTAGTATGTCGAGAAGTAGCTTATCAAACACTCATAGGGGACGTCATCAAGGAGCTAAAATCAGCCCAGAAAAAGGTATGGCCTACCTTCCCTCTCCAGGTTGGTATGTTTTCATTTTTAGACTTCAGTCACTCCAAAGTGGAATCTACAGTCTTGGAGGATTTCAATTTGTTTAACATTGAATTTAAGAGGCACGACCCTCACATAATCGTGGAAAATCACCTAGCACAATACAACATGAAGAGATATGTGCATGAAAAATCCCCACATGATGAAGTATTCATGGGGGTTGGGTCCTATGAGGAAGTGTTGAACAGATTCCAAAATTTGTCCCCAAATAAACAGGTCAGTTTCTTCAGTTTTCAAAGACACAGACAAAACCCCTTGCCAAAAGTACTACAGGGAGAATCAGTAGCCACTTTGCCTACACAAGAAACTGTGCCTCTGAGTTTTGAAATAGGGAGCTTTGGAAAACATGATATTGGGGAAAACCCAAAGAGCACTGAGGTTTTAATGCAAGAAGTTGAATCTTTATTATCAAATCCATTAGGCCCTCAAGAAAAATATCAACTCGAAGCTTTCCTAAAGTAAGGGCAAGATACATCTCATTCTACACCAGCCACATCTATTGCCACTACTGTTGAGCAACAACCATCTACGGAGATAGGTTATCCTATTACTTCATTGGCACGTTTTCAATCTAGTTTCAGAAATCCTAGCTCTAAAGTAATATATATAAGTGATCTGACCCCAATTTTTCCCGAAGAGATGCCTCCTTCGAACTTCTTCTTCAGCAAGAAAATAAGCGCCATCATCAAATTAGAAACACATCAGGCGATAGTCAAAAGGAAAAGGATGGTGTACGATGAACAAACGAATATGATACAAAATTTTCAAAGGAGGTTGTAGGTTCGTTGGGCGCTTTCACTAGGGCTAACCAATGGTCTATGGAAAATTTGGTCAAGCAACTAAAACAGAGAGACTTGTTGGTAGGGTAGTTGCAAGATCAAATAATGACCATGGAACATAATGTGAAGAATAATATGAACCAATATTTTGAACATATCAAATCTTATGGCAAACATCAAATTCAACAGCTGCAAGCTAACCTCGAAGAGCTCCATCATAATTCATAGGCCAATAGAGGATTGGTCACTCAACAAGAAGAGTTAATAAAGAAATTTCAATTCAGGTTAGACTTGACTGAAGGTACATCAGTAGAGATATTATCTTTTTAGACTCAAGCACTGGAGGTAAATGAAAAACTAGGAATATCCTAGCAAGATCTCTTCATGAAAGTTGATGCCATTCAGAAATGCTACCAGGTAGTAGACCTCGCTCTAAAAGATATCTATATTAAAGAGAGAGAAGCTCACTCAGCTCGAGTTAAGTTTCAATAGGCTATCTTATTGGTACCAAAGGATGATGTCTCATATGTTCCTTGGCTCTCTCTTTCTAAACAAATAAGAGGTGATATAGCTTTAAATGCATGGGAAACAAATCTAGCATAAAGAAAAGACTTTCCAAAGAGGTAAACGAAGCATGGATAGAAGCGTTTTCATTACTAGACAAAAGACTAATTGATTTCGAAGGAAGTGTTATTTCCGAAGCCCTGGGTAAAATTGATATATCCAAGAACCAGTATAATTCCATAACGAGCAAAGAAGAATTCCCGATGGCCATTCAGAACATGAACCAGATTGAACATAATTACCAACTTAATGAGAACTGTGACCTCAAAACGAGAACTCTGGCCCAAAAAACCCATATTTGTGCATAAAAAACATCAAAATCAACCCTCAAATCAAAAAGTGGTGCTATCGGTCGCACCATTTTTTAAAACGGGGTCAAATTTACAACATTTTTCAAACATGGCCTTCAAAACTTAGATAGTAGCTCAGAAAAACCTTAAAATCAGCGCCTAAAAACAAAAAAGATGTTTTTTGTTTTTTTCCAAAATGTTAAATTTTGAGATCATTTGAAATCGGATTTTTATCACTTGGTACCATTAAAACCAAAACCTCAAAATCAACCATCAAATTGAAAAGTATTGCTACTGGTAGCACCCATTCTAAAATTGGGGTATTAAAATTACTAATTGTGATAATGTGGTAAACAAACTCATCATTACTGTAAACAAAATCATAAAAACAACCCTTAAATGTTTACTTTTTAAATGTTATCATCACACAAAGCACAAGGTAATACATAATGCCATGAAAATATCACAATATACTTTAATAATTCAATGTCACTTTTTAATAATGTTTTCCTTTTAACAATAAAAAAGTAAATACAAGTTACATTGAATGAAACATAAATAGTTTCTTAAAAGTATTGTTATATTGATCATATTCAAAACATATGAGCTAATAAATTTTATTATCCTATCCATAATAAAAAAACATATCATTCATAAAACATAACAAAAGATTCATAACTTCATGTAAGATCATATGTAAGTTCAATGCTCTTTTTTAGTTACCATACAAACATCATATGGATCAAAAATTCTTAAAATGTTCCATACACTTATTCAGATTGACTCATGGTTTCTGAAATACCATCAGAGTCTACATTGTCTTCAGATGAATGTTTTGATGAGGGTGTAGATGATCCATACTCTTCTCTATTGTCGATGAATGAACCATTCGAGTCTACATGCATGCCCAACATTTCAGATGTCAAATTCCTTTTAGATCTATGACTAGGTTCAACAGACTCCCATCTTGCATTTATTTCTTGTGGCAACAACCTCTTGATAATATATGTTGTCTTGTAGCGAAGAGTTCCTCTCTTTTTCAAATTGAAGTCATAAACAAGTATGCCAACATAGTCTAATTTTAAGAGGTCAGTGCAACGAAGAGTTGTATTTTGACCCTTTCTTTTTCTCTTTCTATTGACGTGTTTCTCAACCACCATCTCTGGCTTGTACACACCATTGAATGGGTGTGTACTAGTTGCATACCAATGCACTTCAATTGCAACAACATCAACATTTTATTTCTCAATCTTTATAACCTTTCCTATCCAGAATGGATAACCATGTGGATCCTCAGTCGCTAAAAATGCAATCATGCTACCCTCCTTAATATCTTGTATTGAACCCCTGTAAAGGTCTTCCATGGCTTCACATTGTGCACGTGACCTTCACAAACCAATATACATTTCTCTTTGCTCTGCTTGTGTAATCTCAATATCACCTTGAGATTCTTGAACTTCAACCATGTTTGTTTCTTTAGATTCGTTTGGCATATTTTGTGGCCAATGAAATGGAGTCCTCAACATTGTATCTTCATTTATTGAGCTTGAAATTATGTCACTTTGACTATTGAAAAAAGAATCCCACCAAACATAATCAACAACATCAAAGTACTCATATGTGTCCTTAATGGACATTTTAATTTTTTCTAGGCATTCTGAATAATCTACATATCTATTATGCCTTCGTGCATTATGGATTTCAGCAACTGATTGTAAAAATAGTAATTTTGATGCAAAAATTGGACGATCTAGAATGAACTTCAAAAATGATAAACCTGATGAAGGCCCCCATTCTGTAGTAGTTGAATATTGATTTCCCCATATAATTTTTTTCCCTTCAATTGTTTTCAAACAAAATTGATGTTGGAAGCTAATGTCATTAAGTTGGTCAATACATTTTTCTTCACGATGTGATCCTTGAATAAATATTCGCATGTCAATAGTTTCTTCTAATATATGAAAAATAGGCTCTGGAATGTATGATTTCTTGATACATTCAATCAATGATGGTAGACTTCCAACATTTTTCCTCTTCAATGTTACGGAAGAACGAATGAACATTTGATTAATATGATCATGAGTGTGTCCAACAAAAATGAAACCAACTTTCACCTTTTGAAATATTCCCATTTCAACAAGCATTCTTAGATATCCAAACACAATTTGATTTTTATTTTCATGACTAGTGTTGTCCCACTGTAGATAGAGGACTTGAGGAATATTTCCAGACCACTGAGTGAGCACATGATGAATTATGGTGATGGTTAGATTTGCATCATTGTGAATATTTGGAGCTGTGAAGTAAACTCTTGGACACATTTTTACATTAAAAACCATACAACCAACCAAGTGAAACTGAATGAAATTATCTTCCTTTAAAGTTTTGGGTGTATGGACAAAATGTGGTAGAAGTGTTTTCTTCTGGTCCATGTCATCAATTATCATACCTAAATATTTTTTTGGAGCATCATAACACGTCTTATGATGTTTGTACAACTTTTGTCTTTCACTTGATTATTTATTATGATGTTCTTGAAGTTCTTTGATTATGGAATCTGCACATGACATACAATGGAAATACTGATTGTATGTTTTCATAGTTGATAACTATTCAATTTAAAAAAAACAATAGCAAATACATACCTCTTTCGGCCCCTTCAGATTTATCTCTTCTTGATTTAAGTGTAGCACATACACTACAAATCCCCATCCTTGACTTCTTAGGAATACAGACATTGTTGAAAATTTTCTTCCATATTCTGGTAAAATATGCATATGTAATAAAATTATCCTTTCCTTCAACATCTTCAGCATATCCTTTGTACAAGTTGTAGATTTCCCTCCTTGAAAAATTATCTTGAATATGTATTGTGTTTCTATCTGGAATACACTCTCCATGGTTGGAAACGAATTCACGCATCCATGACAATGCAGTGTTTGTGAATGGTCCACTCTCTCGTCCATCATGTACCTTTGAATAAAATGATGGATATTTTTCCATCCTTGTCTGGATTCTTGATAGACAAAGATTACCAATTGAGTGAATTTTTTTGAAAGCCTTTATGCAAAGTAAAATATTCCCATTGTGATAATCATATACTGTATTGGTGGATATCATGCACCCCATCAAATATGAATTTTGCATGCTCTTATTCATTGACAAATATCTCTTCCTTTTATTCAAGGCATACATGTATTCCATGCTTTTCAAATAATTATTTTGACAACATTCACTTTAAATCAATTCTTTTATGGAAATTAATTTAGTGAGAAATTCTTTCCTAGACCTTGTATAACTAGAATGCTTCAAATCGATATAAAAAGGTCTAATATTGGTCCTAGACACAATGTTTCTTTGAAATGTCTCCACTATTTCATCATCCTCACTAGAAGGTTTTTCGTTATCACCACAGGGAGTATCAAGCAAAACATTGTCAGGAGATTGAACTAGAGAATGTCGATCACCTTCATTTGTTGTAGTTGAATGTTTGAGAACATCATCATCAACATAATCATTTGGAGACAAATAACCATCGACACAATCATTTGGAGACAAATAATCATCAACATAATCATTGGAGAAAAATAATCATCAACATTATGTCCACTATTGACATAATCATCTTCATTGCTTTCAAAATCCCCACTTGAGTGAAAATTTCCACCATCTTGCTTAGTGCCTTGAAAACCTTCATCCGTATCTTGAAAATCCTCACTTGGAGGAAAATCAACATCAACGTTGTTTCTTTTTAATTTATCACTCGGGAAAGAGTGACCACCATTGGCGTAATCATCTTCACTACTTTGAAACTCCCCACTTGAAAGATATTCTTCATCATCCTCATCCTCATTACTAGCTTCAATATCCTCACTTGGAGGAAAATATTCATTATCCTCATCGGTACCCTCAAAATCCTCACTTTGAGGGAAATCATTAGCATCAACATTGTTTCTTTTAAATTCCTCATTCGAGAAAGACTGTCCAGCATTGTCATAATCGTCATCATTGCTTTTAAAGTCCCCACTTGGGGGAAATTTTTCTCCATCCTCATTCGTTCCTTGGAAATTCTCAATTGGAGGAAACTCTTCATCAGTACCTTCAAAATACTCACTAGGAAGAAATTCATAATCACCAACATTGTTGTCTTTAAATTCTCCACTCGGGGAATTTGGTCCACCATTGTCATAATCATCTTCACTGCTTTTAAAATTTCCACTTGAGGGAATTTATCCATCATTTTCATTGGTGCCTTGGAAATATTCATCAGTACGTTGAAAATATTCACTTGGAGGAAAATCCTCATCCCAATCAATTAAACGTTGATCATAGTCTCCACTTCGACCTACATTTTGATTATTTTCATTACTATTAAACTGTTGACTAGATTTATCACCATCATATTCTTCCTCTTCATCATCGGTGCCTTCAAAGTCCTCTGATTTAGGACTTTCATGCGGAACATGTTGAATAAAATTTCTTGCACCATGATCAAGATTATGACTATCTAAAAAATACAAAACCTCATTTGCATTACAAACATTCCTATGGCATTTCCTAGTCCCAACAGAAGAGGTATGCGAAGAATTTGTTGATGTCTCAGAAACACAATGTTCTTTATTTGATGAATCCATCCCTTCTCCCTCAGAACATAGAATGATATAAATGCTCACCGTCCCTA
>ML780945.1:803382-826452 GCA_009831015.1 Picea engelmannii | reverse complement strand
GGGTTCAGGTAAGAATTATGATCTAATATTTATGAAATCGTACTTCAATCTTAGATTATTTTTAATTTGTCTTTTTACAGTATCTAACTTCATTATTTATTTTTTATTTGGTGATTAGGTACAACATTAGCGTGTTGCCTACAGAAAGGAAGGAATTGCATATCCATTGAAAGTGACCCAATACAGTGCAGTTTTATTCAACAAAGAATTAATGCTATTCCATCTCTTCCAGATGAAATGCAAAAAATTGGCTTGCGGAAAGAAGATTTTAGTGAATCAAAGGTGGAAAAATTGTCAAAGGAACCTCAAGTACCATTAGGAGGAATGATTGGAAAGGATCACTTTGGAGAACTCACAGATATCAAAGAACCAATGGAAGGACAAAATGACACAATGGAAGCACAAAATGACGTCGAAGAAGATGATGATGTGTCTGTTGAGCATGATGAATTTGGGATATATGATATTGTTTATTAGTTTAAAGATGGCTTTGAAGATGATGCTCAATTTTGCAAATTTTTGATGAGTTATAACTGTAATGATTTGACTTTCATATTTGAAAATAAGAATAAAGATGTATCTCTTTTTGTTTTGTGATGAATCTTTTTTATTGTTTCTTTTTTCGTTTTATTTGTATGTGAATCACTATACATTGGAAAATTTTATTAAATGTTGTCATTTTTTTACTTCAAATGTATAAAAATATGAAAGAAAATGATAATTTTTTATATAATTTAGACTTTTTTTGTTCAATTATGTCCATAAAAAAACGCTTTATTTGACATGTTATTTTAAGGAATATGTACCAACATGTATAGGTTTTTTATGATATATGGCTATAAAATGTGTATTTTCTTTATAAATATTCAAAAGTAGTGTTATTTAACTACATTTTTTTACGATTTATTGAAGTAAAGGTAAACAATGTGTTAAAATGATGTTTTTCAATATATTTAAAAAGTATGGAACACTAAATTAATTAAGGAGACAAAATTCTATGAAAAATCGTATCTTCGAAAAAGTAAATGGTAAAAAACATTTTTAAGATTGAAAAAAACATGAAAAAAAAGACTAAACAAGGAGTTGAATAAAAACTATATATATATATATATATAGAAAAAATTGAAAATAGATTAAAAATGAGCATTTAAAAAAATAATGTGGAAACATTGTCGATCGGAAAATTTAAAATATCAAAAATCACCTAAAAACAGAGAGAGGGTGCTACCGGTAGCACCATTTTTAAAAACGAGGTAAAAAATTGGACCCCCCAAAAAATGTAACTATGTTATTGATCTCCTTCAAATAAATAGAAGGATAGTAAACCCAAGATTGAAATTACAGGTCATATCCCTGTTATCACTCCAGGAAACTCTCCTAGGTTGTATCTCAGAGATGCCTAGTAACTTTAATTGTTTTTGTAATTATTTACTCAATAATGGGTGTGGGGTTGGATCAAGATGAATATCTAAATCACTAGATTGTATCTTCAAGACAATCTAGTTATATTCAAACAGTACAAGGCCTTTAAGAGCTATTATCAAATAGGCTTGTAAATCAGATGGATAGGAAACCAATCAATTAACCAGAAAATACACAAACCATATATATGAAGGGTCAACAAACTAGCAATGGATGCTTATGATTCTTGTTTAATGATCAAAGGTAAGATCACAGTTACCATAGGAAATTTAAATAGAGACAAAGAAATAAATTCAACTCATAGGCATAGAATAGAAATGAAAAGAAAGTATGACAATAACAATGAAAGAAGCTTTCATGTTGAATATATTAAAGAAAGTGTTTGTATCACAATAACAATAGAGTCTAGAAATCAAAGTCGAACCCTTCATTCTTCCAATATTTTTGGCTTTATAGCCTTTACAAAAAGTTTCAATATCCTAGGATACTGGATCGAATTTTTCCAAAAATAGAAAGTCAATAACTGGCCCAAGAAAATAGGCAAAGATCCTATAAAATAGGTCAATTGCTATTTTTGGGTGATCTTCATGTCCTTCAGATTCTTCGACGGGTGTAGTAAGCCTTCCAAGGCTGATGGATTTTCATGAGATATGAGAGAAGACGAAAGTCACTCCTGTTGATAATAAAACAGTTTTATCCCTGAAAAATAGCTAACCAATTTTTACCTTTCCGCCTTGTAGAGCATTTCCAAAATCAAAACAGACTCTTGATAAAGATGTCATTAATTATTGTCTACCGATTGGAACTATTCCTGAGGCTTTTGGACAAGAAAAACTTGGATCTGTGCAAACATACTTTCTTCCCTTTCAATGCTTTCGGTAGCTAGAATAGACAAAATCTGGGCCAGTTAGCTACCGAAAGATCTTCTTTCGGTGGCTAATGAACAATCGAAATGTTCACCTAAGCCACTGAAAGGTCTATTTTAGTGAAATTATCAAAAATTCAAAATACCTTTTGTCTTAGCTCCAAAACGCCTTAGGGATGATCTTCTGAAGCTTTTGCATCTTGCTAAAAAACTGTAGGATTGTTGGTTGTCTCTGGTTCATTGCAGTGAACTACTACCTCTGCTAGGGTTTCGAGAGTAGCATGTGTTTGAGACTGGTGTTTTGAAGACATAGCTTGTGACCTTAAAGCCCTGACCTTTTTCTTCAAGTCCTGAGCTACTCTCCATAAGTTGTTGTAATCTTTTACAATCTTCTCCTTCTTTTTCTTTTCCTTTATGCTTTCATGTGCTAATCTCTCTAAGGTTGAGTTTCTTTCTACAAAATTCTTCGATAGGGTTTCATATCTGGTTTTAATTACCCTTTCTAGCACTTCTTGTTGAGCTAACTTATTTTTAAGCTTCTTGATTTCCTTTGATTTACTCTGCTTCACTTTTTTGCTACATGAGGCATCTGCAACTTGTAGTTCTTGTTCTTCTTGGGGTGTAGGTGATGGAATATCTTCATACCTTTTCATGAATACATCTACATATACTGAATTTTCATGCCCTGTGGTTACTGAATTTTCATGCCCTGTGGTAACTGAATCTTCGTGCCCTATATCAATCTAGTGCTCTTCATCCTTCAAGTCTATGTAGGGAAGATTAAGAATTCTCTTGTTCATGGGGGTTCTTCGGCCTTCTCTGTTTCATTGTTGAAGTTTAGTTTCTTCTTAGTATTATTAAGCTTAGAATAAGGAGAGGGTTGATTAACTGGAATTGGAGAGATAGCTCTCCTCCTCCTCTTTACACTTTTGGGAGTAGAAGACTTCTTGGAATGAGGACTCTTTTTACCCTCTGGTTGTACATCAGTCTGAAAATCATTCCAGAACAAGAAGTAATTCCATTATTTGCTTCTTCTCTGCAACAACTCATAAACCAAGATTTTAATCAAACCATGGTGGGATAGACTGCCTGCAACTTTATTGGGCTTAGCCTTGACCTGATGAGACATCTTAGATAAGCTTATGTGCAGATAATAGGGAAGATTTAGTGGGTTTCTACCAGTGAAATGATTCATGAGTTTGAAATGGTAAATCATCACCCTATTATATCTACCTTCACAAGTTATATAAACCAGAATGGATTTTAGTAATTGTTGCCATTTCTTTTCAAGGAAAGACACATGAATGTATTTCTTCCATATCAAACCCTTGTGTTATGGTTTCAAGTAGGACCTAAATTCAACATTCTTTGTGAAAGGGGTTTTGAACCAATTTTCTCCATTCCTGGGAAGCTCTATCACCTTAGGTATGATGGCGTCATCCACCTCGAATTCATCTTGACCGTAACTTCTTTCCTTCCATCGAAAGTCAGGGAAAAATATTCTTCCACCTACAGGTGAGAGCTCTATAATTTTTTACAAAACTTATAGCAACCTACGTCTCTGAAAAGTTGGCATACCTTCGGGTGCGATTCAAAATAACTGATATCGTCTATCTCTTTCCTCAGAGTTGATCCTCCTTTCTTCATCTTTCACAATGTTCCTGTACACCTGCAATTGGAAAACCAGGTTTTTGGGGAAAATTACACAGCGTAGACTTAGGAAGATTTGGCTCAGCTGTGACAGGGACGAGAAGTATGAGGCATGCATTAGAACGTGGCACTGATTACAAGGGATGTGAAAGAGCGGCTTGAGATTTGAAACAATCATGCTTGATGACTGTAATGATGAGAAGTATGTAACCATGTGGTTTGATGAAACAACAATTTGAAAAGATTCGCTATATCATGCAGAGATTAGCTCCCAGTCTCTAAATGGTTTTTTCTCCTGTCGTTTCGGCAGCTAATTGCAATTATAAAACCTCAAACCTGGCAGTTTAATCATGTGAAAGTACGTGTTGAAACCTCCCACGCTCCTGTGATTTTGGTGGCTAAAATAGCCCTGAATTGCTTTGTTTAAGTTGCTAAAAGCTAAGGCTTTCGATAGATAAGAATCACTTTTGAAGAAGCACCTAAGCCTTCGAAACCTGATATTAGACTTAAATCAAAATAAAAATGAAACCAAATCTTTTATCTAACTTTATTACATGCATAAATCCCTCAAAAATGAGCTTTAAAAATTTAAAAATGTATTTTCAAATGACATCCTATCACCTAAAATGAAACAACTTGATTAATTTATTTGAGGAGATAAAACTATCTCCTATTGGGGGCAAAAGCCTCCCTGTGAGGTTTCCAAAATGACAGAACCAATGTATTTCCTGTAAGACAAAAATTCAAACCTATCTACTAGTGTTTCCATTGGGCATGGATTTATTTTGCAAAAACAAAAACTGAAAATAAAATTTACAATGCCAAGGCTTTGAAGCCTTAGATAAAATAGAGTTTCAGAAAACACCCATTGACTGGGCCACCAAACATTTCTTCACCTTCCAGGCTTTGCTGAATGAAAGTGTTGTTGTGTTGTACTTGAGTTATCATGAAAGGACTGGTCCACAAAGAGTCAAACTTGCCATGATTTCGTTTATCTTGTCCGAGGGCATCCTATTTGAGAACCCAGTCACCAACCTGAAATTTTTCCACCTTTGCTTTTCTGTCAAAATTATCTTCGATCCTCTTCTGATGAGCTTCTGATTTGTCCACCAACTATTCTCTGACTCGCTTCAATTCTACCAGGTCAAGCATTCTTCTCACCATATCATTTGATTCAGTTTGTTCTTCCTAAAAGAACTTAGCCACTGGTAGAACTAGTTGAATGGTAAAAATGGCATCAGTGTCGTAAACCAATTTGAAAGGAGAAGTCCCTATAGATTTCTTAATGGTCACTCTGTCAGCCCAAAGAGAAAACTTTAGTTTAGAACCCCAACTCTTTTGATTATCCTCGAGCAACTTTCTGATAATTCTGATTAGACTCTTATTGGATGACTCGGCAAGGCCATTTCCTTGAGGGTAGTAGGATGTAGAGTGTACCAATTGAATGCCCATTGACTTACACATGTCAACCAATGAATCATCTTTAAAGGCTGTTGCATTATCTGTCACTATCCTTTTTGGGAAACCAAATCTGATCAGGATGTTTTCATAGAGAAACTTCATGATGACTTGATGAGTGGCATTTCTAGTGGGGATTGCCTCTATCCACTTAGTAAAATAGTCAGTGGCTACTAGGATCCACTTATGATGACCACTAGATGAAGGATTAATCTCGCCTATGAAATCTAAGCCCCACTGCTGAAAGGGACCATTCACTAATATAGGTCTTATGGGAAGAGATTTGAGTTGTTGCTTCCCTGTGAATCTTTGACACTTATCACAATATTTCACAAAGGTGCACACATATGAAAAATGAAAAGGAAAATAATACCCATCCCTTAGGATTTTATGAGTTGTGGTCTTCCAGTAATAATGGCCTCCACAAATACATGAATGGAACTGATGCATGACTTAAGCTGACTCATCTTTGTCCAACCATCTCAACAGTAAACCAGAAGGGTCTTTCCAATACAAAATATTATCATTAATGTAGAATTTAATTGCTCTGATCTTAAGGTCTCGGGCTTGAGTCATGATAAGTTCAAGAGAAACCTCCAAATTCTGTAAAAAAAAAAAATTACTTGAATACCACTCACATGAAGACAAATTCTAGGCCACCTTCTGGCTGACATGTTGCTCTTCTGCTGCTACCCCTGTCTACAAACTTGTTGAACTTACCCCAATGAAATTTGTGCCTAAAAGATCATAGTTCTCTTCTATCATGAGCTTGGAAAGTCCTTGGCCTTTTACCATCTTGGTGGGCTTCACTTCTATGTCAAACTCAATCAGCTTTGCGATCCATTTAGCTCTCTTTCCATCATATCAGGCTGGGTCAAGACATCCTTCACAGAGGATGAAGGAACATAAGAAACAACCTTTGCATGGAGGATATAAATTTTGAAATATTTTAATGACTTAATGAGAGCGTAGGCTTGTTTTTATATAGAATCATACCTTAGTTCAACATCCCTGAGTGATTTGCTGAAGAAAGCCACTGGGTGATCAAGACTTTCATCATCTTTTTGTAACAAGACTACTGCCACTGTGTCATAGGAAGCAAAAGAGAAAATATAGAACTTCTTGGTGTAATCTGGATAGATTAGAGTAGGAGATTCCATGATAGCCTGTTTGATATCCTGAAATGAACTTCTTGCATTGTCTGTCCATTTGATCTCAGACCCCTTTTTTAACATAAAGGTTATATGTTTCACTAACTCAGCGAAATTAGGAATAAACCTTCTAACAAAATTGATCTTACCGAGTAGGGATTGGATATCCTTCTTTGACCTTGGTATGGACAACTTTTGAATTTCTTCCACCCGAGCTGGATCAATTTTCACTCCCTCTGCTGAAACAATGTGGCCTAGGAGCTTACCCTTCTTGAGAGAAAATTGAGACTTTTTTGGGTTCAGCAAAATCCTGAACTATCTCCATTTCAAAGATACTCTTTTCAGATGCTTCAGATGCTCTTCATGACTGTTGGAATAAACTGTGATATCATCAAGATAGATGAGGACACACTTGTTCTTCTCTCCCACATAATCTATGTCCATGGCCCTCTGAAAGGTGGCCCCGACATTCATTAGCCCGAATGGAATCTTGGAGTACATGAAGGTACCCCAAGGAGTAGTAAAGGCAGTTTTTTCTTGGTCATTAGGGTGTACAGAAACATGGTTATAGCATGAGAAGACATCTACGAAATACACGACACTAGCTCCTAAAATTCTCTACAACAAGTGTTCCATCTTGGGTAGGGGATAGTTGTCTTTGTTGGAGCATTTATTTAGTTTTCTAAAATCAACGCATAACCTGATCTCACCATTTGTTTTCTTCACTATCACTAGGTTTGCAATCCATTTAGAGTATCTCAGTGGAATTATGATTTTGGCATCGAGGAGTTTTTTTATTTCTTTTTCGATTGTAGGAAACAAGAGAGGATTGATAGGTCTCAACTTCTGTTTGAATGGGATGGTGTCTTTCTCTAGGGGAATCTTATGTTGAATGACATCTGGATTATAGGTTTTGAGATCACTGTATTTCCAGGCAAAAACATCAACAAATTCCTTCATAATGCTGCAATATTTTGACCTCTAATCAGCAGTTAACTCAGTGGACAGATTTATGAATTTAGGATGACTCTAGCTTCCTATATTTTTCTCATGGGCAGGAGGATCCTTCTCCTTCTTATCAGGTTTGTAGGGGACATCATTTTGGTCAAAAATCTTCTCAAGAGGCACCAAACCCCGAGATATATAATTTTTGGGCTGCTGAACAATATCATGTTGACCCATTTTTTTCTTCAACTTAGGATTTTTGGATTCCTCTACATTTTGATTTTCCTGGTCAATATGTATATCAGAAAATTCATCTACAACCTGGAGAAATCTACAAATCTCATCATCATCTTCAAATTCTTTCCAATACTTGACATTGTCGGGTAGGGATGGTCTGTATTTGACTTGTATTTCATAGTTCAGTCTAGGAGGCATGGGAGGAATGAACATATTGGCTGAGACAGCAAGGGAATCAACTAGGTGATTCATAGATTTGGGTATATAAGAAATATCAAAAATGGAAAAAGAGTCCCTGAGTTTCCATACCTCATCCCTGTAAGCTTTCAACCTGACATGTTTTGCTTGGAAATTATTGTTCACTTGCTGTCTGATGATATATGCATCTCCAAACACCTTTACAGATTTGATTCCCATCTCCTTGGAAACATTTAATACCAACAACAAAGCCTCATACTCTGCTATATTGTTAGTAGTATTGAAATCAAGTTTAAAAGACAAATGAATAGTCTCCTTTGAAGGAGAAATCAAAACTACACCTGCACCTGCTGAGTCTTTGGTACTGGCACCATTAAAGAACATGCTTCAGACAGGAGTACTCTCTCCATTAGACTGTTGATAAGTAGGCTTTGTGAGCTGCAAAGGAGTTGGTTGAGAATCGTATTTTTGTAGAATGCATGCCCCAAAATCCATGTCCAATGCATAGATGGGATTATTTACAAAACTTTTCTCATGACTAATGATGTAGGCAAGTTGATTCTCTCTGTAAAGTCTCTTTACCTCTCCTCCAAACACTAGGACTATGGCATACGAAATATCCATTTGCAGGGTACCACCTAGCCTTTTTCTCCATGAACGTGACAAGAGGAGGTCGAACTTGGGTGGGATATCAGCCATTACAACATCCATTACAATGCTTCTCATTGGAAACTGGGCAAGGTTTATGACAAGGTCTTTTATGAGGTCGAGGCATTTGACTTTCCTAGTGTCGAAAGAGAAGAGATCATGGTAAGGTTTTTTTATGTCAAGCCCAAGCTCATCCATCACTGCTTTAGGCATAAGATTGTGTGACGCTCCCGAGTCAAGCAAGCAATTGTGAAGGATCTTGTCATGGATATTCAGGGAGATGTAGAAGGGTGGACAAGAATCGTCTTAGTCCTCTATCATAGGTCCTATAGTCACTATGGGATTTTCATCTTGAATATTTACATAATCAGCAGCTATGGGAGTCTTTGGTTGAAGGGACTTCAAGATAGTAGACATGAATATGTCATTCTTCATAAGTTCATTCAATGGCATATGTATCTTTACCTTCTGAATTTCTTATTCGAAATTAAATGAATATGATATTTTGTTGGAAGGTCTTACCTCCTTAGAGGGAGATCTGAGGGACACCTGTTCTTTAGCTTGGGGCTGCAATTTCTTCTGTTGTTGTTTTGCAGGAGTGGAGATCTGCTTTGCAGGAGAAGTAAGTTGCTTGGCAGCAACATCTTTCTTTTTTTGGGGGGCAGCAAGAAATGGATTTGGAGTAGCAGTCTTAGATCTTAAATTATAACCTAGCTGATCATCTATCTGATAAAGAGATTCTTCAATGCTTTCCTCATTAATATTCTCATTCATGAGGGCCTCCTCATAATCTATTTGTGTCAAGAAGGAGGAATCAACATCATCTCCAAAGCAATTTATGTCATCTTCTTCTTCAACTTCACCATGAAAAATCTCTTCCTCTTCTTCTAGCAAGACATTTTGGAAAGGGGCCATGATCCTTTGGTCTTCAACTGCATTCTTGTCTCTCTGAAGGATCTGGACCTTCTGGTTGTTCCTTCTATAAGGGAATGCATTCGGATTCCTGGGAGCATAGGCATTAGGCTCTTTACTTCTTGTTGGTTGCTGACTCTGAATTTTCAGTTTTGACATCTCTGAGGTCAAGATGTCCAACATCTTGGCCATCTTTTCCATTTTCATATTTGAATAATAAGGAGGATCAGCAAATGAATTCTTTCTCTCAAAATTTCCTTTAAGTTTCTGGGATGCCACAATGTTAGATTCAACCTCAAGAGCAACATCTTGCATTAAAGCGGGTGTGGTTGTCCTTCTTTCTCTAAGGATTAAGCAGAGTTATGGATCAAAGGCAGAAGAGTAAGTAATCTTTGTTGATGTGTCAGTGGCCTTGATCTCTGCAGGGATCTTGCCAAACATCTTATTGAATCTTTTGGTGAAGTCTGAGATAGATTCTCCATTTTCTCTTCTTAGATTTCCAAATTCAGTAATATAATACAAAAGGTCTCTTCTTTCTCACCAATGTTTTGAAAACACCTCATCTAATTTCTCAATACTTTCCATTGAATTAGTTGGCAGTTCCTTGAACCACTTCCTAGCTTGACCATCCAAGCTCTGCACAAAAATTCCGGTCCAAACATCTTCCTCAGAAATGTTAATGTTCTCAGCATAGGCATAAGACGCCTCTATGTTCTCTTCAACAATATAATCTCTAGATCCAGTAAACTTGGGCATGTACTTCTAATAATATCATGTTGGCATGGCTGACAAGGGATTCGGAAAAACAAGAGGACCATACCTATTGGCTAAGATCTGTTCCATTTTTTTCAAAGGAGCAGCCATGGCGATCTTAGTTGTTGATGCAAAGGAAGATGTTTCTATAGATGACGGTTGATATGGGACAGGTGGGACTATGGAAAATGGTGGTTTTTCTTCACTGGGGAATGAAGTGGAAGCACTGGTAGAATGACTACCCTAGAATGTGGTTCCTGGATAAGATGGGAAATAAGAAGCTCTATAAAATTGGCCAAGCAGCAAGGCCAAGTTTTCCTCACCCTTAGAGGAAAGGTATTGTAAAATATCTTCAAGAATGGGAAAACTGGTATGGGTATAGAAAAAAAAAATTCCAAACTCAGTTTGTGAAGAATTCAAGGAAGAGGAAGAGTCCTCTTCTTGGATAGATTCTACAACTTCTCCTCCTAAGTTAGATATAGTAATATGCTCAGAAATAGGATCTATAACATCAGAATAAATTAAAGGCTCATGACCCTTCAAGCTTTCTGACTCAATTACAATTTTCTGAGAACTAGAAGTTTCAATAGAAGTGGATTCAACAAGAGGTTCTCTAGATACAAGTGAAGAAGTGCTTCTTGAAATACCTGGTCTAGATACTCTTGCAGATCTGTAAGTTTGTCTTTATAGTTCTTTTTCACTTCTGATGATCTTCTCAGGGTCTGAAACTGGTGTTGTCAGTGGCCTTTCTTGATTTTCTATGGTATGAGCCCTTCTCGGAGCCACTTCATTCCAATGGAGTCGCCAGATAGATGATTACAACCAAAATAGTGTCAGCACTTTGTCTATCATCAACGTTGGATCTATGTCATTTCCAAAGGAAGATGAGCTTCAATCTCCATCCCCGGCAACGACGCCAATTTTTTATCACTCCAGGAAACTCTTCTAGGTTGTATCTCAGAGATACGTCGTAAATTTAACTGTTTTTGTAATTATTTACTCAATAATGGGTGTGGGGTTGCATCAAGATAAATATCTAAATCACTGGATTGTATATTCAAGACATTCTAGTTATATTCACACAGTACAAGGCCTTCAAGAGATATTATCAGATAGGTTTGTAAATCAGATGGATAGGAAACCAATCAATTAACCAGAACATACATAAACCATATATATGATGGGTCAAAAACCTAGCAGTGGATGCTTATGATTCTTGTTTAATGATCAAAGGTAAGATGGCAGTTACAATAGGACATTTAAACAGAGACAAAGAAATAAATTCAACTCATAGGCATAGAATAGAAATGAAAAGAAAGTCTGACAATAGCAATGAAAGAAGCTTGTAGGTTGAATATATTAAAGAAAGTGTTTGTATCACAATAAAAGTAGAGTCTAGAAATCAAAGTCGAACCCTTCATTCTTTCAATATTTTTGGCTTTATAGCCTTTACAAAAAGTTTCAAGATCCTAAGATACTAGATCAAATTTTGCCAAAACTAGAAAGTCAATAATTCGCCCAAGAAAATTGGAAAAGATCCTATAAAATAGGTCAATTCCTATTTTTGGGTGATATTCATGTCCTTAAGATTCTTCGAAAGGTGTAGTAATCCTTCCAAAGCTGATGGATTTTCATGAGATATGAGAGAAGTCGAAAATGACACATGTTGATAATAAAGCAGTTTTATCCCTGAAAATAGCTAACCAATTTTTACCTTTCCGCCTTGTAGAGCATCTCCAAAATCAAAACAGACTCTTGATAAATATTTCATTAATTATTGTCTATCGATTGGAACTATTCCTGGGGATTTTGGACAACGAAAACCTAGATCTATGCAAACATACTAACTTTATGCCCTGTCAGTTCTTTCGATAGCTAGAATAGACAAAATCTGGGCCAATTAGCTACTGAAATCTCTGCTTTTGGTGGCTAATGAACAATCGAAATGTTCTCCTAAGCCACCGAAAGGTTTGTTTTAGTGAAATTATCAAAATTTCAAAATACCTTTTGTCTTAGCTCAAAAACGCCTTAGGGTTGATCTTTTGAAGCTTTTGCATCTTGCTCAAAAACTGTAAGATTGTTGGTTGCCTCTAGTTCATTGCACTAAAATTCTACCTCTTCTAGGGTTTCGAGAGTAGCATGTGTTTGAGACTGGTGTTTTGAAGACATAGCTTGTGACCTTAAAGCCCTGACCTTTTTCTTCAAGTCATGAGCTACTCTCCATAAGCTGTTGTAATCTTTTACAATCTTCTCCTTCTTTTTATTTTCCTTTATGCTTTCATGTGCTAATCTCTCTAAGGTTGAGTTTCTTTCTGTAAAATTCTTCGACAGGGTTTCATATCTAGTTTTAATTACCCTTTCTAAAACTTCTTGTTGAGCTAACTTCTTTTTAAGCTTCTTGATTTCCTTTGATTTACTCTGCTTCACTTTTTTGCTAGATGAGGCATCTGCAACTTGTAGTTCTTGTTCTTATTGGGGTGGAGGTGATGGAGGATCTTCATACCTTTTTGTGAATACATCTACATATACTGAATTTTCATGCCCTATGGTAACTGAATCTTCATGCCCTATTTCAATCTAGTGCTCTTCATCCTCCGAGTCTATGTAGGGAAGATTAAGAATTCTCTTGTTCATGGGGGTTCTTCGGCCTTCTCTGTTTCACTGCTGAAGTTTAGTTTCTTCTTAGTATTATTAAGATTAGAAGAAGGAGAGGGTTGATTAACTGGAGCTGGAGAGATAGCTCTCCACTTCCTCTTTCGACTTCTGGGAGTAGAAGACTTCTGGGAATGAGGACTCTTTTTACCCTCTGGCTGTACATCAGTCTGAAAATCATTCCAGAACAAGAAGTAATTATATTCTTTGCTTCTTCTCTGCAACAGCTCATAAACCAAGAGTTTAATCAAACCATGGTGGGATACCCTACCTACAAATTTATTGGGCTTAGCCTTGACCTGATGAGCCATCTTAGATAATCTTTTGTGGAGATAATAGGAAAGATTTAGTGGGTTTCTACCGGTGAAATGATTCATGAGTTTGAAATGGTAAATCATCACCCTATTATATCTACCTTCACAAGTTATATAAACCAGAATGTATTTTAGTAATTGTTTCCATTTCTCTTCAAGGAAAGACACAGGAATGTATTTCTTCCATATCAAACCCTTGTGTTATGGTTTCAAGTAGTACCTAAATTCAACATTCTTTGTGACAGTGGTTTTGAACCAATTTTCTCCAGTCCTAGGAAGCTCTGTCACCTTAGCTATGAGGGATTCATCCACCTCAAATTCATATTGACCGATGATTGCTTTCCTTCAATCGAAAGTCAAGAAAAAAACTTTTTCCACCTGCAGGTGAGAGCTCTATAATGTTTTACAAAACTTATAGCAACCTTCCTCTCTGAAAAAGTTGGCATACCTCTAGGTGTGATTCCAAGTAATTGATATCGTCTAGTTCTTTCCTTAGAGTTGATCCTCCTTTCTTCATAGGTCGCAATGTTCCTGTACACCTGCAATTGGAAAATCAGGTTTTGGGGGAAAATTACACAACGTATACTTAGGAAGGTTTGGCTCGACTGTGACAGGGACGAGAATTATGAGGCATGCATTAGAACGTGGCATTGATTGCAAGGGATGTGAAAGAGCGGCTTGATATTTGAAACAATCATGGTTGATGACTGTAATGATGAGAAGTACATAACCATGTGGTTTGATGAAACATCGATTTGAAAATATTCGCTATATCATGCAGAGATCAGCTCCCAGTATCTAAACGGTTTTTTCTCCTATCTTTTCAGAAGCTAATTGCAATTATAAAACCTCAAACCTGATAGTTTAAGCATGTGAAAGGACATGCTGACTCCTCCCACGCTCTTGCGATTTCGATGGCTAAAATAGCCCTGAATTTCTTTGTTTAATTTGTCGAAAGCTAAGGCTTTCAGTAGCTAAGAAGCACTTTTGAAGAAGCGCCTAAGCCTCTGAAACCTAATATTTGACTTAAATCAAAATTAAAACGAAACCAAATGTTTTATCTAACTTTATTACATGCATAAATCCCTCAAAAATGAGCTTTTAAAAATTTAAAAATGTATTTTCAAATGACATCCTATCACCTAAAATGAAACAACTTGATTAATTTATTTGAGGAGATAACACTGGCTCCTATTGGGGGTGAAAGCCTCCCTGTGAGGTTTCCAGAACCACATAACCAATGCCTTTCCTCTAAGACAAAAATTCAGACCTATCTACTAGTGTTTCCATTGGGCATGGAGTTATTTTGCAAAAACAAAAACTGAAAATAAAATTTACAATGGCAAGGCTTTAAAGCCTTAGATAAAATAGAGTTTCAAAAAACGCCCATTGACTGGGCCACCAAACATTTCTTCACCTTCCAGGCTTTGCAGAATGAAAGTGTTGTTGTGTTGTACTTGAGTTATCATGAAAGGACCGGTCCACAAAGAGTCAAACTTGCCATGCTTTCGTTTATCTTATCTGAGGGCATCCCATTTCGGAACCCATTCACCAACATGAAAGTTTTCCACCTTTTCTTTTCTGTCAAAAATATCTTTGATCCTCTTATGATGAGCTTTTTATTTGTCCACCAACTATTCTCTGACTTGTTGCAATTCTACCAACTCAAGCATTCTTCTCACCATATCATTTGATTCAGTTTGTTCTTCCTGAAAGAGCTTAGCCACTGGTAGAACTAGTTGAATGGGAAAAATGGCATCGGTGCCATAAACCAGTTTGAAAGGAGAAGTCCCTATATATTTCTTAATGGTCACTATGTCAACCCAAAGAGAAAACATTAGTTTAGAATCCCAATGCTTTTGATTATCCTCGAACAACTTTTTGATGATCCTAACTAGACTCTTATTGGATGACTTCGCAAGGCCATTGCCTTGAGGGTAGTAGGATGTAGAGTGTACCAATTGAATTCCCATTGACACACACATGTCAACCAATGCATCATCTTTAAAGGTTGTTGCATTATCTGTCACTAGCCTTTTTGGGCAACCAAATCTGATCAGGATGTTTTCATAGAGAAACTTCATGACGACTTGATGAGTGGCATTTCTAGTGGGGATTGCCTTTATCCACTTAGTAAAACAGTTAGTGGCTACCAAGATCCACTTATGCTGACCACTAGATGAAGGATTAATCTCACCTATGAAATCTAGGCCCCACTGTTGAAAGGGATCATTCACTACCATAGGTCTCAGGGGCAGAGATTTGAGTTGTTGCTTCCGTGTGAATCTTTTGTACTTATCACAAGATTTCACAAAGGTTCACACATATGAAAAATGAAAAGGCCAATATTACCCATCCCTTAGGATTTTATGAGTCGTGGTATTCCAGTAATGATGGCCTCCACAAATACTTGAATGGAACTGATGCATGACTTCAAATGACTCATATTTGTCCAAACATCTCAACAGTAAACCAGAAGGGTCTTTCCAATACAAAAGATTATCATTAATGCAAAATTTAATTGCTCTGATCTTAAGGTCTCGGTCTTGAGTCATGCTAAGTTCAGGAGAAACCTCCAACTTATGTAAAAAATGAAAAATACCTTAATACCACTCACATGAAGACAAATTCTCAGCCACATGTTGGCTGACATGTTGCTCTTCTACTTCTACCCATGTCTGCAAACTTGCTGAACTTACCCCAATGAAATTTATGCCTAAAAGATAACAGTTCTCTTCTGTCATGAGCTTGGCAAGGCCTTGGCCTTTTACCATATTGGTGGGCTTCACTTCTATGTCAAACTCAATCAGCTTTGTGATCCATTTAGCTCTCTTTCCATCAATATCAGGTTGGGTCAAGACATCCTTCACAGAGGCTGAAAGAGCATAGGCAAGAACCTTTGCATGGAGGATATAAATTCTTAAAGAGTTTATTGACTTAATGAGAGCATATGATTTTTTTTCTATAGGATCATACCTTAGTTTAGCATCCCTGAGTGATTTTCTAAAGAAAGCCACCGAGTAATCAAGACTTTCATCATCTTTTTGTAACAAGACTGTTTCCACTGTGTCATAGGAAGAAAAAGAGAAAATATAGAACTTCTTGGTGCAATCTAGATTGATTAGAGTAGGAGCTTCCATGATAGCTTGTTTGACATCCTGAAATGAACTTCTTGCATTGTCTATCCATTTGATCTCAGACCTCATTTTTAGAATAGAGGTTATATGTTTCACTAACTTAGTGAAATTATGAATAAACCTTCTGAAAAAATTGGTCTTACCAAGTAGGGATTGGATATCCTTCTTTGACCTTGGTATGGACAACTTATGAATTGCTTCCACCCGAGATGGATCAATTTTCACTCCCTCTGCTGAAACAATGTGGCCTAGGATCTTACCCTTCTTGAGAGAAAATTGATACTTTTTTGGGTTCAGCGAAATCCCGAACTATCTGCATTTCAAAAATACTCTTTTCAGATGCTTCAGATGCTCTTCATGACTGCTTGAATAAACTGTGATATCATCAAGATAGATGAGGACAAACTTGTCCTTCTCTCCCACAAAAATCTATGTCCATGGTCCTCTGAAAGGTGGTCCCGACATTCATTAGCCTGAATGGAATCTTGGCGTACATGAAGGTACCCCAAGGAGTAGTAAAGGTAGTTTTTTCTTGGTCATCATGGTGTACAGAAACCTGGTTATAGCCTGAGAAGCCATCTACAAAAGACATGACACTGGCTTCTGAAATTCTCTGCAGCAAGTGTTCCATCTTGGGTAGGGGATAATTGTCTTTCTTGGAGCATTTATTTAGGTTTCTAAAATCAACTCATAACCTGATCTCACCATTGTTCTTCCTCACTATCACTAGATTTGCAATCCATTTATAGTATCTCAGTGGAATTATGATTTTGGCATCGAGGATCTTTTTGATTTATTTTTCGATTATAGACAACAAGAGAGGACTGATAGGTCTCAACTTCTATTTGAATGGGATGGTGTCTTTCTCCAGGGGAATATTATGTTGAATGACATCTGGATTATAGGTTTTGAGATCATTGTATTTCCAAGAAAAAACATCAGCAAATTCCTTCATAATGATGCAATATTCTGACCTCTGATTAGCAGTTAACTAAGTGGACAAATTTATGAATTTAGGATGACTCTGCCTTCCTATATTGTGCTCATGGACATCAAGATCCTTCTCCTTCTTATCAGGTTTGTAGGGGACATCATTTTGGTCAAAAATATTCTCAAGAGGCACCAAACCTCGAGGTATATAATTTTTGGGCTACTGAACAATATCATGTTGACCCATTTTTCTCTTCAACTTAGGCTTTTTCGATTCCTCTACATTTTGATTTTCTTGGTCAATATGTATATCAGAAAATTCATCTACAACCTGGAGAAATATACTAAGCTCGTCATCATCTTCAAAGTCTTTCCAATACTTGACATTGTCACGTAGGGATGGTCTGTATTTGACTTGGATTTCATAGTTTGTTCTAGGAGGCATGGGACGAATGAACATACTGGCCGAGACAGCAGGGGAATCAGCTAGGTGATTCATAGCTCTGGGTATATAAGAAATATCAAAAATGGAAAAAGAGTCCCTGAGTTTCCATACCTCATCCCCGTAAGTTTTCAACCTGACATGTTTTGCTTGGAAATTACTGTTCACTTGTTGTGTGATGATATCTGCATCTCCAAACACCTTTAGACCTTTGATTCCCATCTCCTTGGAAACGTTTAATCCCAACAACAAAGCCTCATACTCTACTATATTGTTAGTAGTTTTGAAATCAAGTTTAAAAGACAAATGAATAGTCTCCTTTGAAGGAGAAATCAAAACTACAAATGCACCTGTTGAGTCTTTGGTACTAGCACCATCAAAGAACATGCTCCAGACAGGAGTACTCTCTCCATTAGACTATTGATAAGTAGGCTTTGTGAGCTGCAAAGGAGCTGGTTGAGAATCATTTATTTGCAGAATGCATGCCCCAAAATCCATGTCCAATGCATAGATGGGATGATTTACATAATTTTTCTCATCACTAATGATGTAGGCAAGTTGATTCTCTCTGTAAAGTCTCTTTACCTCTCCTCCAAACACCGGGACTATGGCATAGGAAATATCCATCTACAGGGTACAACCTATAATTTTTCTCCATGAACGTGACAAGAGAAGGCCGAACTTGGGTGGGATATCAACCACTACAACATCCATTACCATGCTTCTCATTAGCAATTGGGCAAGGTTTATGACAATGTATTTTATGAGGCTGAGGCATGTGACTTTCCTAGAGTTCAAAGAGAAGAGATCATGGTAAGGTTTTGTGATGTCAAGCCCAAGCTCATCCATCACTTCTTTAGGAATAAGATTGTGTGATGCTCCTGAGTCAAGAAAGCAGTTATGAAGGATCTTGTCATTAATATTCAGGGATATGTAGAAGGGTAGAAAATAATCATCTCGGTCCTCTATCATAGGTCCTATAGTCACTGTGGGATTGTCATCTTGAAGGTTTACATAATCAGAAGCTATGGGAGTCTTTGGTTAAAGGGACTTTAGGATAGAAAACTTGAATATGGCATTCTTCATAAGTTCAATCAATGGCATATGTATCTTTACCTTATGAATTTCTGATTCGAAATTAAATGAGTATGATATTTTTTTGGAAGGTCTTACCTCGTTAGAGGGAGCTATGAGGGACACATGTTCTTTATATTAGGGATGAAATTGCTTATGTTGTTGTTTTTTAGGAGTGGAGATCAGCTTTGCAGGAGAAGCAGGCTTCTTGGCAGCAACATCGTCCTTTTTTCCGGAGGCAGCAAGCAATGGCTTTGGAGCAGCAGTCTTAGATCTTAAATTATAACCTGGCTGATTATCTGTCTGATAAAGAGATTCTTCAATGCTTTCCTCATTAATATTCTCATTCATGAGGGCCTCCTCATAATCTATTTGTGTTAAGAAGGAGGAATCAACATCATCCCCAAAGAAATTTATGTCATCTTCTTCTTCAACTTCACCATGAGATAGCTCTTTCTCTTCTTCTAGCATGAAATTTTGGAAAGGGGCCCTGATCCTTTGGTCTTCAGCTGCATTCTTGTCTCTCTGAACGATCTGGACCTGCTGATTGTTCTTTCTATAAGGGAATGCATTGGGATTCCTGGGAGCATAGGCATTAGGCTCTTTACTTCTTGTTGGTTGCTGACTCTGAATTTTCAGTTTTGACATCTCCGAGGTCAAGCTGTCCAACATCTTGGCCATCTTTTCCATTTTTGTATTTGAAGAAGAATGAGGATCAACAGATGACTTCTTCCTCTCAAAATTTCCTTTAAGTTTCCAGGATGCCACAATGTTAGATTCAACCTCAAGAGTAGCATCCTGCATTAAGGCGAGTGTGACTGACCTTCTTTCTCTAAGAATTAAGCAGAATTCTGGATCAAAGGAAGAAGAGTAAGTAATTTTTCTTGATGCTTCAGTTGGCTTGATCTCTGCAGGGATCTTGTCAAACATCTTATTGAATCTTTTGGTGAAGTCTGAGACAAATTTTCCATTTTCTCTTCTTAGATTTCCAAATTCAGTAATATAATACAAAAGGTCTCTTCTTTCTCCCCAATGTTTCAAAAACACCTCATCTAATTGCTCAATACCTGCCACTGAATTAGCTGGCAGTTCCTTGAACCACTTCCTAGCTTGACCATCCAAGATCTGCACAAAAATTCTGGTCCAAACATCTTCCTCAGAAATTTTAATGTGTATAATCTCCAGATCCACTAAACTTGGGCATTTACTTCTTATAATCTCCTGTTGGCATGGATCACAAGGGATTGGGTAAAATAAGAGGACCATACCTACTGGCTAATATCTGTTTCATTTTTGTCAAAGGAGAATCCATGGAGATCTTAGGGGTTGATGCAGTGGAAGAAGTTTTTGTAGATGACGGCTGAGATGGGACATGTGGGACTATGGAAAATGGAGGTTTTGCTTCACTGGGGAATGAAGTGGAAGCACTGGTAGAATGAACACCCTGGAATTTGGTTCCTGAATAAGATGGGAAATAAGAATATCTATAAAATTGGCTAAGCAACAAGGGCAAGTTATCCTCAGCCTTAGAGGAAAGTTCTTGTAAAATATCTTCAAGAATGGGCAAACTAGTATGGGTATAGAGAAAAAATATTCCAGACTTAGTTTGTGAAGAATTCAAGGAAGAGGAAGAGTCCTCTTCTTGGATAGATTCTAAAACTTCTCCTCCTAAGTTGGATATAGTAATATGCTCAGAAATAGTATCTATAACATCAGAAGAAATTGAAGTCTCATCACCCTTCAAGCTTTCTAAATCAATTACAATTTTCTCAGAACTAGAAGTTTCAGCAGAAGTGGATTCGACAAGAGGTTCTCTAGATACAAGTGAAGAAGTTATTCTTGAAATACCTGGTCTAGATGCTCTTGCAGATTTGGAAGTTTGTCTTTGTAGTGCTTTTCCACTTCTGATGATCTTCTTAGGGTATGAAACTGGTGTTTCCAGTGGCCTTTCTTGATTTTCTCTGGTATGAGCCCTTCTCAGAGCCACTTTGTTCCAATGGAGTAACCAGATAGATGATTACAACCAAAATAGTGTCTGCACTTTGTCTATCATCAAAGTTGGATCTATGTCGTTTCCCAAGGAAGATGAGCTTCAATCTCCATCCCCTACAACGATGCCAATTTGTTATCACTCCAGGAAACTATCCTAGGTTGTATCTCAAAGATGCCTGGTAACTTTAACTTTTTTTGTAATTATTTACTCAATAATGGGTGTCGGGTTGGATCAAGATGAATATCTAAATCATTGGATTGTATCTTCAAGATAGTCTAGTTATATTCAAACAGTATAAGGCCTTCAAGAGCTATTATCAGATAGCTTTGTAAATCATATGGATAGGAAACCAATCAATTAACCAGAATATGCATAAAACATATATATGATGGGTCAAAAAACTAGCAGTGGATGCTTATGATTCTTGTTTAATGATCAAATGTAAGATTACAGTTACCATAGGAAATTTAAACAGAGACAAAGAAATAAATTCAGCTCATAGGCATAGAATAGAAATGAAAAGAAAGTCTGACAATAACAATAAAAGAAGCTTGCAGGTTGAATATATTAAAGAAATTGTCTGTATCAAAATAACAGTAGAGTCTAGAAATCAAAGTCGAACCCTTCATTCTTCCAATATTTTTGGCTTTATAGCCTTTACAAAAAGTTTCAAGATCCTAGGATACTCGATCGAATTTTTCCAAAAATAGAAAGTCAATAACTCACCCAAGAAGATAGGCAAAGATCCTATAGAATAGGTCAATTCCTATTTTTGGGTGATCTTCATGTCCTTCAGATTCTTCGACAGGTGTAGTAAGCCTTCCAAGGCTGATGGATTTTCATGAGATATGAGAGAAGTAAAAAATGACACCTGCTGATAATAAAACAGTTTTATCCTTGAAAATAGCTAACTAATTTTTACCTTTCCGCCTTGTAGAACATATCCAAAATCAAAACAGAGTCTTGAAAAATATGTCATTAATTATTGTCTATCGATTGGAACTATTCTTGAGGCATTTGGACAAGGAAAACCTGGATCTGTGCAAAAATGCTAACTTTCTGCCCTGTCAGTGCTTTCGGTAGCTAGAATAGACAAAATATGGGCCAATTAGCTACCGAAAGCTCTGCTTTCAGTGGATAATGAACAATCGAAATGTTTGCCTAAGCCACCAAAAGGTCTGTTTTAGTGAAATTATCAAAATTTCAAAATACCTTTTGTCTTAGCTCCAAGATCTTCTGAAGCTTCTGCATCTTGCTCAAAAATAGTAGGATTGTTGGTTGCCTCTAGTTCATTGCACTAAACTAGTACCTCTGCTAGGTTTTTGAGAGTAGCATGTGTTTGAGACTGGTGTTTTGAAGACATAGATTGTGACCTTAAAGCCCTGACCCTTTTATTCAAGTCCTGAGCTACTCTCTATAAGTTGTTGTAATCTTTTACAATCTTCTGCTTCTTTTTCTTTTCCTTTCTGCTTTCATGTGCTAATCTCTCTAAGGCTGAGTTGCTTTCTGCAAAATTCTTCGACAGGGTTTCATATCTGGTTTTAATTACCCTTTCTAGCACTTCTTGTTGAGATAACTTATTTTTAAGATTCTTGATTTCCTTTGATTTACTTTGCTTCACTTTTTTGCTAGATGAGGCATTTGCAACTTGTAGTTCTTGTTCTTCTTAGGGTGTAGGTGATGGAATATCTTCATATCTTGTTGTGAATACATCTACATATACTAAATTTTCATGCCCTGTGGTAACTGAATCTTCGTGCTCTATTTCAATCTGGTGCTCTTCATCCTCCAAGTCTATGTAGGGAAGATTAAGAATGCTCTTGTTCACTGGGGGTTCTTCGGCCTTCTTTGTTTCACTGTTGAAGTATAGTTTCTTCTTAGTTTTATTAAGCTTAGAAGAAGTAGAGGGTTGATTAACTGGAACTGGAGAGATAGATCTCCTCCTCCTCTTTCCACTTTTGGGAGTAGAAGACTTCTTGGAATGAGGACTCTTTTTACCCTCTGGTTGTACATCAGTCTGAAAGTCATTCCATAACAAGAAACAATTCCATTCTTTTCTTCTTCTCTGCAACAGCTCATAAACCAAGATTTTAATCAAACCATGGTGGGATAGCCTACCTGCAACTTTATTGGGCTTAGCCTTGACCTGATGAGCCATCTTAGATAAGCTTCTGTGGAGATAATAGGACAGATTTAGTGGGTTTCTACGAGTGAAATGATTCATGAGTTTGAAATGGTAAATCGTGACCCTATTATATCTACCTTCACAAGTTATATAAACCAGAATGG
>ML780945.1:775677-797248 GCA_009831015.1 Picea engelmannii | reverse complement strand
ATAGAGAGAGAGAGAGAGAGAGAGAGAGAGAGAGAGAGAGAGAGAGAATTGAAAATAGATGAAAAATGAGCATTTAAAAAAATAATGTGGAAACATTGTCGATAAGAAAATTTAAAATATCAAAAATCACCTAAAAATAGAGAGGGGGTGCTACTGGTAACACCATTAGTAAAAACGAGGTAAAAAATTGGACCCCCCAAAAAATGAGAACTCTAGAGAGTTCTCGTTAACTTGGTAACTATGTTAAACCCAAGATTGAAATTATAGGTCATATTCCAAGGAGCGAAAATGATACAATAAAATTTGCCTCAGGTAGAGAGGAAGTTATACACTTTTGAGGTGAATGACGCAACTAAGCCTTCAGGGTTGGTGGTGAAATTAGTGAGTAGATGCATCCAATGCATTGAATATGGGAAGGCAAGCACGTCTGAAAGCAAGTAAGAAAACGCCATTGAATTATTGGATATAGCTAAAGGGAAAAATGGAAACAAATATATTATGACCAGGATGTTGTGCTAAAGTACCAAGAAAATCCGAATACAGAGCCGTTTCGGCCAATAGACGAAGAGATTTCCACCAAAGCTCATCATTCTCTATGTTCTATTTTCTTATTTCAAATATTTGTTATTTAAATTATGAGAAGTCCAATCGTTTTGACTTGTGATAAATTTGTATAAATACATAGATTGAAGATCTATCAATGGTTGCTTCTTGCTAATTTTAATAGAGAGAACACTCCTTATTGAGTATTAATACAAGTGCAGACAAAGATTCCAAATTTTGTTTAGCTTGGGTTATGTGTTTCTTCGGTTTTTCCATATCTCAGCATTCTTTATCGATTCCTTGATAAATGTTTGATTTCAATTTAGTACAACAAATCCGGTAATCGTATTTCATCAGTAATTTGTTAAGTAAGAAGTTTTTCCTTTGCATTTAATGTGAGTAAATCAAGACCTGAGAGCTTTGTGGATTATTGTATCTTATACTTTATTCAAGGTTACACTATCTATTTTCTTCTACTGCAACAAGGTGATACTCTTCAACAATTGATGCCTTTCTTTGTTTTCCAGTTTTGTAGTTTTTTCTGACACCATTCGATATTACAATTTTGAATCAAACACGAAATATGGCCTCTGTGCTGCCATACTATTAATTTCATTTAAGGAATTTTTCTCAAATAACTAAGGTAGAAAAAGATTTGTTAAAAACAATATCTTAAACTTACCTGATGCCTGACATTATTCTTTGAGCCTTAAGTTTAATCTCAGGACCAATAGGTCCAATGGTTACAATCATTGGGAACCATGGATTTTAATTTTCAAGAACTTTTCATGAAATTTTCATTTGAAGGAAAGGAATTTGAGTTAAAGGGTATCACAGGGAAAATCAGTAAGGTGGTAAGCTCTAATGGCATGAAAAAATTATTGAAAAAGGGCCATCAAGGTGTAATTGTACAAGTATGCTCATTATATGTTCAAACATCTAAGCCATCTATTCCCATAGATCTCCAAGGGATCATTGATAATCATTCCAAAGTATTTGAAGATATTCCCAAAGGTATTTCACCCACTCGTGATCATGATCATGTTATTCATTTAATTGTTTGGAGTTATCCTCCTAACATCAGGCCTTATAAATACCCTTATGCCCAGAAGAGTGAAATTGAGTGTATGTCTATAGAAATATTAGAGGCTAGAATTAGTAGACCTAGCCAACGTTCTTACTTTGAACTGGTGGTAATGGTGTTACAAGGAAAATCTCTCTATGGCATGGGGTAAACCAAAATAGATGGAATGACACACATAAATCAACTCCAATATCAAGTATGTTGTATAAATGAAATGTTAATAGGACAAGATCAAGAGCCTACCTCGTCTGGATGTTCGATGAAGACCACCGTTGAGCACACAACTCAAAGATTTATACCTACAACTTGTCCTCAACAACCAAGATACACAAGAATATGGTGATAATATATAATTTTAACTTATAGATTAGCATAATCCATTAACATTCATGACAAATATGCTCATGGAATAATAATTCAAATATTTTCAAGATATAAATTGGACAAGAAAAAGAGTATTTCTATTAAAATAATCAACATAAGCATATATCTGACAAAATTTTGTATCGACACATATCGGAACCGAGAAAATAAGTCCCTCCTCCACCACTTCAATCCTCCACCAAAGGAAAGCTCATTTAAAGGAGAAAATGAGGTTCTCCATCAAAGAAGGAAGAGCTTGGGGGCTGAACAATGTGTTCACACTTTTAAGGATAAAGGGATGTGTTGGGCCCTTCGTTTTTTATTAATAGAAGTGGAACAAGCAATACTACAGTCCCAATTTTGGTTAGCAATTTGTGAAAGTCATAAGAAATATGGATAGAGGAATGGAGAAAGAAATAGAAAGTGGTTACAGGGGCAGCACAATGTCAACCCGAAGAAAGTGGTTACAGGGGCAGCACAATGTCAACCTGAAGAAAGAAGTTACAACAATAACAAGAAATAAAGAAGTTGAAATCTAACTGGCTTATATATACGAGATGTATATGATTGTAAAGGGTTGACGGGATTATCATTCACTCCATTTTAGGTTCTACTATTGTAATTAAATATGCATCTGGGGGAAAAGGGTATGTGGAGCTCTGAAGAATGAGTTCGGAGCCAAAAAAGATTGTAAGAGAGAATGACGTGTTGTAATATCGAGGAAGCAAGAAGCCTAGGATAGCCTTGTTTCTCAATAGTATAGATTTGTTATTAGCTTTGGCAAGACCAAGTAGTGTTGGTGTCTATTGAATTGTATCTAAGAAACCTTTTGATGAAACTATATGGAGGGACCTAAAATTTTGAAATATTTTGTGTAAATCTCTATCTATTTTTTATGAATTGTCATTCTACTTTACTTTTTCATGTCTGATAAGATAAATATGTTATATCTTGTTTGCAAATGATGTCGCAACTTTGTTTTCTTTACTATTAGTTATGAATGGGTTCATATCTACTACTTCTTAGTTCATCTTGTGCAAGAATATGTTGAATCTTGAATATTCTGGAGATCTACCTAAGTATTCTCGTTACCCTTCCCTATATTCTTGTCTTGGTTTCACTTTAGGTGAGACTTCTTCTCTCCAGATAAGATGAAAATGCCAGTGATCTGGACTACTTGGTACCCTTTTGTTGGTAACCTAAGAAGGACCCCGGTCTGATCAATTATGCGCCAACAAAATGGTTCTATTGTTGGGAAGTGAATTAAAAGGGAACCTTTAGGGAGAATGTTTCCATGGATTCACTGATATGATATTCACCAGTGGTGGGAGAAAAACTATGACCTTTCATATGGAAAGAAATGGAGTTGCGAGGAAAATCTATGAAAGATACACAAGAGATTGTATTTTACTCAGAAAGATCGAGTGACCAGTGTAACATCCCTCGATCGGTTACCCCGGCCTTGTAACTCTACCGAATAAAACTTTGCTTCTTCTTTTACTTATTTGATACCATTTATGTGACATTCTCGTCTTGAAACAACAGGCCAGGCCATGCCACCGAGTAACTTTGCAGAAATAATCACATATAAAACTTAACCAAAAGATAGAGATAGCATCTGGTATTCACACATATAAATATAGATCTATCTAATGCAATTAAATAGACGACAATACCCTACCCATACACATGTTCATGCGGAAATAACAACAAGCCTACACATACAACATATACGCTATATTCAGGCATTACTCATTAATTATAATGCAAATAAAAATACACAACATACAACAAACAAAGAATTGGTACTTATATTTTAATAGGTGACCACCAAATGTGTGCAGACCTTCCATGAACCTCCCAGCCTTAGACAATGTTTCTCATCACACTTAGTAGTGGGTCACCCTCGAACTGGGACTAAACTCCATTGGGAAAGGGAATTCTAGGCTTGGAAAGGACAACAAGAAAGTTGTATAGAACAATAGGAAGGATATTTTATCCCAGGAGAAACTTACACCCACAACCCACAGACCCTCATTCCCCACACACCTGCTCCACCCCAGGAGGGTACACCTTCATTAATAAAATTCCATCGGCTCCTACACCTCCCTTACCTTGGGCTTCAGCAACAGGCTGGACCGGAAGTCTTAGGGTGTTGTAGCTGCTACGAGACTCCCTCCAGGAGAACTCACTTCCCAGCAAACTCTCTCACTTGGGAGAGTTTCTCACAGGCCTGACAACCTACTTCTTCAATTCGGATCCTAAGCAATACAACAACAACATTCAGCTAGCACATGGGTGATGACAGCAAGAAAAAATGGGCATGGACACCGAAAGTGGCAATAGCCAAATGCTAAGACGCGACACGACTCAGGTGAATACAAATTCATCAATATTCACAGGAAAAACACACATGACGATGTCCAATAGTTGTAGGTTACAATCATGCATGCATCAGTGAGGAGTTTGGCTCTCTTCTAGGATTTCTAACTTCGCGAGAGTACATACACAATGGTGAAGGATCCCTGACAGTCCTAATAATTGTGAGACTCGTGAGCCTCATGAGAAAACCCCTGAACAAGCTAACTTGCCCACCTAAAAATGCATGAACTCAGGTTGACACATGTCTCCCTGAAGTCACATGAGTTCCACTTAACACTCATTCCCCCTTTCCCCCAGGAACTGTGGACAACCTGGTTATATCAAACCTTAGCTTCTAGGAAATAATAATATAATATTATTTCTTTTAGAGGTAATCCCACTAGCTTATCCCCTATTCCTAGACACTTATCCCCTTCCTATAACATACCCATCCATCCACAGGCCAGGTACACTACCTTCAAGCCCACCCTTGGACTTTTTTCTCTTACTAATACCTTCCTCAAAATTTAAGGATGTGTAAAATAACAGAATTAAGAACATGCAAAACAATATGAAACAAGCATGCATAATCTAAGATTCAATTAAATGATAATTAAATACGCAGTGGAATACATTCATACACAGATAATAATATCACAACAGAGAGAAATTATCTTTATAAAAATGTGACACCAATTGGCTACAGACCAAGGACGTTCCACCCAACCGTAGACACCACTGCTCCAAGTCTCAACAATAGTGTCACCCCCACGCCAAGGATATGAATCCACAAGGATGGTTCAAGAGTGTACTCGGATTCCCAAACCAATCAAATCTCAATCTCTCACAAGTTTCCCATCACCCACAACAATCCAAGTACCCATCTCTCTTCTTCCCAACCTGTGTCACCCGAGATAATGGACTTCCACCCTTCTCTGCCACGCAGTCCCTCAGCCAGTCCTTCTCCTTCCTACTAGGGCCTCTAGCACAGTTGGTCCAGAATCTCAATGATAGAACTCTCAAGACTCGCAGTTGTGAGAAAAACAGGGTATAGACCCATGCATTTTAGACATTCAATCCCCTAGGTCACGGTTGGATCACACTAGCGACCACAATAACCAACTATCCCATGGATAATTCTTCATCATCTTGATTTACCTTCCCAAGCCAAGATGCGGATGAGGACGGTCAATGGAGGAGTTAGGGGGTGCATGGGAGTGAGTGAGTGGGAGTGTGTGCGGGAAAAAAAATGAGTGAAGGTACAGGAAATCAGCGGACAAGCCATCAGTCCAACCCCCCCATCAGACCAAAGGCAAGTTTAAGTAACTTCGTTGGGGAAATCAAGAACCTCCTGGACTTTCCCAATAATCCCTCATAATTGATCGCCTCCCCTGGACAAAAGGGTAATTAGAATAGGAATAAACATTTATCCTCTCAAGCCCCCTCTCTTGTGGAATCATATCCCCCTATAACTCTAGTCCTTTTCCATCTAGCAGCCAACGATCTCATTATTATTAATAATGATCAAAACATTACATTTCTTGGGCACACTAGACTTTTAATAATTTTTTGGGCACTCTGGCCTCTCAACATTATAAAAATACATTATTTAAAATGGGGGTTCAAAACCTGGGGTGTTACATCCCCTCCCCCTTATTTTGGCACTGTCCTTAGTGCATTACAGAATAAAGATACACATCTCAAATTTATTCAAAAATTTGTGGGTACTCTGCCCGCATGGAATCTTCATGCTCCTAGGTAGAATATTCACGATCGTAGTAGGTCCATTGAACTTTTACAATCTCTATAACTTGATTCTAGAGCATTTTGACCTTTCTGTCCAATACTTGCACTGGCTGAACCTGAAAGTCTCCTTCTGTCTCTACCTGAATCAAATGCCAATCAATAACATGTTTAGGATCATGTACATATTTATTTAGTAAAGATACATGAAATACATTATTCACATTAATGGAAGAAAGAAATTCAAGCATGTATGCAACTGGCCCTATTCTGTCCAATATTTCAAATGGACCATAGAATATGGCTTCCAACTTTGTACAACTACCCAATTTCCAAGAGGTTTTCTTGGGCTTCCCTTTCAAAAGTACATTCTCCCCTACTTTAAATTCTCTAGCTGTCTTGTTCTTGTTTGCATAAACTTTATGTCTATCCTGAGTTGCCTTTAAATTCTTCTTAATCTTGACCACCTAGTCTTCCATGTCCTTGAGCAACTCCGACCCAAGTACCACTCTATCTGCTAGGTTGTCCTAGCTCACTGGAGTATTGCATTTCCTACCATACAAGGCTTCAAATGGGCTCATTCTAAATGAATCTTGATACCCATTTTTATATGCAAACTCAACCAAGTGTAAGTAATCTTCCCACTTACATGGCTTACTCATCGCATACATTCTCAGCATGTCTTCAATTATTCAATTGACTCTCTCTATTTTCCCATCTATCTAGGGATGATATGTTGTGCTAAATTTTAAATTTGTGCCAAATCCTTTAAACAATCCCCTCCAAAAATAGGAGGTAAACTTTGTATCTCTCTCTGAGAAAATTGTCCTAGGTATCCCATACAACCTAGAAATTTCCTTCATGAATATTTCTGCAGTAGTAGTCGATGTATGCATTGTCTTCACAGGCACAAAATGATAAGCCTTCGTTAATTTGTCAACCACCACCATGATTGAATCATGTTGATTATTCGTTCTGGGTAATCCCGTGATGAAATCCACGGTGATCAATTCCCATTTATTCTCTGGAATTGGCAATGGTTGCAGCAAACCCGATGGGTTCCTATGCTCAGCCTTTACCTTCTGACATTCCATACATCGAGCGATGTAATCAGCAACATCCTTCTTCATTCCCGACCAAAAGAACTAGCTTCTTACTCTTGTAATTGTTTTTTGGTAACAGGGATGTCCAACATAAGGAACATCATGTATTTCCTTCAATACCACATTCCTCAATTCTCCAGAACTAGGTACATAGATTCTATTTTTATGCATGAGTAATATGTCTTCGTTTATATCATACTCCTTTATTTTATGTTGTACATCTCCTTCTTGTAAGTTTTCTTTTACCTATAGGTAATGTTGATCTGTAACAACACCATCTAAATTTTTTTTCTTCAAGTCTGATTCATGCATACTAACAGTAGTATCATGCATGAGATGCACTCTTATACTAATTGCATTGACAAATTTATTCTCCTTTACTTTGATATGCTTGATATCGAAGTCATATTCACTTAAAAATTCCATCCATCTTGTTTGCCTGGAATTCAAGGTTGGTTGTTCAAAAAGATACTTCAGGCCAATGTGGTTTCTTCTTAATTCGAATTTCTTCCCCATGAGATAATGCCTCCACATCCTTAAGGCATGAACAATGGCATCAAGTTCCAAGTCATGCATGGCATAGTTCCTCTCATGTTCCTTAAGATTTCTGGACTCGTATCCAATGACATGTCCATTTTGCGTGAGGACTCCCCCAAGTCCATCCTTACAAGCATTTGTACATACCAAAAAGCTTTCATTTGGGTCAACAATATTTAAGACACGCTCACTAGTAAGTAATTCCTTCAACAGATTAAAATACTTTTCACATTTGAGGTTCCATTCAAATTTAGTTCCCTTCTTTTGCAAAGAAGTGATGGGATGAGAAATCTTAGAGAAACCTACTATGAACCTTCTGTAGTAGCCAGCTAATCCCATAAAATATCTGATGTCTGACACATTTTTGGGTGTTGGCCATCCTCTAATGGATTTGATATTATCTGGATCTACTTCTCTGCCCTGCTCTAAAATAATGTGTCCCAAGTAATGGATATGCCTTTGATAAAAATAACACTTACTCAACTTGGCATAGAACTGATGTTCTCTCAGCACTTGAAATAACAATATTAAGTGATGTTCATGCTCCTCTTCAGACTTGGAATAGATAAGTATGTCATCAGGGAATACTATGACAAACTTGTCCAAATAATTTTTGAATATGCCATTCATTAAGCACATGAAGACATCTAGTGCATTGGTCAGTCCAAATGGCACCACTACAAATTCATAATGCGCATACCTAGTCCTAAAGGTTGTCTTATGAATGTATTCTTCCTTGATTCTTACCTAATGGTGTCTTGCCCTCATATCAATATTTGAAAATATTTTTTCTCCTAAAATTTGGTCAAAGAGGTCATCAATTCGGGGTAGATGATACTTGTTCTTTATAGTGTACATGTTCAGCTGTCAGGCTGAAATCTTTTCAACTGTAATGCTGCAATCTCCCTTATAGAGATGGGTCTTGGAACTCCTTTCACAGTGCTCTATTTTCCATCTCCATCAAGACATGTAAATGTCTTGTTATGAAAATCTAGGACAACATGATTCTTGTCCAACCAATCCATCCCAATCAGAACATCATAAGACCCCAATGGTATGATATTTAGATCAGTACTAGTATTCAGGCCATTAAGACTTATGGAACAAATTATGACCATATCTTGGATTCTTCTTTTGGTTCTAGTGGCTAACTAAACCAAACTTGCTTTTCCCAGTTTACTTTTCTCCAAATGTGATCTATCCACTATCTTAGGATCAATGTAGAAATGACTTGCTCCTGAATCAATCAAAATAGAAACAGGTTGATTTATGATCTTACCTTCCACCTCGATCATATTGGACTGGTACTATGCTTGTTGATTATCTAATGATGCATAGATTCTTCCCATATCTCCGACTGTTGTAGCCTCTTAGATGTTGTGCACAGTCTCCACTCTATCCTTTGTGTGTGGTAAATCCTTGTGTAGATGATCTTCCTTGCATCCCCAACATTGGATTGGTAGTCTACTCCTTTTTCCCATGGAATATTCCTTCTTGAAATATCCCTTAGCGTACTGATCTTGATGATTTCTATTAGGCTCATTCCTATTGAAGGGAGGTTTGAATCCTTTCCTCCTCTGATTCGACTTCGTATTTTTCTTGTCCTTCCAAGATTTTTGCAGGGATTCTCTTCCCTGGCCTTGCTCATACAGGTACTTAGCCTTTCTGATGGCCTCAGTCAAGATCTTGGGTTCATCATATTTGATATTTTCCTTATAAAAGGTTGGAAATCCACTCAGAAATATTTGTATTTTCACTTTATCATCACCAATGAAATTGACATACTTTAACAATCGCAAGAACTTCTTCTCGTACTCTGCCATAGTCAGTCTTCCCAACCCGAGTTCAAAGAAATCCTACATTTTCTTGTCATACAAATTCTCTGAGAGGTACTCCTTCTAGAAGTAGTTCTTGAACTGCTTCTAAGTGATCTCAATTTAATTAACATGTTCCACTTTCTTCAGTTGGTCCCACCACACTGCAGCTTTCCCATTGTTATAACCCTATTTTTCATCAAACATGCATACCTAGCAGCAGGCCATCTTACTTACTATTTTTTCCAAGCCAATACTGAATAGCTCTTCTTAAAAAACAATTTTTTGAAGATGTACGCGCCATGAACCACTACTGCCCATGTATGTACGCAATCTCCATCACTATTTCCTGTGTACGTATGCTATTTTCATCATTACAGCCCGCGTATACCCACAAAAGTTACAAAAAATAAAAAAAATTAAGGGAATACAAGCTTTTTGGTAGTTTCCTAACGAATTGACCACCCATATCCCATCACCCAACCGAATAAATATATTTTTTGCATATAAAATAAGGTGTTGGGTCCCATTTCAAGCAAAAATATGAAATCAGTGAAACTCTGCCCATTTCATAATCCCCCCTTGCTCCAAGAGTTTGCAACCACATTGTGAGTTTTGAGCAAGAATTCCCTATTCTTGCCCTTTTTCCTTATCCATAAGCCTATGCCCATTCTCTAGAGAGAAGTGTGAGAGAAGAAGGATACATGGAATCAGTTGGATCTTGGTGAAGAGGAGCCCAGGACTAGGTTCGAGGAGAAGTCGTCGATCTTATTTTGTAAGTGACTTTATGAGATTAATATAAAGAAGTATTTTTGTCGTCCAACCATATGATGTGTTTAATCTGTATGATTGATTTACATTTTGTTATGACATCTAACCCATTAGTTTATATATAGAATGCATGTTCATAGTTTCTTGTTTGTCTTTTGGTGAATGCAGGTCAGCCTTGGGAGGATATTTGTAGTTGAGAAGCGATCGAACGCATTGGGATCGACACCGGACGTGGAGTTTAAGGTAAGACTACTGGATCCCTATACTGTGTACTTTATACATGAATGTGGGGTGTTGTCGGAATAGTTTTTAAAAGTAGGATACTTTAGATGGTTAGCTCTGCATGCACTTTAGAACCCTAGTGTAGTGCGTAGGGGGGTTTTCCCACTATAGAATAATTGGCGACCATACTGGGAAACCTCTCGAGTTTTTAGGGGATTTTTGTTTTTGGGTTTCTTTAATTGGTTTATTTACTGATTCTTGAGTTTCTGTAAGTTTCTATGTCTTTAAGGGATACTGTTCTTCCATACCAGTACTCCCTGCCTGGTTTTCTTGACCATTATTTTTCTTTTTAGAGAAGTCACAGAGGTGTACGCGGCCTGCAGTGGGTCTTCATGCGTACATACGTGCCCTATCCTTGTACAACCCGCGTACATGCGTAGGATGTTGAAGTATCAGTTGTGTGCCTGTGTCAGGAAAATACTTTTTAAAGAAGAGGCAATCATCCTCTTCCTTGAATGAAGCCATATTTCTCAGAGGTTTTCTTGATTTATCCCTAGTCTTTGTTTCTTGCAGTCTTTGTCCTAGGTCTGACAGTAGTTAGCTTTTTCTTTATCAAAATTTCTTGTATTTTCTTGATTAGGGTTTGAGACAAGTTTTGTGAGTTTTTATGATTAATTTGTTTAGTATTCTCAGTAACTCTCTGTGAACCACACTAGACCAGAAGTTGGTTTTTGGTCTTGTCTTGTCTTCACTTTTCCCTTTTTACTTTCTTTAGAAGAAAATAAAAGAATTCATTTTCAAGTTTCTTATTTTGGAGCATAAAAATAAAAATAAAAATAGTTTCTTGTTTGGTTAAGTAGTTAAGTTATTTGTTTTTTCAGGAAGAAGAGTGTTTTCTTAAGCTATTTACTGAATACATAGGACTTTAAGTAGCTCGCAGTCGAGCGGAATTCACTTTTGAGTTTTTCTTTTAAAAGATCTTAGAGAGAAAAATTAGTTAGAAAAGTTGGTTAAAGAGTGTTCAATTTGCAAATCTTTGTTTGTTGAAAAGAAGTAATTTTGTTTCCAACATTTGTTCTTCTCTTTCGTCTCTTTAAAAAAACCATCAGTTTCATTTCCATTCCTTTGACTTAAGATAAACCACTTAAAATTAATGCTGAGTTAAAATTAATTAGACTTTGTGTTTGTAGGGTCCATTAACTAGATTAGGCTAGAGCCTTGATTTAGGTTGGAGAGGAAACTCTTCAAGGCTATAAAACAAACATAGGAGTGTGTGATAGGGAGTGAAGAAGTCCAGTAACGTGGAAACTATCTAGGACCTCCCTCTAACATAGGGGATAAACACGAGGTCGCATGTGGAAAGGTAGTGGACATAACTCCTCCAAAGCTGGACCAATCATAGCGGAGGAACGCATATAAATGACTTATCTTGGGATTACATTGATCACATTTTACATGGAACTTCGTGGGTCTCGAATCCATTCGAGGTCCTCAGTCATCTTCCAGAACACTTTCTTTCGATACCCTCGATAGGTTTTGGGCTTGATATCCTACTCATTGTGGTCCACCCGACTCTCGACTGTACCTGCCTGGTAGTTGTTCACGAGCCGACAACTTAGTTTCCTTTGATTTTAGGGACTTACACAGGTGACTGTGGGGGTATACCACGGTACCTAGGGCAGACATCGGGCCATGCTTTGCAGAGTATACCTGGAGGGTGCTTCCGTGTTCGAGTCGCACTTGCACTGATAAGTTTCTCTAGTGTTGGTTGTTGTAACTATTCTTCCAGCTAGTAATAGTGGTTTCCTTGCTGCATCTCATAGGATTTTTTTCTAGTGCGTGTTTTGGTATTCAACGTTAGATACGTTAGAAATCCTTGGTGTGTCATTGATATTCTCACACAATGGAAGATCAACATCTACGTCAGTTGTGAATTCTTTTGGGCCTGCCATTGGTTAGCTTGGATCCACCACCGCCACCGTGAAGGAAAAGACTTGAACAGGAAGGGTTATTTGAGGTGACCGGGCCACAGGAAGTTGTACCTGAGCCATCTCCGAGAGGAGAACATTTGTTCCTAGAGGGACCAAATGTCTCTGACCTTGGAGCGAAATATCTCAGTCCGTATAACTCTCTGATCATTGACTTGTCGACGCCACTTCTGATACAGATTTCCCCTCCAAGGGTAACGCATCACGAGCGTCAGATAATCCTAAAAGTAGCGATGGAAGAAAATGTTTCTACTTCGACAGGGAGTCCTCATACTCCCTCTACAAATTCCACAACTGGGGGCGTTCCACCTCCTAACTCACCTTCGCAGGTCTGAGCCACTATGGTCTTGACCGCCTCTACCTCGGGTAGTGGTATGATTCCTTCCATGGCGGTGATCACTGCATCGTTTATGCAGAGTGTGATGGGCCCTCCATTTTCATATGGTATGGCCAACTTTGACAAGAACTCAGTCCTTTCCTACACCACCCTACAGACTTTGGGTCTAGGGGTAGGGAGCTCTAATGGTCCTCTGCAAGGGTCCATGGGGGGCACCTCGGCCCCTTATAATGCTTTCCCTTACGACAGGGATCATATACCTTCGTCGTCTCCCTCGCTCAGTGGTGCCCCTCAGCAACTCGTCTGGCCAACCATGAACTACAACCTGTCCGGAGTAGGTATTCAAGGACCTTATTCTAGTACCACACTGGTGGTTTCTTTTACATTCTCTTTGTTCGACGCATTTGGTAACAATGCATTCTCGTCAGCTTCCATCTCGGTCAGGGGAAACCCTGGTTTTGGATCAGAAAATGTTGCTCAGGGTACTATTCCTGCATAGGGGGAAAACACTTCTCAAGGACCTTGGAATCCGTGGCAGGGATTAGTTCCCTTGTCAGGGATGCTGACCGGGATAAACCCCTTCCATGGTCAATGGAACCACGGGAAAATCGGCAGGGGGAAACCCTTTCCAAAACCTTTGGAAAACTACGTCGAGAGAAATCCCTTCTCAACCCTCAATGTCCTACTATGGGAGTTAGGCGATGACGTCTCAACAAGCAAAAAATCTGAATGCCAGCCTAGGCCATGGTTTTTACCAGAACCCAAGCCAGTAGCTTACCTTTTCCTGGAAACCTGGTGCTAGCTAAATCCTAGGCTCCTATCCTCCTGTACATACTCAACAACCTAAGCTATCGTTTCTGGCAACTTTTCATTTTCCAGACTTGTCAAGATTATTGAATGACCCAATATGTCACGATCCACATTGGCCTACTATGCCGACCAAGTTTCCCTCAGACATTCCAAAGTACAAAGGAAATCCTAACGAAGATCCAGGTGATCATGTCACCACATTTCACCTATGGTGCTCGTCCAACTCTTTGAGAGACGACTCCGTCCAGTTGCATCTATTTCAATGCACTCTTATCGGGAGGGACGCAAAATGGTACATCGAGCTCGATCGCTCAAGATACTCTACTTTTGGAGAATTGGAAATGGTTTTCTTAAACCATTTTTAATTACCTTTGAGATACGATGTCGCCATAGAAATGTTAGCCAACTTTGAGCAGACAAATGATGACCATATCTCTGATCACATCTGAGAATGGCAGAGCCATAAGAGTTTGATTAAAGTACCAGTTCCACCAACATTCTTGCTTGAATGGTTCCTTAAGTCTTTGGTACCCTATCTATCCAAGGGCGTATCAACATCGAGGGTGTTTTCGGATGAAGAAGCGATAATGAGAGATCAATATCTAGAGATGATTTACTCTCAGTCTGGTTTTCCTTACGAAGTTTTGCCAGATGTGCCACTGTCTATTCTTGATAATACCAGACACAAGTCTGGACCACATGCTGACAACATTGTTGGTTCAACACAAGAAAATCCCACTAATCCACTGTCAAACCAATTGCAACAATTGTTGATACAACATACAGTGGCCAGCCCAACTCCTAGTTCATCTACTCCCCCTTCTCAGACGTTGGATGTACAAAACGTGCAATCGATGAACCCAAAGGCCAATGAGCAGGACGGAGGGAAGAAAAAGAAGCGAAAGAAGGGTAAGGGGGATAAGAAACCAACCAATAATGCTGGAGGGGGAAACACAGAGAGAAATAAGTCGAAGTATATGTGCAAGCTCTGTGCAAAATACCACCCGACTCACTTGTGCCCTTGACTCATGGAGTCCCAAAATTTATTGGCACAACAACAACCTGCAGTGTTAATGAACCCATTTCCTCATGGGAAAAATTTAACTCAAGCCTCTTCGAACGTGGATGGGGGCAGTCAGAGACCCCCTTCGTCATCCATCAATCTCTCGAATTCGAATGTCTATATGTTGAAAGGTGAATCTCACATAGCTACTAGGTCACATGATTACGAAATGCCAAGTACTGTCGAAAAGGGAAAAAAAGACGAAAACACGTATGTTCCTCTCCAAAACGAGAGAATGATGGGTGAAAAAATGACTTACATCCTGAAAGGAGTGTTCAAGAAGGATTCACATAATCCAAATGCGAGGGACGCCCATAACTACTCTGTGGTGGAGGATTTGTCACAAACCCCTTGCGCGATGTCTTCCTTGGAAGTCCTCCAAAGCTTCCCTTCACAAAAAAATGCTCTACTAGTTGCCTTAGGATCCGATGAGACATGTAACCCGGGAACTATCACACTTGATACAACTGACTTGAAGCCTTGTCTCCCATACCATGTCGCATTTCAGATAGTAATGGCTCACCCCATGAAAAATTCTACCTGAAATATTTTCTGCACGGTGGTTGATGAGGCTACCTTGACATGCATGATGTCGTTGGGGTGTTGGAAGGCCATTGGCCAGCCTGTTCTGTCTCCTTCACCTACTCTTCTTACGTCTTTCAATGGTCATTCTTTCAGACCACATGGAATCATTCCTTCTTTCCCCGTGCATTTAGGAGGGAATACCATGTGCATCGAAGTTACAGTGGTCGTTGTGCCTCTCGAATACAACCTCCTGTTAGGAAGGAGTTGGACATATGCCATGCATGCAGTGGTTGTCATTGATGTCAACCCTTGAAGAAATCCCCACAGTACAAAGGTTTGGGTAATGGACCCAAGATGTTTTTATGTAAATATGACTCATTATTTTCTTGTCATGGTTGATAAGAAGTAAAGATGGATGAACTCCAAAGTGGTCCCCTTATGGTGAAATCCCTCATGGGAAGACTCTTTGCGGAGTAAGAGAACCCATGATTAATTGTGGAATAATGAGATGAAGGACAATGAATTTTTCAGGTAAAATATCCTATATTGATAGTTCTTGTCATTCCATTTCTGGTGGTATGTGGAATGTCACATAACTCCTCACGGTTAGAGAGTTATGGCCATGAGAAGTTGGATACCCCAGGTTTGGGTAATGGACACAAGTTTGTTTAATGGATAACGATATGAGTTATGATATATTTTTAGATAATACTATTCTATATGGATAGTACATGTCATTCAATTTCTGGTGGTATGTGGAATTTCACATAAATCCTCACGGTTTGAGACTTATGGCCTTACGAAGTTGGAGGACCCTCATATGTCATTTAGAAGCCCCAAAAGGTCAAAGTAGTCAAAGTGGTTTAAGAGATTTTAAAAGGTAAATAATAAAGTGAAGTAATGAGTGAATTATAATTCAAGGTGAATACAAAATAAATTATTTCAATAATAAATTTAATGGAGAAATTAGAAGTGGGTTAACCCAAAAATAAGGAAAGTTGGGCCAAGTGACCTAGAAGATGTTTTTAAGGAAGCTACTTGGAGAGCATAAATAAGAGGCAAGGCTCTCTCATTTTAATCACACTTGAGCATATTGAATATATATAGGTGTCTAAGGTAACCAAGGATATCGAAGCCAAAATTATGAGGGAAGGTGAAGAAAATAAGGCCGAAATGAAAGGAAGGATAAATTCTTTTGATGGTGCTTTCTAAGGTATGTTATTTACAGGTCATCTCACCATTTTCGCTATAACTTTTTTTCTATAATGATTTAGAACGTGAAATTTCTATTCCATTGAAAAAACATATCCAAGTATCTATGGTAAAAAATTCAGCTTGTGGTTCATTGTATGTTTGGAGTTACACTACGTGGAAAATAGGGTTTGTGACTAGTCTTGAAACTAGTCAAGGTGTTTCAGGTAAAAACATCATAACTTCTTCATAACAGATCCAAAATCAGTGAAACTAAATGTGTTGGTTAGGGTACAGTTTGTAGTATTATTTGTAATAGTTACATATCAATTCAACAAATATTCTGTGTGGGGAATTCTCTACAATTTTTCTCTCTAGAATAAGCCAAAATTCAGCAAGGTATGCCATTTTTTCTATAACTCATTTTCTGAGAGGTTCCAAGTAGTGAGACCTGGAGGAATTGCATAAAACACACTGAATCACATTTTGTATCAATTTCAAATATTTATACATTACAGGTACAAAGTTATGATTACTTCAAGCTAGGGTTGTTGACTAATCCACAACTAGGCATGTGAGACTAAAGAAAAGTTTGATGAAAATGCTAGTCTCTTGTTGTTAAATTTAAGGAAGGTTTGCAGGAATGTGATCATATAAACTAGATATATTATAGAGATACAAATCATATTTGGATGATGAAATTGATGAGGGATTTTGGTTGAGGTACATGTTGAGTACATGGTTGAGACAAGTAGTTGATGAGTTGGCACATAGATGAGGTGTATAGTTAATGATGTTGGTACATATTGATGAGTCATAGTTGATGAGTAGTTGACACATGATTGGTACATACTTGGTACATGGTTGGATGCACTTGTTTATGGTATAGGTTGATTACAGGTTATTTGGTACAGGTTGGTGCATGGTTGATGCACTTGTTTATGGTACAGGTTGATTACAGGTTGAGGTACACGTTGATGCATGGTTTAGATTTATTGGTACAAATTTATAGTGGTATATCTCATAGTGACAGGTTGACAGTGGTTCCATCATTCTACTTCTACTTTAGGGTGGCAGGACGGGGCAAGGACAGGTGGTCGTAGCCACCTTTCGATTGTATCCGGAGAACATAGGGGGTTGTAGCCTCCTTCTGGTTGTAGCCAGAAAATTGGGGAGTTGGAGCTTCCCTCAGGTTGTAGCCTAAAAAACTAGGGGGTTGGAGCCTCCTTCCAGTTGCAGCTGGAAAACAAAGGAAGTTGATGCTTCCAACAAATGTAATTCTTCAATACATATAAGAAAAAGCATTATGTGGTTTTCTTCCGATTTTGGTTTCCATGTAAAACACTGGTGTACTGTGTATGTGTATGTTTGTTCATTTGTTCATTGTTTATTTACTTTGCATTTATTGGATGATAATGCTTCATTGATATAACATTTTGGATTATATGGTTAAAAAGGATTAGATTGCTCTATTATTGATTCACCCCCTCTCTTAGTAATCCAACAATTGGTAACAGAGCACGTTCCTTCAGAAATCAATTTAACCACTGAAAGGTAGATCATGGAGAGTACCAACTCATATAAAAATGGCATACCATAGTTTGATGGCCATAAGTATGTTTTTTGGAGCATAAGGATGACGACATATATACAGGCACATGGATTTCAAGTTTGGCAATCAATTGTAGATGGATACACAGCACCGACAGTTCCACCAACAAATGACAAAGCAGTAAAACTCGGTGAGAATAATTCCAAAGACACAAATGCACTTTTGAATGGTCTCAATTATACGGTATTCACCAAAGTTCCACATTGTAAATCCACTAAAGAGATTTTGGACAAGCTTCAAAATATTTATAAAGGAGATACAAAAGTCAAAGTAGCAAATATTCAGACTTACAGAGGTCAGTTCAAACAACTAAAAATGAAGTAAGATGAAGATATTGCAGCCTACTTCTTACGAGTCGATGAAACAATGAATGCAATCATAGGATTGGGAGAAGAAATTGAAGAATCTTTAATTGTTCAAAAGATACTAAGATCTCTTCCTATGAGATTCAACCCTAAGATATCATCACTAGAAGAAAGATCAGATCTGGACTCAATAAGCATGGACGAACTACATGGAATCTTCACAGCATATGAAATGAGAACAGAGAAGAAAAATCTAGATGTAAAAGAAGTAGCCTTCAAGGCATCCAAAAGATCAAAACAAAAGAAAAAGAAACAAGAAGAATATAGCAGTTGCAGTGATGCCTTGGAAGATGATGAAGAAGTGCCCAACTTCGTCAAAAGACTGAACAAGGGAACCAACGGTAGGCATAGAGGTAATCTCCCTTTAATTTGTTTTAATTGTGATGGTATTGGTAATTTTGCTAACAAATGTCCTCAAAAGAAAAAGAGAAATGATGAAGGTTACTCAAAAGGAAAACACACATATAAAGGCAAAATAACTGCAAAGAAAGTTTTCGAGAAAAGATTATACACCAAAGAAGACATCTCATCATCAGATGAAGATGAAGTCAGTGATAATGAGACAAGAAGAGTTCTATTCATGGTAGTAAAAGAATCTGACAAAGAAGACTCGGAAGAAGAATATGAAGAAGCCAAAAAAGAATGTGAAGAAGTCGAAGAAGAAATTGAAGAGGCAGAAGTTGACTATGGAGAAGAATTAATGTGTGCCATAGAAGTTATCAGAAGAGAAAAGAAGAAAAACAAGAAACTACAAGAAGAACTAGACAAGAAAAATGACACTTGAGAACTAGAACAAATGATCACAAAATTGAAGGTTCAAATAGAAGACGATAAAATAATTGAAGAAGCACTCAAAGAATAACTAGAAGAAAAGGACAATATCATTGGGAACTTGGAAGTAGAGGTTGTCACACGAAGAAAGGATATTCAAAAGAAACATATGCAGAATAGCTCAAAAGTTTTGGATGACATTATCAGTAGTCAAAAATCTCATCCTGACAAGTCTAAACTTGGATACAATCAGACAGAAAAGGGAGCAATCTCTAAAACAACAGAGTAAGAAACAAATCCAAAGAGTTATGCAGAAACAATCAAAGAGGATAGGAATATATACAAGGAAGATTATAGGGACACTCGTCCACCAAGAAGATTCAGATTTCGGAATCAACAACAGACAGATAAGCCTCAAGAAGAAGAAGGATTCATAAGGGCACCTCCTTTCAGAAAATCTTCAACTCCCAGGTATCAAACTATATTTTTTTGTTTATGTTATGCATGTAATAATTGTGGACATAAAGTTGTGAATTGTAGAGCTAACAACAGGACTAGTAACAACTTTGAGAGTTATACACAAAGGGATTATTCAAGGAGACCTAGTGACACACAAAGAAGAAGTTACAACATGTTTAAATCTTTGAGCACTGAAGTGGAGTGTTACAAATGTAACAATTTTGGACACATGGCCAAGGATTGCAGAATGATAGTCCCTCCTAAAGAACCTCAACAGAATAACAACAGTCACAGACAAGAACCTGCGAAAACGAGATGGATAAGAAAGAAAGATCAGTACAACAATGAAGAATGCACAGTCTCTCTACAAGCTAAGCAGAATCAACAAGGTTGGTATGTTGAAAGTGGATGTTCAAAACACATGACAGGTGATAAATACAAATTTATTACATTACGAAAAGAAAAAAAATGGATCAATCTCTTTCCGAAATGATAATTCATCCAAAATCATTGGAGAAGAAAGAGTCTGAATTTGAAATAAGAATGAAAAGGCACAAAATGTTCTACTGGTAGAATATATGAAACATAATCTTCTAAGTATGAGTCAAATGTGTGACCAAGGTAATAAACTTAGTTTCGATTCAGAAAAGTGTTATATAAGAAAAGAAGGTTCATGGAAATTGGTCGGTAGAAATGAAATAACTTCAAACAACATATATGTGTTAAGTGAAATTGGAAATGAAAAGTGTTGTCTAGGAAAGGAATATGAAAGTTGGTTACGGCATAGAAGAATGGGTCACATGCATTTTGATAACCTTGTCAAAGTCAACAAAAGAGAAGAAAATAGAGAAATGCCCCATATCACGAAACCAACCAATACTTTATGCAAGCATTGTCAACAAGGAAAGAAAACAAAAAACAAGTTCAAATCAAAGGAATATTCAACAACAAGACCACTAGAAACTGTGCACACAAATCTAGTTGGACCAACTACAACAAAGGGCTTAAAAGGTGAACAATACTTTATGTTATTAGTTGATGATTATACAAGAATGAATGCAGTTTTCTTTCTCAAGAAAAAGTCAGAAGCTTTTGAAAAATTCAAGATATATAAGGAAATGGTTGAAAATGAGATGGATTCAAAATCAAATGTTTGAGATCTGATAATGGAGGAGAGTTCACTTCAAAGGAATTTATGGACTACTGTAGAAGCCATGGAATAAAACGATAATTCTTCATTTCTAGGACACCTCAACAGAATGGAGTTGTTGAAAGAAAGAACATGACAGTACAAGAAATGGCTTGAAAAATGCTAATGGATTCCAAATTGACAGATATATTTTGGACACAGGCAGTGCATACAATAGTTCACATTGAAAATAGAGTAATGCTCAGAAACAACACTGATAAAACTCCCTACGAGCTATGGAAACGAAGACGAGCAAATATGAAGCACTTCAGAGTTTTTGGAAGCAAATGCTACATCAAAAGAGAAGATGATAGAATGGGAAAGTTTAACTCTCATGTGGACAAAGAAATACTTGTTGGTTACTCAAGTACAAGGAAATCATACAAGTGTTACAATCTAAGATTGAACAAAGTTGTGGAAAGCATCAACGTAACAATTGATGAAACATGCAGACCAGAATCAAAGGAAGAAGAAAACAAATCAATGGAACAACTTTTCGAAGAAGAAGATGAAAAAGAGGTAGAAGAGGAAGAGGAAGATGAACATAATCGGACAGAAGCAGAAGAGAAAGTTCAAAAAGTATCTCCAAAGACACCTAGCAAACGAGTACAGAAGAATCATCCTTCAGATCAGAGTATTGGAAACAAAGATGCAGGAGTTGAGACTAGAAGAAAAATCCGTTCACCAGAACAAACACACCTAGCACTCTTATCTACAATT
>ML780945.1:693573-710975 GCA_009831015.1 Picea engelmannii | reverse complement strand
TTTCCTTGACAGATTTGATTTTGGAACCATCTAGCTTACTAATCTCCCAAATAGTATTCACAATTCTCCCTTGACTCACATACTTATGAAAAAACTAAGTATTCATGTCACCTTCATAAATCTAGATAGCTCTACTTTTTGAGCCTCCACTATGTCTTCTCCTTGTCAGGTAAAGCCTTATTATTTCCTTTAAGATCCTTGAGAGAAATAAATTCTTCCTTAGAAAATACCCCATCCTCGTTATTATCAAAAAGTCATTTGATTCCTTCTTCCACTTCTTTGAGCTCTTTCTTATTTTTTTAATCATAAATTTGAGACCACTCAGCTACTAACCCTTTTACCCTTTTCAAATTATTCGTGAATTGTTCTGAATCATCTTTGTGTTTGTCAAATTGATTCTATTCCCTAATGAATTGCCCTTTAAATTCCTCTTCAACTAGAAATGAATTATTAAACTTAAAAGGGGAACTAGGTTTCCTACCTTCATATTCCAATTACGTTTCCCCATACTTTTATTTTATTTAGATTTAAGTTTAGATCCGCTCCAATTATGATGTTGTCCCCATTAAAAAACCCCAAATCCCTAAGCCCTTCCTAAAAAGGTTTTTTATCACTATAATAAAGGTTGTACAAGTTAATAATTGTATACACCTTCCCTAATTCTATAGATCCGACTTCAATCTCAATACCTGCATTTAAGACATTGGAGGACATTGCAACTATATTGGCATTCCACCTTAAGACTAACCCTCCTAAAAGTTATTTGAAATCCACCAAAAAAAAATTTCATTCTTTTAGAAAGGAAGACAAAAATTCTGCAGTTTTAGAGCCAACACACACAATTTCTTGGAGAAGAAAGACATATGGTTTGTAAATATTTGTTTTGGACTATATTCAATGATTATTAACTTACACTACTCCCATGGGGATTTTTTCTTCTCATGGCACAATCAAGGGGAAAGAAGTCAAGAGATAGGAGAAAGAGGTCAAACCATTTCCTCTGGCCATGTGCCCTCCTCTGGTGCAAAACCGTGTGCCCTCCTCCTCTTCAAATCGTGTGCCCTCCTCCTCTAAAAATCATGTGCTAATGCAGGAGCATCGCCCATGACAAGCGAGCCAGCATGGAAGACAATGAACAACTGGAAAAGGCCAACCGAAACTTTTTGAATTTTCATTCAAGATGATGCGCCAATGTATAAATGATGCATTTATGAAAGCGCCTTTGGATATTGTATCAGACCTCGAGCCATACGCTCTTGTCTGAAGTAGATAGAAGGCATTTAACAGATTTAATGCAGGTAGATAGGATTTTTATTCCCCCATTAGACAGTTTTAGAGTTCGAGAGGGAAAACGGATATAGACACCCTCATTGTATCATTGTAACATAAGCCAACATTCAGAAGAGAAGAGAAAGCAGAGAATGTTGTATGAAGAACACCCATGTACAGGCATTTGAATTAATAGAAGGAAGCTTTAATTCAAGCTCATGGTTTTGTGTTGTTTTCTCTGTGTATTGTTGAAGTGCTCATGAATGTTTGTTTTCTGGTTATGCATTTTCTTTGTATATGTTGTGCATGTGATTTCAGGTTTCAAACTGAAGTCTGAGAGGGGAGAGAATAAGTTTCAATTGTTTCTCTATCTGAGCCAGGAGATTCCTGCAAGGTGTGCAGTTGAATTCATCCGCAAGGAGTGCGTTGATGAAGGCTTAGTTAGTTTAACACTAGTTCTCATTCACCCAGAAGTGGAAGTGGGTTGTTGAAGCTGTGCAAGGAGTGCGCAGGCTGAAGCAGAAGCCTTAGTTGTGAATCTGAGCAAAGGGAAGTCGAAGACTGCTGTTGCAGGAAGTGCGCAAAGTCGGAAGGATTCAACACTTGGGAAGTTGTTGAATGTTGAGCGCAAGGAGTGCGCGCAAGTTCCTCTGAAAGAATCAGAGTGGAAAAGATCAGGAGGTATAGCACCTTCGTGACATTGTTAGTGAAGAGCACAGAAGGTTTGTGCCGAAGAGAGTCCAAGAAGGAGGTGCAAGTGCAGGTGTAAAAGGACAAGTTCTGGGAGAGAACATTTAGCCTTCTCAAGAAATCCGTAAGGAGGAGGAATCGACGGTCAAGATTCGTAGAGGAGATTGGAAAAATACCATTAGTCGCCATATCTCGAAAAGTTGCGCAGGGTTTAAGCCCTACCGAGCAGACGAGGAGTCCCAGAGGAGTCATCGAGATATCAAAGTCATCGGGGTTTTGTTAACGCAGAGAATCGGGACCTTGTAGTTCTCTAAATATCGAGGAAGGACCTCAGCCGTTGATCCCGGCAGGACACGCTTCAAACATCTGGAGAAGAGTCAGGGTTCATCTCATCGGAAAATCGAGGTTTCCAAGGACATAGAACTCTCGTATGTTGGAATTGCGATTCACGATTTCCCGACGAGAGTTTTGAACCATCCATCGGCGAGGACGTGTGGCAGGAGATCCTGACGAGTCGGCGTTTGGAGCATCAAGTTTTCCGGAGGCAAGAGACTCGAGCATATTGAAATCGTGATCCGCGATTTCCCGATCGGATCAGAGCCATCCAAGCTGCAGGGACACGTGGCAAGAGATCCCGGAGAGTCGGAGTTCAGGATATCGGGGTTTCAGGAGTTGTGAAACTCTTGCACAATGAAATCATGATCTGCGATTTCCCGATACTGTTGGAGTTGTTCGATCTGAGGGACACGTGTCCAAGGATCTGAAGGAGTCGGGGTTCGGAACTTTGGAAGTTCAGTGAACCAGCGCATTTGAAATTGCGAAACTCCGAAATGCGATTTCCCGATCACCACAAGAGTGTGGGCCCCCAGGTGATAGAACCGAGGACAGATGGAAATTTATATCGGGGTTCGGGAAATTGAAAGTCCCGTGTACATTGACAACGGGAATCGCGATATTCCAATACGCGATTTCCCGACAGGGTTAAGGGTCATAGTGGAGGACAGGTGTTGGAAAGTTCAACCCTCGTTGGAGTCAACACTAAGTGGCATCGGAAATCGGGAGTCGGGGACCCATCAGGTAAGTGATTCACGACAGCGCGAGTGTCAATTTCTCGATGGGGATATTCCCGATAGGAGCAAGAAAACCGTGAGAGGATACTCATCGGGTTTTGGGGATTTGTGAGACCCGATCCTGTGAGTTCAGGGCTCGCGATCACGCGAGATCTGATTTTCCCAATAGGACAAAGGGAGATCGTAAGGTGAGTCCTGTGGGTGTAGAAAAGCCCCGATAAGGGATTTGAAGAGTGTTTCATCTCTTTGGGCTGAAGAAAGAGAAGGTCCTGGTGGGAGCGGACGTGCCTGGTGGCGCGTTTGCGTCAGAGTGGTATCAGAGCGGATTTCTTGTCTGTATATTTTGGGCGAGAGGAGATAAGAAGAAAAGGAGCACTCTGATACATGTCAGAGTGGTATCAGAGCGGGATTAACTCTTTGTTTTCTATAATAGAGAGAGACAGGATTCGCCATGCCACCCAGGAGAGAAATACAATCACTCGATCCGAAGGATAGGGGAAACCAAAGAGGCAGAGGGAGACAAGCACAGGTGCTAGAGATGGAAAGGCAGATACGTGATCTCAGAGCGAGATTGGAAGACATGGAAGCAGTGCAGAGACGCACAACAAATGATGGAGATCTGAGCGACTCCGAAGGCGAAGTGGAAGCTGAACAACAAGGAGAAGTTGCAGCCGAAGATGCAGCCAATGAGCGATTAATCAAAGCTATCACCCAGATGAGTTCGAAGACAAAGATGGATATTCCAACTTCTGAGGGGAGTCTAGATGCAGAAGAGATATTGGATTGGATTCAAGCTCTTGACACCTACTTCGATTATGAGGATATCGAAGAGGATAAAAAGGTCAGGCATGTTGTCACAAAATTGAAAGGACACGCAGCATTATGGTGGGACGAGCTTCAAGAAGATAGACTTTCCAAAGGCAAACAAAAGATCAAAAGCTGGGATCAAATGATTGCGAAGATGAAGGCAAAGTTCATCCCGAGGGATTACGAAATCACACTGTTCAGGAGAATGCAGAACCTGAGACAGAAGTTGATGACCGTAAAGGAGTATATCGAGGAATTCTACAAGCTCAATATCAGATCAGGTCATCGGGAGAGCGATGATGAAAAATTTTCCAGGTATATGAATGGATTAAGATACGATATCCAGAATGAGATGAGTATGACAACCATCAGAACGGTTGAGGATGCATATCATATGGCGCTGAAAGCTGAGGAAAAGCTAAGCTGTAAGCCATGACAGCAAGGCAGAGGTAGGAGCCAGCCAAAAGGTAAGTCAGTTGCCCAAGATGGGTTCCAAAAATCCAAGGAAGACTGGAAGAAGCCTCAGGCGAGAACAAAAAGAGGTGGAAGTTCACAGCAAGGACAACACGTTGAACAGTGAAGGCAGCAGACAAAACAGAGCGGAGGATACGCTGATAATAATAATTTTCCTCGTACCAGAGGTAGAGGAAGAGGCAGAGGAGGAATCATCATATGCTACACATGTGGGAAGAATGGACACAAGGCAGTTGACTGTCCAGATAGGAAGAAGGATGGAGGAGAAGCTCACATCGTCGAAGCACAGAGGTGAAATGTTGAGGCAGAAGACGCAGAAGACAAAAGGTCGTTGATGATGCGTAAAGTTCTCTTAACACCCAAGAAGGAGGTGGAGGACACAGCTCAGAGAAGATGACTTTTCAGAACCACATGCAAGACCCAAGACAGGAAATGCAAGGTCATTGTGGACAGTGGAAGCACCGACAATCTCATTTCGACCGAGATGGTGGAGAAAATAGAGCTGGAGATAACTGATCACCCGAGTCCATATAAAGTTTCATGGCTACAGAAGGGACATCAGGTGAGTGTCACTAAGCAGTGCTTGGTTGACATCAAGATAGGAGGATACCATGATAAAATACTCTATGATGTTATCCCTATGGATATATGTCATTTATTGCTAGGCAGACCATGGCAATATGACAGAAACGTAGTTCATGATGGAAAGATGAATACGTATACTTTGGAGAAGAATGGAAGAACGCATATGTTACTTCCAATTAAAGACAAAGAAGTAAAACCAGAACCAAGGAATACCATACTTCTCATGAGTGGGAAGGAACTTCTGGCAGAAGTAAAGAAGAAGGAAGATCCACAATTCTTTGTGATCAGGAAACCAAAAGTTGTTTTGACCAGCACACGAGTGGATGACTTGCCGGAAGAAATTCAGGAAATGCTGGAGGAGTTCGTTGATATAGTGGTGGACGAATTACCTCATTCGTTTCCGCCAATGAGAAGCATGAGCCATCATAGAGACCTCATACCAGGAGCCAGTTTTCCAAACAAAGCTACGTATAAGTTGACGCCTCAGGAGAATGAAGAAGTTAAAAGGAAGGTGCAGGAACTGTTGGATAAAGGACTGATCAGAGAAAGTTTAAGTCTGTGTGTCGTTCCAACGGTACTGAGTCCAAAGAAATATGGAGGCTGGAGAATGTGTACTGATTCCAGAGCCATTAACAAGATAGCCATCAGGTATAGGTTTCCATTGCCACGGATGGATGATTTGATGGACTGTTTAAGTGGAGCCAATTTTTTTCAAAGGCTGACTTGAAAAGCGGATACCATCAGATTCGCATGAGGGAAGGAAATTAGTGGAAGACAGCCTTCAAGACAAATGAAGGATTGTACGAGTGGCTAGTCATGTCGTTTGGCTTGACGAATGCACCGAGTACATTCATGAGGTTAATGAACGAATTGTTGAAGGAGTTCATTGGTAAGTTTGTCATTGTTTATTTAGATGACATATTGATTTTCAGAAAAACAAAAGAAGAACATTTGAAGCATTTAGCTGCAGTAATGAGGAAGCTACAGCAAGAGAATTTGTTGATCAACATGAGGAAATCTTCATTTATGAAGACAGAACTCATTTACTTAGGGTTTGTCATATCGGCAAATGAATTGAAGATGGATCCAAGTAAAGCGGAGGTAATTAAAAATTGGCCATCACCGAGGAATGTTTTCAAGATGAGAAGTTTTCATGGACTGGAAAGTTTCTACAGAAAATTCATCAGGAATTTCAGTGGAATTAGCACAACAATGATGGATACTATCAAGAAAAGACATAAAAAAATTCATTGGACTGAAGAGGCGGAGAAGAGATTCAATCTGTTGAAGTGGAAGATCACCGAACAACCAGTTTTGGTGTTGTCGGATTTTACGAAAGTGTTCCAAGTAAAATGTGATGCAAGTGGCTTTGCCATAGGAGCGGTCTTGAGCCAGGAGGACAGACCAATTGCATATTTCAGAGAAAATTTGGATGAGGCAAAGGTGAAGTACTCCACGTATAATAAAGAATTTGATGCCATCATACAGGCGTTGAAGTGGAGGCATTACTTGATCCTGAAAGAAGTTGTATTGTACAGTGATAATCATGCATTACAGTTTGTGACTTAGCAGGAGAAACTGAATCAGAAACATGCTAAATGGGTAGAGTATATGAAGAATTTTACATTTGTAATTAAACACATTTCAGGTACTACTAACAAAGTGGTTGATTCTTTGAGCAGGAAGTGTTTGTTGCTGCAGGAGTTCCGAGTCAAGACAATGGGTTTTGAAAACCTTAAGGACATGTATGTAGGTGATGCAGATTTTGCAGAGGCATATGAGGCAACTGAGAATCCATTTCTCAGAGACAGAAGCCCGTGGATGGATTACATGATCCAGAATGGACTATTATTCAGAGGAAATCAGTTATGCATTCTGAATTGCTCCATGAGGGAGAATCTGCTAAAAGAAAAGCACAGTGGTGGATTAGCAGGGCATTTTGGCCACGACAAGACATTTGCAAAGCTGACAGAAGCATAATTTTGGTCGAAGATGTGAACAAAAGTCAAGAAGTTTGTTGACAGGTGCAGAATTTGCCAGCATTCAAAGGGCAGGAAGCAGAATGCGGGATTCTATCAACCGGTACCCATACCCGAAAGGCCGTGGGATGAAATCAGCATGGATTTTGTATTGGGATTATCGAGGACGCAAAGAGGACATGATTCAATATTTGTGGTGGTTGAAAGGTTTTCTAAAATGGCACATTTTATTCCATGCCAGAAGACCAGTGATGCGACTCATATCGTCAATTTGTTCTTTAAGGAGATCATTAGACTTCATGGTTTACCCAGAAGCATAGTATCGGATAGGGATACAAAATTCATTGGACATTTCTGGAGGACACTCTGGAAGAAGATGGTAACTAACTTAATGTTTAGTTCTACCTATCATCCCCAGGAAGATGGGAAAACAGAGGTGGTCAATAGAAGCCTGGGAGATTTATTACGAATCTTGGTGACAGAGCCACACAGCAGCTGGGAAAATGTTTTTCCACGGGCAGAGTTTGCTTACAACGATTCAGTGAACAGGAGCACAGGAAAAATTCCATTTGAGATTGTATATGGTAGGCAACCAAGATGAGTATCTGAACTGAGGGATTCAGAGAAGATAATGACTAAGAGTGCAAACGCTGAAGAATTCATAGAGGCGATGGAAGAACTTCACAGCAGGGTGAAGAAGAGATTGCTGGAATCAAACCAGGAATATAAACGCAGAGCAAATCAACATCGGAGACAACTTCAGTTCGAAGTTGGTGATCTAGTTTTGACACATCTGAGGAAGGAAAGGTTCCCGAGGGGAACATACAACAAACTAAAAATGAAAAAAATTGGGCCATGCAGAGTCCTAAAGAAATTGGGAGAAAACGCTTATGAAATTGAATTGTCGGATGAGATCAGAATATCTTCGACATTCAGTGTCTCATACTTATATCCATATAAGGCTGAGGAAGCAGGAGTGAGAACAAATGAACAGCCAGAAATCCAGTGGCAGAAGCAGATGTCGATTGCAGAAAATCCATAGATGGAGCATATACTTGACAAGAGGGTGAGCAAAAATACCAGGCGGAAGGAATACTATGAGTATCTGGTTAAATGGAAGGGCCATCCAATGGAAGATGCCAGCAGGGAGACTGAAGCAGTGATTCAAAAGCATGGACAGACCGTGCAGGAGCTCATGGACAGGATCCCATGAAATTTTTCAAGCCGAAGAGTATGATGCAGGAGCATCGCCCATGACAAGCGAGCCAGCATGGAAGACAATGAACAGTTGGACAAGGCCAGCCGAAACTTTTTGAATTTTCATTCAAGATGATGCGCCAATGTATAAATGATGCATTTATGAAAGCGCCTTTGGATATTGTATCAGACCTCGAGCCATACTCTCTTGTCTGAAGTAGATAGAAGGCATTTAACCGATTTAATGCAGGTAGATAGGATTTTTATTCCCAGACTAGATAGTTTTAGAGTTCGAGAGGGAAAACGGATATAGACACCCTCATTGTATCATTGTAACATAAGCCAACATTCAGAAGAGAAGAGAAAGCAGAGAATGTTGTATGAAGAACACCCATGTACATGCATTTGAATTAATATAAGGAAGCTTTAATTCAAGCTCATGGTTTTGTGTTGTTTTCTCTGTGTATTGTTGAAGTGCTCATGAATGTTTGTTTTTTGGTTATGCATTTTCTTTGTATATATTGTGCATGTGATTTCAGGTTTCAAACTGAAGTCTGAGAGGGGAGAGAATAAGTTTCAATTGTTTCTCTATCTGAGCCAGAAGATTCCTGCAAGGTGTGCAGTTGAATTCATCCGCAAGGAGTGCGTTGATGAAGGCTCGCTTAGTTTAACACTTGTTCTCATTCACCCAGAAGTGGAAGTGGGTTGTTGAAGCCGTGAAAGGAGAGAGCAGGTTGAAGCAGAAGCCTCAGTTGTGAATCTAAGCAAAGGGAAGTCGAAGACTGCTACTGCAGGAAGTGCGCAGAGTCAGAAGGATTCAACACTTGGGAAGTTGTTGAATGTTGAGCGCAAGGAGTGCGCGCAAGTTCCTCTGAAAGAATCAGAGTGGAAAAGCTCAGGAGGTATAGCACCTTCATGACATCTTTAGTGAAGAGCACAGGAGGTTTGTGCCGAAGAGATTCCAAGCAAGAGGTGCAAGTGCAGGTGTAAAAGGACAAGTTCTGGGAGAGAACATTTAGCCTTCTCAAGAAATCCGTAAGGAGGAGGAATCGACGGTCAGGATTCGTAGAGGAGATTGGCAAAATCCCGTCAGCCGTCAGATCTTGGAAAGTTGCTCAGGGTTTAAGACCTAGCAAGAAGACGAGGAGTCCCAGAGGAGTCATCGGGATATCAAGGTCATCGGGGTTTTGTTAACGCAGAGAATCGGGACCTTGTAGTTCTCGAAATCCCGAGGAAGGACCTCAACCGTTGATCCCGGCAAGACACGCATCAAACATCTGGAGAAGAGTCGGGGTTCAGCTCATCGGAAAATCGGGGTTTCCGAGGACATAGAACTCTCGCATGTTGGAATCGTGATTCGCGATTTCCCGATGGGAGTTTTGAACCGTCCATCGGCGAGGACATGTGGCAGGAGATCCTAACGAGTCGGCGTTTGGAGCATCAGTTTTTCCGGAGGCAAGAGACTCGAGCATATTGAAATCACGATCCGCGATTTCCCGATTGGATCAGAGTCGTCCAAGCCGCAGGGACATGTGGCAAGAGATCCCGGAGAGTTGGAGTTCGGGATATCGGGGTTTCAGGGGTTGTGAAACTCTTGCACAATGAAATCACGATCCGCGATTTCCCGATACTGTCGGAGCCGTTCGATCTGAGGGACACGTGTCCAAGGATATGAAGGAGTCAGGGTTCGGAACTTTGGAAGTTCTGTGAACCAGCGCATTTGAAATCGTGAAACTATGAAACGCGATTTCCCGATCACCACAGGAGTGTGGGCTCCCAGGTGCTAGAATCGAGGACAGGTGGAAATTTATATCGGGGTTTGGGGAATTGAAAGTCCCGTGTACATTGACAACGGGAATCGCGATATTCCGATACGTGATTTCCTAATAGGGTTAAGGGATGTAGTGGAGGACAGGTGTCGGAAAGGTCAACCCTCGCTGGAGTCAACACTAAGTGGCATCAAAAATCGGGAGTCGGGGATCCATGAGGTAAGTGATTCACGACAGCGCGAGTGTCGATTTCCCGACGGGGATATTCCCGATAGGAGCCAGGAAACTGTGAGAGGATACTCATCGGGTTTCGGGGATTTGTGAGACCTGATCCTATGAGTTCAGGGCTCGCGATCACGCGAGATCCAATTTTCCCGATAGGACAAAGGGAGATCGTAAGGTGAGTCCTGTGGGTGTAGAAAATACCCGATAAGGGATTTGAAGAGTGTTTCAGCTCTTTGGGCTGAAGAAAGAGAAGGTCCTAGTGGGAGCAGACATACCTAGTGGTGCTTTTTCATCATGTTCCCTAGCCTTTGCAAATCGTGTTCCCTCCTTCTCTGCAAATCATGTGTCATCCTCCAAATTTGTCCTCCTCTCCAAACCATGCTCCAAATCCATCCTCCTCTCCAAACCATGCTCCAAATCCATCATGGTGGTAGCTTGCAGCCTGCGCGCGAGTGATATAGTGGTCGGACTGTGGTGGTGAGTGCGTGGACTGTGGTGGTATCTTGCAGCCTGCACACGAGTGTTATAGGCTGCGTTTTGAAATATTTTATGTTGTTTTATTTTGGTTTTTATTTATGTTGTTTTTATTTTCGTTTTTAATTTTTGTTTTTTTATATTATATATATAATATATAATATATAATAAATATATAATATATAATATACAACCCAACATTGATATACAACCCAAACATGAAGTCATGAGACCTAGCTAGGTTGTGGATTTGAACCTGGGTTAGGAGTTGGCGTTTTAGAGGTTATGGGTTAATGGCTTAGTGATTTGTAGTCTAGTAGGATTTTGTGGGTTATTTGTCAAGAATTAGTGTGTTAGGGTGATCCAGATGGATATCGGTGGCCACCCACCTTTTCCAACTGGCTCAAAACAGATTTATGACAATTTTGGCAATTTACTATTTTTAGCAGTTTTAACTTTCGGGGCCATTTTGAGGGCCTAAATAAAGGTTTTCGGGATCAAACTCCTCAATGATAATTGAAGGCATGATTGAGCCCCCAAAATTAATATCCTCTACAATACCTTTCCGATGGGCTATCACATGCCTAAAACGGAGATCGTATGCAAAAGTTACGACCCCGAGAAGTTGATGTACTAACTTACCCAAACGGGGCCCACATGACTTTTGGCGCTTCATCTCCTAGGGTTAGGTTTTTGGATGTCTAGGGTTTTTGGAATTCTTTATTATTGTAAAAATGCCTTCAGAGCCTCATTGTAACCTTCTTCTTACGAATGCGCACTGTCGTCACATCTCTTCTCAGAGATAAGCCGCCACCATTCCAACAAGCTTGTTTCCGCTGCATTTTACAGTTTCAGCTTATTTCGTTATTGAATAGAAAACTAGTTTTACTATATCTCTGTTATTTTGTTTTAATCACTTGCTAATAATCTGTATTCAATTCATTCTGCTCATAAAATTTGGATTAGTGGTATCATAGCGGTCTTCTCCTTGTCGTCTTAATGCATGTCCCCAACGAGGTTGGAGTACAAGGAGTTGGGTCTCGAGCTTGTTTCTCTTGAGGAAAGAAGCTCTCGCACACCCAAGCGACCTCCCATGGCAGAAGAAAAGAAAGATGATGGGACAGGAGATCCTTTCAAACTGTTTATTGAGGAATCCCTCATGCAACAGAGGAACGAGATGATGGATAGTTTCGCGCAAATCCTTCGGCGGCTACCAACAAGAAACACATCTTCTTCGAACGGAGGCGTCGCCCCCTTCAAGGTACAAATAAACTTAGATATTCCTATATTTGAAGGTCATATAGATGCAGATGTTGTAGAAAAGTGGTTGAATCTACTAGATGGGTATTTTTTTGTCCATAACTTTTCGAATAAAGAAAATATTACTTTTGCACTCCTCAAAGCCATTCCCCATGTCAAAGATTGGTGGGAAACTTTCTGTGAACAAAAGGAAATAGAGGAAGCATCATTATTTTTAGTCACGGCCACCTGGGAATCCTTCAAGGATGCTATTAAGGAACAATACTACCCTGTCGGAAGTTATGACGACCTTTATACCAAATGGACCACACTGTGGCAAGAAAGAGACCAAGCAGTGCCATATTTCACAAATATCTTCCATACCTTGCGCACCAAATTGGGTATCAAAGATTCAGAGTGAAATTTGGTGCTCAAGTATCATGGTGCTCTTCATAGATACATCCAGACCAAAATGGAATTTCTGGACATCTCATCCTTGGGTGCGACCTACTAATATTCCGACAAAATCGAGCAGAAGCTCAAACAAAAGACACGACAATTTGGGCCTAGGAACCCCTCGCAAAAAATTCCAGGAAAGGGCGGCCCCAACCCACCGAACAAAGGAAAAAGAAAATATGGAAAGTATCAGGACAACCAGTCCAAGACGCAAGCAAAGAAGGACACCGGAAAGACAAAGAAGGATACCGGGAAGTGGTGTGACTTCCATAAGAGCCCTTGGCATACCACTACTGACTGTCGCTCAAAGCAGTCCCTGGTGGCCAAAGTGAAAGCCTATGAATCAGATGCAGATTATGACTCTGATCTAGAACCAGAAAGGGGAAGATGGATCATTGACGTGGAACCTAGTGCCACCGTTGCTACCACCAAGCTCCAGCCTGGTGAACCAGATGAGCCAAAAGAAGGAGAGTGCCTCTTCCATTCACGGATGTGGGTAAAAGGCACCTCACTGCACTTCATCGTTGATAGCAGTAGCCAGAAGAACCTCATATTAGCAGAGTTCGTCAAGCGGCTGGCCCTGCCAACAATGCCACACCCACAGCCGTACACCATTAGATGGCTCCACCAAGGAAGCGATCTCTGCGTCAGCCAACAATGTCAATTGTCGTACGGCATCAAGCCCTTCAAAGATGAGGTATTTTTTGATGTTGCTCCTCTCAAAGTTTGTGATGTTCTTTTGGGCCAACCTTATTTATGGAAACATCATGTTGTATATGAGTCTAGGCCTCGTAGTGTTATTATTACTTTGAACAGGAAATTGTACAGGATACCCAAGGCAGTCCCACCTAGTGCTATTTCCTTGATCTCTGCTAAGAAATGCATGAAGGTCATCTCTCAGAAGGGGAAGTTTGTCTTCTTCATGATTCGCTCTCAGAATAAGAGAAATATCACAGCCACATTGAGGGTCTCTGCGGAGGACCTCTACACACAGCAGAAGCAAGTAGATAAGGTCGTGGAAGAATACTCAGATATCTTCTCCTCGCCTATAGGGGTACCTCTGCATTGCCAGGTCAAGCACCCCATCGATCTGACCCATGGCACACCGCTACTCAACGGGCCAATCTATCATCGCTCTTTTTTAGAGAATGAGGAGATCAAGCGACAGATCCAAGAACTACTTCACAAGGGGCACATCCGCCCCAGATCATCACCTTGCGGGAGCCCAATCGTGGTGGTACAGAAGAAAGATGGAACCTGGTGACTCTGTATTGATTATCAGGCTCTGAATAAAATCACAGTCAGAAACCGGTACTCGATTCCTCGAATCGATGACCTCCTTGATCAACTCACGGGGTCCAAATACTTCAGTAATATTGATCTGAAGTCTAGCTACCACCAGGTCCCAATAGAACAGACATATGTATGGAAGACCGCCTTCAATTCAAAGGAAGGCATTTTTGAATGGTTGTTCATGCCCTTTGGTTTGACAAATGCTCTAGCCACTTTCATGAGGATGATGGACGATATCCTGCGACCATTCACCAATACTTTTGTATTGGTGTATTTGGATGACATTCTAATTTACAGCAAGACTTGGGCCGAACACTTGTAGCATATTCAATAGGTTTTGAACACCCTGCGGCAGCACAAGCTATACGCCAACTTGGAAAAATGATCCTTCGGCATGGACAGGGTCCATTACCTGGGATATATCAATGATCAGCATGGTGTACATGTGGATCCAGCCAAGATCCAAATAATCTGTGACTAGCCAGCCCCAACAACACTCACTGAGCTTCAGAGCTTCTTAGGCCTTGCCAATTTCTACCGCAGGTTTGTGTTGGGTTTCTCCCATATTGCATGGGCCCTCAGCCAAATAAATAGGGGTGGTGGTAAGGAAAAATTTGCGTGGGGTCGGTCCCAACAACAAGAGTTCAATTATTTGAAGCAGCGCTTGTGCTCAGCCCCAATACTTTCACTACTAGACCTGCAAGATCCTTTTGAGATCGAGACAAATGCTTCAGACTATGTTGTGGGTGTCGTTCTCACTCAGCACGGCCACCCTGTGGCCTATCATAGTGAGACAGTGTCAGATATTTCCGTAAGTACCCTACTTACAACAAATAAATGTACTCCATTGTGAAAGAATGCCTCCAGTGGAGACATTACATTCTTGGGAAGGAGACAGTCATCCACACTGATCATAAGCCACTGTAGTTCATGCAGACACAGGGAAAATTGCAGAATGACCGCCATCAAAAGTGGTCCACATACTTGCAAAAATTCCACCTCAACATCAAGTATAAAACAGGAAGCACCAATCGCGTCACTGATTTCCTCAGTATACTGCCAGTCGTGGCACTCACCACGGTGCTAGACTCTTGCAGCCATGAGACATCTAGATGGCCCTAGCTCTATGACAGACTTCGCCACCACCTACCAAATGTTGGGTGCAAACACAGTTGTCGATAATTTCCATATTCAGGATGGGTTGTTTTGTTGTCTGGGCCATATCTGTGTCCCATCAAGTGAGTGAGTGAAGATGATCTGGGAAGCCCACTACATTCGGGTGGCAGGACACTTTGGCATTGAAAAGACAGTGGCAATTCTACAGAAACATTTCTATTGGCCAAAACTTCGATAGGAGGTCAACAAGTATATCAGGTCCTGCACTACCTGCACTATTTCCAAACTGACCACTAAGAAACAGGGCATGTACACCCCTCTTCCTATGCCTGATAGGCCATGGGAATCCATCTCAATGGACTACATGTCGGGCCTCCCATCCACCAAGCGGGGAAATGACTATGTTTTTTTGGTTGTTGATCACTTTTCTAAGATGGCGATTCTAGTTGCCTGCAAGAAGAGCATCACAACAGAGGCCACTACCAAGCTCTTCTTTGAACGAGTCTGGGTACATTTTGGAATCCCACAAACCATTGTCTCAGATCGGGATAGTCGATTTCTTAGCACATTTTGGTCGAGCCTCTGGTCATTGTTGGACACCAAGCTCACCAAATCCACGGCCTTCCACCCCCAGACAGATGGCCAAAGCGAGGTTGTAAATCAAATGATTGTGCATATCCTTCGCATGTATAATTCAAAGCACCCTCGTACATGGGATGAGAGCCTTCCCTATGTCTAGCATAGATACAACCAATCCCTGCATAGCTCAACCGACCATAGCCCCTTTCAAGTGGGGTTGGAATTCCAACCATTGGGACCCATAGATGTTGCACTTCCCCTTGTGGTCACCTCGACCGACTCATCTTCTGCTCCAACTGAAGCTGAAAAATCCACCCGATTCATTGAGAGGATATATCACATCCACCAACAGGTTTAGGATATCCTACAGAATTCCAATGACAAGTACAAACAACGCCATGATCAACATCGGGTGCCGCCTAAGTTTCAAGTGGGCGACAAAGTTTGGTTGCACTTGCAGAAAGAACGCCTTACAGGACCCCATCAGAAGCTTCGCCCACTCTGTTATGGGCTGTACAATATCACCAAGGCCGTGGGGGATAATTCTTTTGAGCTCAACATTCCTCCTTTCCTTGGTCTGCACCCATTGTTCAATGTGGATCTCCTTCGCCCTTATTTCCCACCATTATTGGACACCTCAAAAGTAGTAGAACAACTGACACCAATAGAGCTCAACCCCAACTTCCTACATTAGGCATCCAATGATCATATTTTGGATAGACATATCAAGGGCACTCGACAACAAAGGATCCATATTTATCGAGTCGTCAAAGCAGGGTAGCTACTGCACCAAGGCAAGTGGCTCAACCGGGGCCAAATTCAACAGAAATTTTCTCATCTGATGGGGGACCTCAACGTAATGGATACCATTGCTTCCTAAGGAGGTAGTATTGATCCATATGGATATCGGTGGCCACCCACCTTTTCCAACTGGCTCAAAACAGTTTTCTGACAATTTTGGCAATTTACTATTTTTAGCAGTTTTAACTTCCGGGGCCATTTTGAGGGCCTGCATGAAGGTTTTTCTGGATTGAACTCCTCAAAGATAGACAAAGGAATTATTTATCCCCCAAAATTAATCTCCTCAATGATACCTTTCCAACGGGCTATCACACGCCTAAAACGGAGATCGTATGCAAAATTTACAACCCTGGGAAGTTGATGTACTAACTTACCCAAACGGGGCCCACATGACTTTTGGCGCTTCATCTCCTAGGGTTAGGTTTTTGGATGTATATGGTTTTTGGCATTCTTTCTTATTGTAAAAAGGCCTTCAGAGCCTCATTGTAACCTTCTTCTTGCGAATGCATGCTGCCGTCACATCTCTTCTCGGAGATAAGCCGCCACCATTCTAGCAAGCTTGTTTCCGCTACATTTTATAGTTTCAACTTATTTCATTATTGAATAGAAAACTAGTTTTAGTATATCTCTGTTATTTTTTGTTAAGCACCTGTTAATAATCTTTATTCATTTTGTTTTTATCATAAAATCCAGATCATAGGGGTTGTGAGTTAGTGGGTTAGTATTTTTAGCCTATATAATGGATTTGTGTGTTCAACATTAGGGGTTATTGGTTTACAGGGTTAGCGATTACTAGTTTAGATGTTAGTCAATTAATTGTCATTAGGATTTAGTAGGTTAGATGTTATTCAATTAGTTCTCATTGGGGGTTAACGAACAAGTGACCATTAGTGGTTGGGTTTTAGGGGTTATGGATTTCTCTCTTGGTGGTTTAGGGATCATTAGGGGATATAAATTTAATTGGTTGGTGTGTTAGGGATATTGGTTAAATCTCAATTAATCATTTAGTAGGTTAGTAAGGTAGAATTTATTGTGTTAGTTCTTAGTGGGTTAGGATTTAGTGTCTTAGTTGTCATCCAGTTAGTGGTTAGTGGGATAATTTCCATCCATGGTTAATGGGTTAGGTTTATGTGTTAGTGGGTTAGTATCTTTAGGGTTATTGAGTAAGGTATTAGGGGGTTAGTGCATTAGGGGATCAAGGATTAGTGGGTTATGGGTTAGTGGATAATGTGTTGTGGATTAGAAGTCAAAGAGTCACATGTTAGTGTGTTAGGGATTAGGAGTTAGTGGTTATGGTTATAATTAGGTTAATGGTTAGTGGGTTAGACATTAGAGTGTTTTGTTTAGAACTAGAGGAATTTGTAATTTCCCTAGATAAT
>ML780945.1:677676-688563 GCA_009831015.1 Picea engelmannii | reverse complement strand
AAATATGGTACTACACATATTATAATATATTATCAAGGAAAAAACAAGCTAAATGAAATTTGGACATTTGAAAAAAAATTTACACGTTAAATGAGTACATCAATAAAAAATAACATACTAACCTTGCAAGTTCAAAATCCGAGTTATGTATATCGAGAATTGGATTTGTTCAACCGATGGGTGATGAAAAAAATAAATAGCTCAAACAAAAGCCAAGAATAGTGTCGCAACCATAGAAATTGTGTCGCAAAGTCTCTTAAAGTCACGTATATATAGATAAAATAGTCAACTAGCCGTTAACACCGACCAATGAGATAGGCAAACTTTTCATCTCTATTGCCACGAAAGTTTGTCTCTATAGCGACGAAAATCCCAACTAGATTTAAATAAGATTTTCTTCAATATTGCAACGAACTTTCGTGGCAATAGAGACGAAAATCCCACCCTGTTTAAAAAAAATATGAAACTAGTTGAAGCGTGGAAAATTTTCGTGGAATAATCCGCCCATATGTAGTTGTGACCATCTCTTCCACGGTCATCTCTTCTTTCATGAAACCTGCCTTCTTCCTCTTGTCTTGATTTTGATCCCTTCTTAATTTGCCTCTGCAACTAATTTAAGCATTGCAACACTCGAGCATTTATCTGACTTTTCTCTCTCATCAGTCTCTCGTTGTCTTATTTATAGCTCTACAGTTCCATCTTCAGGTTGTTTATCGTTCCTATTAACGCTTCTTGTTATCCTTTTCCCTTTCGTCCATTGGACTCTTTCTCTGCATTACCAACTATGGCATTCTGGCCTTCGGCCTCCTTATCATGACTGGAGGCTCCTTCGCATTCTTCCAATTCCTTAATACACATCCTGAGATGATGTGCTTAAGCCCCTCAATTCTACAAAATGTGCAAGCGACCATTTTGTTAGAATGATGCATATGGTAAACAAAGATTTGCAAACCCTACTATAGGTCTCTTTTTTTTTTTTTCATGGAGATCATATCCCCATTCTCCGAAAATAATAGTGTTCTATTATCCTTGGCTGACACAGAATTTCACCCTATGCAGGCACTTCCTTCAAACCACTTCCTAGGTGACCATGATTAGAAACCACGGCTAAATACTTCCTTAGCACTTTTTTGTCTCAGGGACAACCAATTCGGCCCTTAGCCCTCCTTCCCTCATCTCTCAAATTTCATGCGACCACATCCATGACCCTGCGCTTAGCTGAAAAGCGCTTGTCCGAAGCTTTGGGACTTTGGAACCTTCAACTAGGACCAGATCAACGGTCCTCATCCTCCTTTATGATCAACAATCGAGATCCACTTCAGAACTTCACGCTTCGGTAGTTTTAACTTTCGACCTCCACTTTCCTCTGAAGTACACTGTACCCAAAGTTCGGAATCAGGTGCTACGCATCCTCCTCAAATCAATGGCTCTAGTCCACTTCGGTACTTCAGCCATCGGAAGTCTCAAAATTTTTGCTTGATTCCTTCCGAAATGCTTCTGCCCAGAGTTCACGATCTGTCCACTCATGTCCTCCTGTAGATCAACAACTATGAATTGTTTTGGCTCTTCGGGCTTTGGAAGTTTCAAACTTCCCTCCTGCACTTTCTCCCGGAGTGCTTTCACCTGAAGTTGGCGATCCTTCGATGTGTGTCCTCTGGAATCAACGTTCGATATGTACTCCGACCTTCGGGCCTTCGAGAGTTTTTGACCCAATGTAACCTGTCACATATTTCCCTTCTGGAGTGCTCCGTCTCCGAACTGCATGATCTGTCACCACACGGTGAAATACTAGAAGTGGACACGTTGCCCAATCAAGCGGGTGACACATGTCATGTTCTAATAAACTTTTCAATATTCCTAACGCTCAAATCTTACTGACATGTGGCACACATCCCATGTGTCCACGTCATCCTAGGTGACGTCCGCAAGCCACGTCACTTCGAGGATTCCAGGGTCCACATCACCTCTAGGTGACTTCATCGCACCCCATCACTTCATCTCTTTGGGCTTCGGGAGTTTTCAAACTAACACACTTCCAATTCTCCCAAACTCTGAATTCTCGAACTGGCCAATCTACTGCCATGTGTCCTCCTGGATCGAACAACCAAGATTCACTTCGGGTCTTCACCCAGAGTCCATGGATCTACACCATGTGTCCTCCTTAATCTGACGGTGTAGGATTACTTTGGGTCTTCAAACTCTAGAAATCTCAAACTTCAACCTTTTTCCTTGAAAATATTTTTATACGAAGCTCACGATCCTTTGACACGTCTCCCTTGTGGATCGATGGCTACGATTCCTTAGGGACTCCGGACTCTAGAAATATCATATTTAAAAACTTATCTATCCCCACTGGCTTTCATCCAAAGCCTTGGATATGGTGACACTTGGCTCTCGACAAATCAATGGTTGAGATCCTTTCGGGTCTTCGGGTTTCAGAAGTTTCAAACTTCAAACCCCTTCCTTGCTCACTTTTCTTGGAGCGTTTTATCTGGAGCACGTGGTCAGTGGACGCGTGTCCTCCCACAGATCGATGGTTCCCAGGCTACTTCAACTCTTCGAAGGTTTGTCACTCAAGTAACAACATTTCACATCGCTGCATGCCTTTCAAATTGCGGGGGCTCTTATCGACGGTTTGGGGTAGCCCTCTTTTTGCCCTGCAATTCTCCTGATGCTGACATGTAACCCCTTAGGGAAATCGTGGTTTGGATTATGAGAACGCCTTGGGAAATTAACTCCCATGCAACTCGGTTCCCTGCAATGCCTGCTGGGCATTGATCTCTCTCTCCAATGGGATCCGATGGTCATAACCTTAACCTTGCTTCCTTTTCATCGGACGACCCCCATTCACCTGTCCTCTAATCCAACGATCTCGAGTCTCCCTGGATCCTGTAGTGGAGATCACTCTTGAATTCAAAAGGAATAGTCACGATCCTTTGAAACCTTACAAAGGATCTATGACATTTTGTCTCCTGTGTAGCTTCTGCCACGCCATTCCTCCTAAGCTTTTCAATTTCACAGTCAGAGTTTGATCTCAACCATGAGACTCTGAATAGCACACCTGGCTCATACCGGCCCATTGTTTCAACCTGAAGCTCTAATACCAATCTGTAACATACCCAACCATCCACATTCCGGGTAGACTACCTTCAAGCCCACCCTTGGACTTCTTTCTCTTACCGATACCTTCTTCAAATTTTAAGGATGCATAAAATAAGAGAATTAACAACATGCACAACAATATGTAGCAAACATGCATAATCTAAGATTCAATTAAACCATAATTAAATACATAACGGAATACATTCATACACAGATAATAATATCACAATAGAGAGAACTTATATTTATAAAAAAGGTGACACCAATTGGCTGCATACCAAGGACGTTCCACCCAACCGTATACACCACTTCTCCAAGTCTCAATGACAGTGTCACCCCTGAGCCATGGATATGAATCCACAAGGACGGTTCAAGCATGTACTTGGGTTCCCAAACCAGTTAGCTCTCAAGCTCTCACAAGTTTCCCAGTACCCACAGCAATCCAAGTAACCAACTCTCTTCTACCCAGCCTGTGCCACCTGAGAGAATGGACTTTGACCCTTCTCTGCCACGCAGTCCCTCATGCAGTCCTTCTCCTTCCTTCTAGGGCCTCCAACACAGTTGGTGTGAATCTCAATGATGGAACTCTCAGGAATCACAGTTGTGAGCAAAACATGGTACATGCCCATGCATTTTAGACATGCAAGCCCCCATTTCACGGCTGGATCACACCAGTGACAACAACAACCAACTATCTCGTGGATAATTCTTCAGCAGTTTGGTTTCCCTTCCCGAGCCAAGACGCAATAGTGTAATTTTATTAATGATATGTGTGTATTTACATATACAAAATCAGGCTCATTGGCCTCAACATCTGGCTCACTAGCCTAATAAACACATAAGTCTCTCAACTTATAACCACTCGACTCACCAGCCTATAAGCATAATTACAATTCAGCAGGGGCTCGACCTTGGGGTGTTACAACCAATACGAGATATTTTGGGTTAATTTTCCAGAAGAACTATTCCATTGGATAGATAGGCTCCAAGAAGCTCCAAAATTCCAAGAACGATTCAAGAAGACATGTGCTTGGGATACAAAAAATATTGCAGCGCTTCATCAGTTGGATTGTCCGGTAACGAGAGCGATCAATTTTTGGGTCAATACAACTCTAGAAGGATACATTATTGAATTTACAGTTGAGAACCATCAATATTTTTCACAATAAGAAGTGGATTTCAAGAAAGACGCAAGGGGAAAACTGTTGAGAGAAATCCTCCTATGGATTAAGGTTTTCTTGATGGAGCAGGGGATGATGACTATTTCCACAACTGATATGGCAGCCTAAACACCCTTGCTTTGGGTGGGGTGATTTTGGGGTGGAATCATGGCCTGAGAGAGGGGAGGGGGTTCTTTAACAAATAGGGGAGAAATAAGAAATGGACTCAAGGGATGAGAAAGACTTGAAAAGAGCCTCCATATTTGAGAAGTGGTGGTGCAGTAAGATAAAGAAAGCAGGGAAACAGTCTGAGAAGTTGCAGAAAGAATTCAGACCAGGAGAAGTCGAGGAAGGACAGAAGAAAGAGTTGTGAAAGATGAGAAGACAAGAAAGACTGGCCAGTCAAATATTAAGTGAGAGAGAAGCACAGAGAGAAAGAAGTCCCCAAGAGGGTGGAAAAGAAGAAGAAGGTGTAGAAGCATGGGAAAAGGAAGACGACATGGATCTTGCAGAAGAAAGAGAAGATTCATCCCCGATACTAGGAAAGATTGGGAATTCGGCTAAAGAGATCGCTCCAGAGGATGAGAATGAGACCCCCGAGATCAAACATCCTTGCCCCGAAGTGAGTGGAACCAACCTCGAATCACTCGTACCCCAAATGTTTTCTATACCAGTGATAAATTCTACACTACCTTCTTATGCTATTCCTATTTCATTACAGTCAGTTAGTCAATCACAACTGATAAGCACGAATACTGGGAGGATATTGGGATCCCCTGGTAGATCACAACCAGGACCATTAGATTTTATCTTGATAGGAGTAGTAAGATCAACAATGGCTGGAAATGCGGGAGGTTCAATCGCTCGATACCCAGAATTCTGGGGTAAGGGAGACAAGGACGTTGAGAAACACTGGTTCATATGCGAAGGAATCTAGAGGTCCAAAGGGACTCTAGATGCAAATAAATTTCTCAAGTTCCAGACTACCTTAAGAGGCCATGCTCTCAAATGGTACATGAAGTCTATTGAGCCAAGAGTGCCATGAGCGCAATGAAAAGCGCTCACACTTGGACAAGTATGAATAAAATTCATAGTGGAGTTTAAGCTAACTCAGTCAGAACAACAAGTTTTGTCTGAGTTACGCGAAATTTAGCAGAGGGAAGGTGAATCGACCTAGGAATATAGTCAGAAATTTCAATATTCTATAGGGAGGTTAGCACATCCAATTCACGAAGATCATCAAAGAGAATGGTATTTCTAGGGATTTCTACCTCTGACATGGATTTCATTAACACAACAATAGATAACCACTTTGACAAATTACTTGGAACAATCAATGAAGATTAAAGCCATGGAAGGATATTCGGGGAGCCTGAGAGTAACTAGACCCCCAACAGATGAAAATTTGGTGCAACTACAAGGACAAATATCGACACTAATAAAGAAGATTCAAGAATTGATGATACCCAGACCAAGATGACGCAAGTCTGGTGTACCGGATGCTACAAAGAGGGACATATGGAAAATGACTGTCCATGGATAAGGGGAATGGGACCTCCTCATAATCTGATGGGATTCTCACTAGGACCCACGGGAGGAGTTGCACAAGTATCTATGAATTTACCATTCCATACCCCAACCCCGTATCATGATTTTCTAGGTAATCAAACATCGTCGTCAGTTGATTACTGTGAGATCTGTCGAATTCATGGGCATACGCCAAGGAATTTCCCTATTATTCATACAATATCAAATATTGTACATTGTGAGTTCTGCACATCTACCACGCATGCTACGAATCGGTGTAGAGAATTGGATGCACTCGTCGAGAGACTGGATTGAACATCATTCAGGGTGAATGAAACCCCTCAAGGACTGAGAAGAGATCAAGGAGTTGGAGCTAGAGGAGACTTCTGAGGGGGGATAATCGGGGAAGAGGACCAAGTATATGTTATAATTGTGATGAGCAAGGTCAGATGGATAGGGATTGTCCTCATCTGAGGCGGCCATGGTGCTCTCACTGCAGAACCAATGGGAACACAACTAAAGACTGCACGGAGATAATTGTGAAATGGGAAGATCAGGTAAGTCAACGAGGAGATAATCTTATAAGCTCAGAGATAAAGAGGGTCATCAAAGGACAAATACCCCACATTAATATCATTACTTGAGGAGGAGAAAACACTGGCACAGATACTGATAATCTTCCTAAGATCCAGAAAGCAGAGCCTAAGGACGACAAGTATGACCCTATGAAACAAAATCTATTCTTTAAAAATGAAATAGAAGTATTCCAGAGTATCTTTGGCCCTGAGATGGAAGAAAACCCCCCTCAGCCTATCATTTATCCTAAGATTGTGCAGTTCCCTACTTCACCCCCTGCACCCCGAAACCCTGTAATCCCGATAAGACAACTTGAGCAGTCACAAAATGTAGTTGACCTTTGGTTTCAATTATTTTCTGATATTCTTGGGAATGAACAGCTGAAAGAAAAGTTGTGCAATTCCCTGTACCTAGTCCTAGGAACTGAAGAATCTCCAGAAACTAGAATAAGGACTAATCTTCTTGAGAAGAATACTCAGAGAGTGCAAAGACGAAAAATACATATTGGGAAAGAGTTTAGACTAGCAACCCAACTAGATGAGTTTGATATTGAAGATGTCATGTTAGATCTAGGATCTGATGTTAACATACTGCCTAAAAAGACTTGGGAGGCTTTAGGGAAACCCCAGTTGACATTTCCCAAATCCAGTTGAGAATCTCCAATCAATATTGTATTTTACCAATAGGAAGACTAGAGAATGTGGAGATACATGTTGCGGGAGTGAACACTGTAGATTATTTTGAGGTGGTTGAAATCATGGGGAATAAGGACCCTTATCCTGCACTACTTGGTATTGATTGGAACTATGATAACTATGTTTTCATTGACCTAAACAAGGATACTATGACATTTGAAGAAGATGGAATAAGAGTAGTTCAACCCTTGGATCCATATGTAGGACCTCGATATACAGAGCCAACATACAACAATATGGAAGGAGAATATTTAGAGAATTTATATGTTGTAACAACATGAACGAGAAAAGATTACATAAATCCTACTATTGATGGATCGGTAAGTTGGAGGAGCATACAATCGACGGTTGAAAATTTAGAACTAGCATTTGACAGTTGGAAACAAGGTTCATATGAAAGATTTTCAAGAAGATGCGCAGCTGTCAGAGCATCTAGATGGGTTGGAACCGAGGTCAGGGAAGATCTGACATACGATGGTACCTCAAAACTTGACAGTTTTATGGTTAGCATGGAATAAAATATAGCAAAGGATCAAAGGATTTTAGTTATGGACTTAGCCCTCTAGGACACCCCTCCCAGATGGTGGGATAGTCACAAAGTCTTGATCAAGAACTGGGAAGATGTTAAGCAAGCCATTCAATGAAGATGAGGACCGATCTTAAGCCATTATTCTTCTGGAAGGGGTAAAGGCAGACATTGTCAACTGCATGGAGAGATGTCTAGAAGGTCAACAGGTGAAGATTGAACATAGAATAAACTCCACCTGGGTAAAAGGGATTCCTAACGAGGCTAATGGAACTCAGACACAAGAAAGACTCTGTCACAGGTACCAACTCAAACTAACAGCCTATAGTCCCTCATTCCCCACATGCCTGTCCCACCCCAGGAACTGTGCCCCTTCTCTGCTCAACAGTCCTTTGGCTGCCCCACTTCCTTTTTGGGCTTTAGCAACAGGCTGGATAGGAATTCTCAGAGCCCTGTAGCTATAGTTTAGCACCTTCATGAAATAAATTCCCAACAATTCTCTCACCGAGAGAGAAATTTCTCACGGGCCTGACAACCTGCCTCTTCAATATCCCACGGACTTGACAACCCGCTTCTTCAGCCCAGCTCCCAAGCTAACGAGCTACACAAACATGTATGGGTATAGATACAGGTTCAGGTACAATGAGAGGAAGGTACAGAGGACAACTGAGTGAGTGAGTGAGTGATCATGGAATGATTGACTAGATGACTGAATGATGGGAAAAATATCTAAGTCCAAACTATATGTATGCATGTCCCCAACTTGACACTTTTCATGTTGGAAGCTACTTTGACCCACTTGTCCCCATCCTTAGAACTTAGGATAAAATAATTTCCCGTACTTTATGATTTAAGGAATATTAGTATAATATTCATTTTTGGCTTAAGCTCCCTATCTTATCCCTTTTTCTTAACTTTTAGTCCCCCATACTCTTTTATCGTGGTCGGTTTGTGCGCAACGATGTATTTTATATTAACGATGAGACATATACAAAATAGGCATATTAATGATGAGACATATACAAAATAGGTCCACTGGCGTTTAACATTTAGGATCTCTGGCCTAATCATCACAAACTCGCTCACCAACCTATAAAACATAGCATATACACAAAGGCTCTCTCTCCTCAAAATCACGCGCACTTAAGTTGTTGCGCGTGGTATCCTAGAATGTGCACACTTCATCATTTTAGTGTGCAGTACATGTGCGCACTATGCCATGAAAGGTGCATACACAAATGATATCAAACAACTCACCAGCTTAAGTACATTTTCATTTTACGTTTACAATTGGGTTCGACCTAGGGATATTACAACTCCAAGCATACCTCTCTCTAAAAATTTATGCCAAAGTTCTCTCTCATAAATTTACTTGTCTAATTTTTCTCCTTCGGAAAGTTTATGTTTAGAAAAAAACTTCTTTTCTAAATGGTTGTGCGCTACTTCTTTAAGAACATTTGATAATCGGTTTCAACAGTTAGGTTGATTTAGTTGAACAAACTAAATCGTGAATCAGCAGGTTGGAACTGCTCTCTAAATATAAATAAATAAAACTTATGAAAATCCACGTGTTGATCTTTAATTCTTGGATTTTGGTAGACTCGAATCTCCTTCAAAAATTAAATCACAACAGCTGATGCGCTTGCTTCTATAGTTTCAATATTTAAAACATTTACTAAAAAACATGGACCAGGTTCCTTTGCCTTGTCTAACTGATTATTCTCGTCCCTTTTCGATTTTTTCAATACTATTGTCCATTGATGTATCTTTGTATGAATCTCATACAATTTGTGCCTCTAGCATTCTCACTCTCTTTGATGTTCTCTTGGGAGATTGTGTGTGTTCCTTGCAATCGTTATCCATCCCTTTTTACCAGTTTACAACCACCTCACCCCGATCTTGTTGACGAGATGTGCATTGGTCATCATGGCAGAGGATCAAGCCCTCTGCTTCCCATCCCAGATTTCTAGAGGAGAGACTTGCAGCGAAGTAATAGTCCCCTGAGAAGGCTCTTGCCACATTTACAGTTACAAATAGGCACATTCAAAGGATTGATAAAGGACACAAATTGGTCCAATATTTGACTTTATATGAAAGTGACACTTTGAGTTGTCACCGTGAGCTTGACACAGCCTTCTTTGTATCTTTTTTCTCTATACATCAGAGCAAGGTCCATTTCAATATCTTCCCCTCAATGCCAATTGTGGAATTGAACACTTGGGTTAATTCAGTGGTTAATTTAGTGCAAAATGTGTAAAAATACAACATATGCTACATGCATACCCTATAGATAAAAGTCTAATCATTAAATAGGTTGGTGTTTTGGCTACATTCCAAACATCCCAAAATCCTTATCGGCATAATGGAGAATTCTTCGCAATCGTTGAACCATGTCACAGTGTAACGATAGAGCAGTACGTCGATCTAAGAATGCAGGACTCACTGATAACCATGAAAGTGCATGCAGTTCTGCTGCTACACACTCCAAAATATGATGACCCTCAGCTCTATAGTCCTTCCCTTCTACAATAGGTAATTGATTTTTCTTACCTTTCCCCGTGGTTTCAGATGTAATATATCATTGCTGGTCAATTGATACAGTACATGTTCCCCGGTAATATTCTACCAAGCTCACCATAAGAGTACATGACCAATCATCTTTGGCAATACACTGCATGGAATCTCTCATGATGGAGGGAGTTGGTTTGGATACTACAAAACTAGTAGAAAAAGGGGACGCAAAGCCTTTTCTATGTAATAAGTGTTCCAGTGGTGGAGACTCAAATGTAAGGCATGTTGGAAATTGAAGGGGTACCAGAGGGATAAAATCAAGACCATGTGAAGGAACAAACAAGTTTGACACCGTTGTTGATGAAAGCGACTTTACTGAGTTTAATCCTTCCATATAGTTTGATAGTCCCAAAGAAGCACCTTGAGTTCCACCTAATTAAGCCATCTCGACTGGACGAACTAGCTGCAGAGAGTGGTCTATACACAATCCCACTAGACTAATGTTCTGGACCCATTGAAAAGCGCCCTTTGGTATGTCTTGTGAATTTCCGAGCATAGTTTGCTTTCTTGTGTTCACTTGCCCAACGTTGCCTTTAATGAAACTAGATGACTTTGAATGTGAACTGTAAGAAGAAGATGATGGATTAGCCGAAGTCAAAGCCCTATCTTGGATCATATTGATTTACTATTGTTGAAGTGTGCTACCACCACTTTTATGGCCACATTATTTATTTATATGGAAAAGGCAATGCATGAATTTGATTTGGCATATAAAGGTTTAAATAATGGT
>ML780945.1:666855-677626 GCA_009831015.1 Picea engelmannii | reverse complement strand
CTCCCAAGCTAACGAGCTACACAAACATGTATGGGTATAGATACAGGTTCAGGTACAATGAGAGGAAGGTACAGAGGACAACTGAGTGAGTGAGTGAGTGATCATGGAATGATTGACTAGATGACTGAATGATGGGAAAAATAACTAAGTCCAAACTATACGTATGCATGTCCCCAACTTGATACTTGTCATGTTGGAAGCTACTTTGGCCCACTTGTCCCCATCCTTAGAACTTAGGATAAAATAATTTCCCATACTTTGTGATTTAAGGAATATTAGTATAATATTCATTTTTGGCTTAAGCTCCCTATCTTATCCCTTTTTCTTAACTTTTAGTCCCCCATACTCTTTTATCGTGGTCGGTCTGTGCGCAGCGATGTATTTTATATTAATGATGAGACATATACAAAATAGGCATATACAAAATAGGCCCACTGGCGTTTAACATTTAGGATCTCTGGCCTAATCATCACAAACTGGCTCACCAACCTATAAAACATAGCATATACACAAAGGCTCCCTCTCCTCAAAATCACGCGCACTTAAGTTGTTGCGCGTGGTATCTTAGAATGTGCACACTTCATCATTTTAGTGTGCAGTACATGTGCGCACTATGCCATGAAAGGTGCATACACAAATGATATCAAACAACTCACCAGCTTAAGTACATTTTCATTTTACGTTTACAATTCGGTTCGACCTAGGGATATTACAACTCCAAGCATACCTCTCTCTGAAAATTTATGCCAAAGTTCTCTCTCATAAATTTACTTCTCTAATTTTTCTCCTGGAAAGTTTATGTTTAGAAAAAAACTAAAAGTCTAATCATTAAATAGGTTGGTGTTTTGGCTACATTCCAAACATCCCAAAATCCTTATCGGCATAATGGAGAATTCTTCGCAATCGTTGAACCATGTCACAGTGTAACGATAGAGCAGTACGTCGATCTAAGAATGCAGGACTCACTGATAACCATGAAAGTGCATACAGTTCTGCTGCTACACACTCCAAAATATGATGACCCTCAGCTCTATAGTCCTTCCCTTCTACAATAGGTAATTGATTTTTCTTACCTTTCCCCGTGGTTTCAGATGTAATATATCCTTGCTGGTCAATTGATACAGTACTTTCCCCGTGGTTTCAGATGTAATATATCCTTGCTGGTCAATTGATACAGTACTTTCCCCGTGGTTTCAGATGTAATATATCCTTGCTGGTCAATTGATACAGTACATGTTCCCCGATAATAATATACCAATCTCACCATAAGAGTAGATGGCCAATCATATTAGGCAATATGCTGCATGGAATCTCTCATGATGGAGGGAGTTGGTTTGGATACTACAAAACTAATAGAAAAAGGGGACGCAAAGCCTTTGCTATGTAATAAGTGTTCCAGTGGTGGAGACTCAAATGTAAGGCATGTTGGAAATTGAAGGGGTACCGGAGGGATAAAATCAAGAAAGGCATGTTGGAAATTGAAGGGGTACCGGAGGGATAAAATCAAGACCATGTGAAGGAACAAACAAGTTTGACACCGTTGTTGATGAAAGCGACTTTACTGAGTTTAAACCTTCCATATAGTTTGATAGTCCCAAAGAAGCACCTTGAATTCCACCCAATTAAGCCATCTCGACTGGACAAACTAGCTGCAGAGAGTGGTCTATACACAATCCCACTAGACTAATGTTTTGGACCCACTGAAAAGCTCCCTTTGGTATGTCTTGTGAATTTCCAGGCATAGTTTGCTTTCTTGTGTTCACTTGCCCAAGGTTGCCTTTAATGAAACTAGATGACTTTGAATGTGAACTGTAAGAAGAAGATGATGGATTGGCCGAAGTCAAAGCCCTATCTTGGATCATATTGATTTACTATTGTTGAAGTGTGCTACCACCACTTTTATGGCCACATTATTTATTTATATGGAAAAGGCAATGCATGAATTTGATTTGGCATATAAAGGTTTAAATAATGGTTGCAAATCTTAGGCCAAACTAATCCACATGTAAAGTCAATATTCATTTTTATCTTAAATAATAAAAATGTCATGTGGATGGGACATAATAACATGGTATAGTTTTGAAACATAAAAATATGTCAAAGTCATAACCCTAAAGGTATGATAATGATGTCATACTTAGGAAAAGAGAGGCATAAGAAAAAACTTTGGACCTAAGTGTTTTGAGTGTAAGATTGACAAAGTTAGGAATGTGAGAAATGAGAGAATAGGCCATTTTAAGTGATAGGTAAAGAACCATGAAATTTTTTCCAAGCACTATCATAACCTAATCGCCAATTTGTAATGACTTTCCTTCATCTAAATTAATCGGTATCATATCCAATAAAATATGTGGACTTACGATCATGGCCATTCATTAATCAATACATATAGCAACTTTTGGAACATTCTTGAATGACGAGGTATATGAAGGCATCTTCCTCGAATGTGTAGCAACAACTCAGTGAGAGCGCACAAGACTTTAAGCAAAAAATTGTGAAATGAGAGGGGAAGCCTGGCAACGCTTTGTCGGCTAAGTACTATTGACGAAAATCATAGTCAATAGTAGGTAGAATAATATATTTCCATGTAATAAAGGACAATATTAATAAGGCCTAGCAATAAGGAAGAATAATTCAAATGTAAGAAGACCTAATAGAAGCTTCCTCTTCTAGAAGGATCTCCCTCTATATTGTTCTTTTGGATAGATAGATTTAGTATAAATAGGAGTAGAGGGTATGAGAAGTTTTGTCTTGAGGAATTATTGTTATAGATCTCTGCTCTGTTGGAGGTTGCCCCCTCGAAGAGGCAAGTGAATATTGTTTCCTATCGATAAAGGTATAATTATGGTGTTTTGGTTCCATATAATTTGTTGTTTTGTTGTTATCTTTGTAGCATTTTCATTTTTTGTTGCTATTACAGTGTTATTCTCTATATTATTTCTCTTTTCTACTAATACTGTATACCTGGTACCTTACATTGATAGAGTTAGGAGTATGCTCAATGGAGACGGATCAGAGAATAAGTTATGGGTAGAAGAAATTTCTATTTCATGTTACTTGATTAATATGTCTCCCACATCATCTCTTTCATATAAGATCCCTATGGAGGACTAGACGGGTAAGAATCCCTCACTTCAACATCTTTGTGTTTTCGGTTGTGAGGAATATGCTTGTGTACATAAGAAGAAGAAATTTAAGTTGGATAAAAAGACAATGAAATGTATCTTCATCAGCTATGGTGTTGGCATGAAAGGGTACAAGCTTTAGGATACCATGTCTCGAAACATTTTTTATAGGAGAAATGTTATTTTCGGAGAAGTTAAGTCTTATCCCATAGTGGTACAGCTAGAAGAGGATGAGAAGAATTTGGTGATTCTACTACCACTCAAGATTGAGAAAATGAGATAGAAAATGAACAAAAAAATCATGATGGACTTAATGAGGAGGAGGTTTTAAAGAATTCATAAAAAGAGGAAGATAGTCCACCTTGAAATTTAAAGAGGTCCACTCAGCAATGAAGACAACCAAACATGTTGATCGAGATTATTTTGAGATGTTGGCTATGCTTCATTCACAACAAGATTTACATCACACTCCATCGCATGCTTAAAGGGCCTCCTTCACCTCAATTATATATGAGGGAGTGATAGGAGAACAATTCCTATGATGCATGTGGGATAAATTAATCTATGTTTATAAAATTTCATAGGCATGTAAAACACTAGGACTTCACGGGCATTCGCCCTTCCCTGTACTAATCTATCCTAAGAACACTTAACTGTGGAGTTCTAATTGGATCCGTTGCACTAACGTTATGTTGTAGTAATGTACAAAAGATCATTATACGATGCATGTAGTTAACAAATGGAGATGGTATTACATTCCATTCCCCATCAAAAGGGTGAATATCATGGTTTATCAAAACCATATGCTTGAAATGTTGATTCAGTGACAAAGGTGGTTGGCCACCGAGATCCACCTGGATCATTCCTCCCCCCTTAGGAAGTAATGGTCCCCGTTGCATCAAGTTCCCTCGGGCAATGGAGAAATATTTGTTGAATATGAACTTTGGTGAGCCACTTTCCTTATTGAAGTATATGTCCTTCTTGTGCTTTACATGTGGAAGGATGTCATGAACCTGTTGCAGGTGTTAGATCTGTTCAACAGATCTGGCTGCATGATATGCCTTGTTCTGAGTGTGGGAGGACTCTCGGTGAATATGTATCAAGAAGAGCTATATCAATATTGAGGGTTAATGGTTGGAACCCCAAACACAACTGAAAAGGGTCGTGGCCAATAGAGATATGTTGAACATATGGAAGAATCTCATTCTCTTTGTGCTCCTCTACAATCTTTTCAAATTGCTTATGTTGGATAGAAACATCTTGGGCCGAGGTTGTAATGGTCACAATGACCTTTTTTTCACCGTATGATTGGATCATGAAGAGGGAAAAAAAATTGTTCTGAGAGATTACTTTGCAGCATTGTTTTTTCGAGATCAATGAAGTGGTAGTAGTTGGAGCTACCTTTGGTACCCTGTAGAGTTGACCTCCCARAGTAACAATGACATTGTGGGGTCGAGACTCATAAATAGMATGAYGTTTCTACATATATGGTTTTCCTAAAATAAAATAACAAAATTCAAGTGGGGAAACATCACACACTACCTCATCCTTGAAGGGCTTGATGCCATAGGACAGGTGGCACTTCTGRCTAACATCGATTTTTCATCCTCGACTCAACCATCCGATGGKGTATGGTTGGGGGTGTGACATCATTGGAAACTTMAATCTCTTGACCACCTCAGTTGAGATCAGATTCTTCTGACTCCCGTTGTCAATAATGAAATATAGTGGGGTCCCCTTTACCCCCATCTGTGAGTGGAATAGGCACTCCCCCTCCTCAARCTCCTCTGGTTCTTCTGGTTGAATTATTGTGGCTACAATGGTAGTAGTGGGTTCTTCATCAATGATATGTTTCCCTTTATTGTACTTTGAATYAGAGTGAGGTTCTGATTCTTTTTCTTTGAGCTCGATGACCAATGAYTATTTCGAGTGAAATTCATCATTGTTGTGTCAAGGGATGTTGTGGAACTCACACCACTTTCTGGTATCTTTCTTACACTTCCCACTACCATTCTATTCTTGCATCTTGGACTGGCTCTCTTGAGGTTGACATTCCTTTCTATGTTCTTCGTTTTGTGAGTTAGGGTTGTCTTTTCCATGATTCTGTTGTGCATATTTTCAAACCTCAACTCCCGCTTACTCTATTGCTTGAATTTTTCTCTATTTTGACTACGTATTGATAAGTATCTCCCAGTGAGGATATGTCTGAGAAATCCATATATGTTTGTATCTACCTTTTCAAACCACTACGGTACTTCAAGATCAAGTGTCGCTCGGAGTCTTTGATACCTAGCTTTGAGCGCAATGTATGAAATATATTAGTGTAATCCGACACCGTCTGGTCTCTTTTCTGACACAGATTTTCTCATCTCATGTACTAGTCATCATAGTTTTCAATAGGGTAGAATTCCTCTTTTAGGGAATCTACAAAGGTCACCCAAGTGGATTCTCTCCTTAATGGTGTAGATTCACCCGCGGAGTACCTCTCCCAGTAACCTTCTCACCAATCTCTAAAATGAGGAAGGAATTTAAGGAGCGCGAAGGTGATCTTTTCACTTTCGGTAATTTTTTTGATAGAATAATAACCTTATAGTAGATTCAAACATTTTTCTAGAGCATCTGCATCTATCTAGCCTTCAAATAAGTGGATATCAAAATTGACTTGTACCTTGAATGGTTGTGCACCTATGAAATGGATGCTTGTCGAAGATGCCTCAGTCGCCGCCATTGGTAGTCTTCGAAGGATCTGAGTGAATTTGTCCATCATCTTGTTCCTCTGTCGCATGAGGGATTCCTCAAACAATGTCTTGAAAGGATCCCCTACTATGTCATCTCTCTTTTCTTCCACCATGGGAGGTCACTTGGGCTAGAAAGAGAGGTTGTCCTCAAGAAAAAATAACTCGAGACCCAAATCTTTATACCCTGACCTCATCGGGGACCTACTTTGAGAAATGACAAGGAGTAGACTGCTATGATACCACTGATCCAGATTATTTTGAGAACGACATGAGGAAAAATATATATCAGAGATATAACAAGGAAATACACAAAGATACAAAAATATAGCAAAGAACACATAAATATAGTGAAACCCAACTTCTGTTAATGAATAAGAGAGAAAACAATTGTAGAACAAAAACTGACATAATGGGGTAGCTTATCTCTGAAAAGAAAGAGATGTTGGTTACGCTTCATTCACAACAAGCTTTACATCACACTCCATTGCATGCTTAAAGGGCCTCCTTCACCTCAATTCTATATGAGTGACAAGAGAATAATTTCCATGTTGCATGTGGGATAAATTATTCTAAGTTTATAAAATTCCATATGCATATAAAACACTACGACTTTCCGGGTGGTCACCAATCCGAGTACTACTCTATCCTAAGTGCGCTTAATTACGGAGTTTTAATGGGATCCTATGCATTAACATTATGTTGTAGGCATGTACGTAAGATCATTACATGATGTCTGTAATTAACAAATGAAGATGGTATTACATTCCATTCTCCATCAAAACGGTGAATATCATGGTTTATCAAAACGATATGCTTGAAATGTTGATTCAGTGAAAAAGGTCGATGGCCACCAAGATCCACTTGTATCACATGTATAACAATAGTTCGTTTATTTTTAGATGTATATTTTTATTATCTGCTAACACCAATGAGCCTAGAACAATGAAAGAGGAAATGGATATGGAATATTAGGAGTCATGAATATTGACCATGGATAAGAAAAATGATGCACTAAGAAATAATGATACATGGGACTTGTTCCCATTGCCTAATGGACATAAATGCGTTGGATGTAAATGGGTGTTCAAAAGGAAGATTGATTTAAATGGAAATGTTTAAAATCATAAGGAAAGGTTAGTTGCGAAAATATATTCTCAATTTGAGGGAACAGGATTTGGTGAGATATTTTCTCCAGTTGTTAAGTTAACATCTATTAGTTTTTTATTATTTGTAGCAACAACCTTTGATTTAGAGATAGAATAGATGGATGTGAAAACTACATTCCTACATGGTGACTTGAAGGAGAATATCTATATAACACAGTCAAATAACTATGTTAGAAAAGGTAAAGAGGCATCGGTTTTCCAGTTAAATTCTTTTATATATGGTCTCAAACAATCTCCTATAATGTGGTAGCAAAATTTTGATTCCTTTGTGTTGGGATTAGGATTTCAGATATTCAAATAAGATCATTGTGTGTATTACAAACATGATGGTGATAATTTCCTTGTTGTCACTTTATATATAGATGATATGTTATTCTTTAGCAATATTAAGCATGTGATTTGTGATTTGAAGTCTAAACTTTCAACACAATTTGATATGAAGGACTTAGGGTCTACAAAATATATCTTAAGAATAGAGATGAGGAGAGTTAGAGCACATAAAATGCTTTGGTTGAGACAAAGTAACAATGAAAACTCTGTGCTATAGTGTTTTCGTATAATGGATTACAAACCAATGAGTGTTCTAATTTCTATGGGAACTAGGCTTTCATTTGAGCAGTGTCCTACAACACCTATATAGATGAAGGATATGGCATGTGTTCTTTAGTCCAGTGTAATGGGTAGTATGATTTAGGCTATGGTTTTTACTATACCGTACATTTCCCAAGCAACGAGATTCTTGAATAAATTCACGTCTAATCCTAGACATGAACATTGGGCTATAGTGAAGAAGGACTTCAAGTATTTGCAAGGTACCTCTAAATATTCCATTTTCTATGATAGTGATTTTTCAAGGGACCCACACTCAATAGATATATATGGTTATGTGGATTTTTATAGGGAAGGGGATATAGATAGTAGGAGATCTATGAGCGATTACGTGTTTCGATCATTTGGTGGACCAATGAGTGGGATTAGCAAGAAAACCGTTGTGGTCACTTTTTCCACTACAAATGTAGTGTCCCCAAGGTCGAGCCCGTTACAGATCATGATATATGCAATGAATTGTAATGTGTTCTATAGGCTGGTGAGCCAAGTTTTGTATAAGATGGAAGGCTTATGTGTTTGTTAGGCTAGGAAGCCTAAGTGTTTGAGGGCCAAGAGCCTGTCGATGTACTTGTATGTATGCAGATTGATTAATAAAATATAAACACCGCCAGGTGCAGACCGACCATGATGAATGAGTGAAGGGGGACTGAGCGTCCATAGAGTGGGCAAGGAACTAGGGGCTGGAAGGTGGGAAAAGGGCTGAGTGTGGAGCCTAGGGGCTTAGGCCTGGAATAATATTTTAATATTATTTCCTAAAATCCATGTGCATATTATTTTATCCTAAGTTCCTAGCAAAAAGGAAAGGGGTGTACAGGGAGGCATGTGGATGGAATGCATGCCATTCCCCGGGTGACAAATGTCCACCCTGATGCATGCAAATAAAACAGAAAGGAACAGCCGTCGGGGGGGATATCTATCTCTCTCTCTGGTATTCCCTTCAACCCGACTGCCCTGAGCAGGAGCCGAAGGAGCCAGTCTGCAAGAGACCTCCTGTATGTCTATTACAGAGAGGAAGCCTGTGTTGGGTGCTAAAGAATGTGTGTTTACCTTGTTCAAATCTGTGGAGTTTGTTGGTGAGAGAAAACCAGTGTGTGCATTCCCTGAACGAAATGTCCATGTCAATTTCGGGAAAGAGTCTCTCTTTGCCCAGGAAAAGCTGAGCGAGCTTGTGCGTGGAGCCCTATTCTGAAATCTTGACCCTAAGAACATCCTATGACTGCTGAATCGGTTCTTGGGAAGCCTGTGTCCATTTTCCCTATGTTTGTTGTGGCACGCAGTTCTGGACTGCGTGAGGCTTGTTGGCCTATGAGCAACTCTTTCTGGGTGAAAGAGTTTGTTGGGGAAGTGGTTACTTCTAGAGAGTGTCCATCACTAGCTACCGGCTCTAAGACTTCCTAATCCGGCCTGTTGCCGAGACCCAGAGAGGGAGGTTAGCACCGATGGACTGTCCGTGTGAAGGTGTATACTCCCGGGCGGAAAACGCATGTGGGGAATGAGAGTCTAGCAGTAGTGGGCGTAAGATGGCATCTTTGGGAAGAATCTTTCTAGATATTCCTGTGTTGTTTTCCCTGTAACCTCAACCTAGCCTAGGATTCCTTGTCCTGGGGTGGAGCTCAGTCCCAGCTCGGGGGTGACCCACTGTTGATTTGAGGAGCAGTGCAGTCTACGGCTGGGAGGTTCGTGGAAGGCCTGTATTTGGTTGGTGGATTTCACCACTGATACAAGATAAGTATCTAACTATGTTCTTATCACATTTTGGCATGACTGTGTTGTATATATTATCATGTTTTCCGCTGTGTATATGAATTAGTATGAAGTGGTATTGATTGTTAATTATGGCAATAATTCATATGAATACTCTGTGTAGAATGTGTTTACTTGTTTAAAGGCATGTGGAGTATATACTGGACTGTATGTGTTATGTGAAAAGTGTGTACAGATTCTTACATAGTGCGTTATAAGCCCTTGTAAGCAAAAAGGTACACTACAAATTGGTATCAGAGCCAAGGTTTTGACACTGAGCCTGGATGGGCCAGTGGAGTGGTCTTTGGACTGAGAATGCGAGGGGAAATTGAGTTGGGAGGACCAATTTCGGACCCTGGTTTGCTCCGAACCGTCAAGGAGACACTTGACGAGTTTTTATTAAGAACTCAGGAAGTATAGCGATGCTGTGAAACCGCAGGCTGGTGTGGTCTATGGCCACGGGGAGACAGGTCTCTACACCAATGGTGTTAGAACCTTAGGATCCGTTTGGGAGGGAAGGCGAGCCCTCATGACCGTTGGATCTAGAAAAATGTGCGTAAGGATTAAAATTCCTTTGGACATGGCATAGGAGTGTGGAAATCGCGATACGCGAAATCCCGAGTTAATTAGAAACCGTCTGAGCCGTCAGATCTCGGTCGGAAAACCCGACAGCCATTGGATCTGCCGAGGGGTGTCTGAAGGTTAAACCTCAGAAACTAGGGGCGAAAGCTCTGAAATAGATCTAAACCGTATGAAAGACGGAGGACACGTGTCGTGAGATTTTCCATTCCAGAAAATCAGAAATCACGATATCGGAGTCATCGGGAAAAATCCCGACAAGGGAGTCGTCTATCGGTATTTGGGTCATCGGGATATCAGGAATCGCAGGGACAAGAATTCCATGCATTGGGAAACTCCGAACCCCGAAACCCCGACGAGAGGTTTGACTATGGTCACGGGGTAGAGGCCACGTGGACCAGGAGCTAAGCTCGGAGGGCTAACGTGTGAAGGACGCGTCGGGATTCAGAGAATCGCAAATCCTGAGGACATGTGCTTTTGGACATTGGGAAGTCTGAAACCCCGATAAGAGTAAAAGACTATGGTCTTATGAGAGGTGGTCACATGGACCTCGGCATAGCCAAGGGGGCTAAGGAAAAGGCGCATCGAAAAATCGGGGATCGGGGGTTCGTGATGACATGAACTCATGTCGTCGAGGATCGTGAAACCCCGACACTCGAAGCTTCAATCGGGAGATGTGCCAGGTGGACACATGAAAAGTACCACGTGCCAGCGAGTGGGAATACAAGACAAGGGTGGTGGGACCCTAATGACGTCACCGAAGATGACGAGGATCCTCCGAAACACACCACGTACCCCTACGGTTGAGGGC
>ML780945.1:589520-635998 GCA_009831015.1 Picea engelmannii | reverse complement strand
AACTATCACACAAACAAAAACGTTCCAAATTTCTAACAGAATAACGCTGTAATGTTACCCAGAAAAATGAGGTGTTTGTCCCCTGTTTATCCTATGCTGTTTATCGAATATGCATTCCTTCTCAGTGCACACTTACATATTTTAATGATCAGACAGAAAAGTTTTGAATGGATCGTTGATCCCGCTCATTGCACCGAATAATTTTATAATCACATCGTACGTACTGTAGGCCCGCCGGACTCCAGCGACATGGATAACGTTGACCAGAAAAAGCTAGAGTTCCCTTCATTTTGTTTCAAATTTCTGGTCTGTCTCATCCAAGAAAATGAGATAGTCATACTTCCATTATTGTCAGAGATATAAGCAGTAGAAATCTACCAGTCCAAATTACTGGCTGGCCGATTAATTTCATGATATGAGTTCACAGCCGGAGGAACCAATGAGAATTTAAAGGGTTAATCATTCGTCTGCTGGGGAACTGGTAGGGCAATGACCATATCCAGGTTTGATTCTCTGCATTTATACCTAAAGCCCCCAAAGCAATACGTCCCGTAGCGGGTGAAGGCGATGGATCATTATTATGATAGCTAAAGCTTTTGATGCGAAGGTTTGAAACTTCATGGCGAACTGATAATTGTCATTTCCAGAAAGAGAATTATTGTTTGTATGAATGTGACCTCCTTCGATGGAATTTACGTGGAAGCCAAGGAACATGTTTCTACAGCTTGCGTTACATAAAGTCGTGGGTTAATTCGATAGATTTTTGCCCCCTTTTGGAAAATATGGGATCACAATCTTTTCTCGAGTTGCTTTCTCATTCTGCCTGGCCTCTGAGCAGGTAGACTATGAGGTGTGATAAAATCGATGCTCTCTTTCTGATATGATAGAAAATACTTTTGATGATTGACTAATGGCAGTGAAAGAATTGATATGCACTTTATTGTTTTGGAAGAAGACGTGTTTCATATGCTGTCGTGTGCGGTAATTTTTAAATAAATTAAAATTATAAAAATAAGTAATATTTATTTTATAGTTTGAATGGTAGACCTGTATTCTTTATATAAATAATGTTAATAAATTAAAATTAAAGTACAAATAATGTTAATAAATTAAAATTAAAGTACCAAACAATTTGAGCAGAATAATATTTAAAAATAAGTGTTTTACTTTCCTTATATCCACATGTATTTGAAATTCCTTAATCAAAATTAAAAAAAAAAAAAAAAAACATTTAATTGTTGATAAGTAGGTCAAAACAAACAATTTGAGTAGAATAATATTTAAAAATAAGTGTTTTACTTTCCTTATATATTGACATGTATTTGAAATTCCTTAATCAAAATTAAAAAAAAAAAAACATTTAATTGTTGATAAGTAGGTCAAAACATTTAAATGTCTAAATGTCGACGATTAGGTAACAAATTAATTTAAAAAAAATATGAATCCACATTACATATTTGAAACATAAAATAATATTAGAAATTTAATTAAATTTAATGTGGGTAATAATGTTTAGGTTTATTTATATTTTTTTTTTTCACTTCCTTGAAGTTAGGTGGATTTTAATGATCTAATGAAACTTTGACTTTAAGAATGAGGTGTGGATGCCAGAAGTTTAAGGTATGCCATTTGGAATGTGAATCAATAGAAGTGTCCATGATATTGGGCTTGGGGATATCAAAATTGTGGGGAAAATGGAGAAGTTTTGGCATTTTTTCAATTAGAAATAGTAAAGTTGATTTAGCAAAAGGCATTTCTACTTTTTTTCTTCTAATTCTCTTTCTTTTCCCATTACCTCAAAGTGATAATTTTTTCATCCCTTCTATTTTCCCTCTTCTACCTTTTCAAAGTGTCCTTCTACCTACTCCATTGCCTAATCAAGGAAGCAGAAATTCTCTTAGTCTCCTCTACATTCCTTTTCACTTTATTTCAAACCTTTCTTTGAGATAATGCAACATCCACTATAGCAATGACAATGCATCATAAATGGACCTCCTTGTCATGAAGGAAGACTCCTATCAATAGTTCCTAAACCTGGATAGAGGATCAAAGACACATGTGAGAGAGCAATGATAGTGCCTTAATGAAATTCATGGTAGAGTAAGCGTTGAGATAATTAGCATATCTGTACTTTTAACTAAAAAGGCACTAGTCAAACAAGATCCCTTCAGTTTCTTATGAATCCATTTTCAAGTTTAGTGAGTGGAGGATATGCTAAAATTAAATAGAGTTTAATTCCATTGCTATAAAAAAAAAAATGAGTTCACATATTCTACCAAAAAGGAGGCCAGCGAAGATGGAGAGGGTTATTGTATGCTTTGATAATAAACATGAAGATAAAGAGTCTCTTTAGCACTACCAAACTTCAAGGATGTTTTTCTTCTTTTTAAATGGTAAACACACCTCCCTCTCTCATATATATATAAATTTCATATCATTTTTCATTAATAAATATGGAAAGATTTGTATAAAAAATTATGAGTTATTTTTTTTATTATATCTTTTTAAAAATTTTGAATTTTTTGAATATTTTTTTTACACCTTTGTATTTATATTTAAATATTTAAATAATATTTTATATTGTTAAAAAGTTAGAGAAAAAAAGAAAATTAAGGTATTATAAAAATGTAATCAACCCTAATTTAGAAGATCAAAATTATCTATCTGTGTTGCCAAGTGTAAAGAAAAAAATAAGCATTGCTAAGATAAGAACAAATTCTCACAAGCTCCATAGTGAAACTGGGCATTGGTCGATTCCTAAAATGTCATGGAATGAAAGAGTGTGTCACCTTTGTGACACTAAGAAGATTCAAGATGAAAAACACTTTCTCTTAGATTTTCTAGTCTATACCCATATTAGATCTCATTTTCAAAATATTTATCACACTACCAACCTTCCTAACCTCTTAACTCAACAAAAGTATGATGATCTTGGAAAGCTTTTGTTAATGCTTTTCTAGCACAAAAGCAAAATTCTAAAGAATCACAAGTAATCACTTACCCTCTTAAGGTCCGATAGACCAATAAACCAATTGGGTCTTAGTGGACGTTAATCATTATCATCATCATCCTATAAAAAAATTATATTCTATACAATCTTAAGTAAGATAATTTTTTTCTCATTCTTTATGAGAATCAAGAGAGAAAAACTCAACTATAAACTATGATAAAATTTATGTGAAACTAGGAAAAATATTTCTCTACATAAAACATTATTAAGTAAACCATACTTTAATCTTACCAAAAAATAATATACAACCTATAAATTAATTATTAATTATTTTGGTTATCATAATTTTGTATTTTATGTAAAAACTGTCTTCTTTTTTCATTTTTATTTTTCTAAATATTCCTTTCAATTGTTTAACATAACTATAAGAAAAAACACTTTAAATCTATTTAAAGGATGTAAAATGGTTATTATAATTTTTTAGCTATTTTTTATTATCATAATTTTATATTTCATGAAAAAAATGTTTATTATTTTATATTTGTTTATATATATATATATATATATATATATATATATATATATATATATATATTCTAAATATTTTTTTAAATTTATTTAACAAAAATATTAAAAAAGCATATTAATAAAATATTAGAAAAAACACATTACTCTTAAAAAAAAATTACAATATTTGTTTGTACATAATTATTTTAATAAAATTTATTTATTTATTATATCTTATTTATTTAAAATTTAATAAACTCCTTATGTGACGGCCAACCAAAAGATATTTTTCATCATGTAATGATGTATAGATGTTCGTACATCTTAATTTAAATTAAATATAACTACACAAAAGTAACATTTCATTATCAATGGTGTATAATATTCGTAATAGTATATAAATGCATCTTAATTTATATTAAAAATATACTAAATTAACATGTATTTCTTTCCACTATTGGACTTTAGCTTTTCATTTTTATTTTTGTTTATTGCATTGCATACTTTAAAATTATATTTTTCTTCTCTACTATAAAAGCAGAAAAATGGTCATATAAGTTATTGACCAATTATCCTCACGCAAACTGTCATGTCTACACGGCACATAAATATATTAAAACATATGTAAGAATCCCAGCTGATGAAATAAAAATAGAGTAAATATGAATAGGTAATCATAATGTATTACTATTATCGAGTCACCTCTACCTCATCCTTACATCACTATCCCTTTCTGAGGGCTCCACGTTTTGTCAATGTTAGGTGAATTGTCCGTTTTCTTGTATATAAAGAATAAATCAAATCATTATATATAGTACTACGTTGTGACAGTTTCTTTCTAAGGTGGGCTGTTGACTTCCATGTTCTAAGGTGAATATAATTAATTTTTAAAGTTAAAACTATTTTTTAAGGAATCTTGTCAAAGTTATAATTGAATTTCATTTTGGGAATTTTGATTAAATGAAATTTTGTTTTTAAAGGGTTTGATCCATTCTAACACGATCCATATTCTCAAAATTTTATAAATAAATAAATTATAGTAAAACTTTATTTTGTGTAAAAAATAAACTAAAAAAAAAATTGAATTTATCCATAATTTCACTCAATTCACTTAATAAAGTTTTAAACGTGTGAACATGTTTTCAATTTAATAATTTAGCTAAATATGCTTCATTTCTAAGTTGCAATGGAAACCTGAAGAAACAAAAATTTGTTGACACGGAAGAATTCTTAGAAGTACAAGCACACCTTATAAAAATAGGGTGTAATTGTTGGGTTTACGCCTTCATAAATAAGCTAATGAACAAAGAAAATAGAGAAGATAACACATCACCCAACAAACACGGACAAAGGGGATAATTATATAATTTATTGCTCAATTAATGGAGAAATGAATTACAAGTCTCATGAAGCTCTTCATGGGCTTCTACATTTAAACAAGAAAAATATCAAGTGTTTTGAGGCATATGGAAAGTCAAATGCTTGAGAAACCTCCATCCAAAACGAATCTAATCGAAAGGTGTGTGTTGTCACCACACAACAATATCCACCTTGACAACAATTAGCCTGATACCTTGCCTAATAAATCAATTATCGCCTTTCTTGCAAGCCAAGAGAATCCAAACAACACCGTGTCTTCTCTAACAATAATGGTTGTGTGAGCATGTCTGCACAATTTTCTCTAGTATGGATCACTCCACCTACTTTGGATCAACATAACCATAGGCTAAACCATCGTTACCACTATAAGTGAAACTCATGCTTCTAAGATACCGAAGCACCCATTTCCATGCCCTTTACCCGATATTTCCATGTGTCCACTGACAACAACAACTACATGTGAAGTAATTGAACATTCCATCGTAGACACCATCCTTCCTACTATACTTGCACACGGTACACGAGACATATAATCATTTTCTTCTTTACTACTAGGACATAAACTTGAAGAAAGCTTACAATGGAAATCTAAAATGGATATTTACCAGTTTCACAATGTTAATACTAAACCTTATCATTATCTTCACCAAAATTCTGTTTTGGTTACCATAGCTTACCGTTTTTTTCCGTCTCTATGTACTTCTATGCCCAATATTTTGTTTTGTTACTCCTAGATCCTTCATCAAAAGTCCTATCCAACTAAGCATTCAACCTATTGATCTTAACCATGCTTCGCTCGTGAAAAACATATCATCAACATAACAACAAGATAATGAATATCCCATTGGAACATTTGAAGTAAACACAATGATCATACTCACTTCTTAAGAAACTTTGGCTCACCATGAAGGAATCAAACATCTTGTAGCACTTCCTAGTTACCTTAGGCCATACAATGATTCCCTGAGTTTGCAAATAGATCTCTCTTTGCGATCCTTAACAAGTTTTGATTGTTCCATGTTCATATATATGCAAATGATGATTTTGTGTGTAGTAGGATAGCACAATCTACATCCTTTAATTCCATCACCATAAAAAACAAAGATAAAAAAATATTTGTTCCCTTGAATGAATCCAACCAAGCCAACCAAGTGAGCCTTCACCCCTCATTTCTAGTTTAATTTCAATGGAATATCCTAATTCCTTTTCAAGGCCTCATTATATGTAATCCATGGGCTCTAAAACCATGAACTACCAAGACCATGTGCCCAAAACCATAATTGTTGACCTAACATTCCCCCATTGACTTGGGGTTTCCCATGACCAAATACAACCAAACCTCCCTCAAAGTCAGGGTACCACATGTTCCCCCCTATCACCTATGTCTACATCTAGAATTTACATGTGAAATTTCAAACCTGGGGTATGCATACCTAACCAGGTTTTATAGTCATACTCACATTTACATGTAATTAAAAAGAATTGTCAACTCCACCTCGAACTTTGCATTCAAGACTTTTCCTTTCCATATCAGTGGGAAACCAAGTCCTCTTCCTCACATAGGAGCTCCCAGCTATGAAAAACATCCACCTCGCAGTCTGTGAGATTGACCTTGAGATTATCACCATCTCCTTTGCTACCACCACTACATCTAGTGCAACCCGAGACATCACCAATCACCACACCCTACATGGGCCTCCAGTATGATAAACCATTGGAACTAGTACCCCTCCAAATCCATGGACTCATCCCATTTTCCAGGAACACCTTGTCTCAACAAAATGTGCCCAATTGTACAATCAATGTATTCATTTATAGGTTGACCAAAATAAATCATGTAGAGATCCTTAAATTCCATTGACTTAGTATGTTGTGACCTAAGTTTTCCACTAACAATAACCTCACAACCCTTAGCACCGTTTTCCATGAAAAATTGTTGCACCAATGCTTTCTCGTAAAGTGAGAGCCCATAGCCTGCACAATTCTCCCTTGCACCACCAACACCCATTGTGGCGCCACCCCATGGGATCTGGGGAGTTGTAGCAGGAGAATTACCATATCCAACCACTTGAGGAGGAGCCAACCCACCTCCATAACCTCCACTGAGAGGAGGCGTTAGGACCCCTCCATAGCTACCCATGCCATACCTGCCACTCGGACTGCCATAGCCTCCATTCATGTAGCCACTAGGCACATCGAGTGCATAACCACCAGGTGCTAAAACATACACCATAGGGCCCCACTTGCAATCGATCCATGCCCACATTCGTGCTCTACACATCCTTGACCTTATCTAGCTTCTAGATTATCCTCAAATGTGAGAGGCTGAGCGAACCATCCAATTTACACCCTTCTTGATGAGTCAGTGGCTAGAGTTTCCACCAAATCACACACTCCTTGGATTTTTTAGTACCCTCGACCTTATCAGGAGATGTAAAAAACTGTTGTGGGAAATCTCACCCTGCAGACAATTTGAGCTCTCCTTAGCTCGATTTTCTTCAACTAAGATAGTTCTAACAAATAGATACTAACATTCCAAACTCCACATATTCTATTTATTTACTTGCTGAGAGAGAGAGAGAGAGAGAGAGAGAGAGAGAGAGAGAGAGAATGGAACCTTTTCCTGTAGTTTATCCTCATTGTTCCCAATCTTGAGCTCCAGATCCACACCTCGAATGTGAAGATGAACCTGCAAAAAGGATATACAAACTCTCTACTACTACTACCTAATGTCATATGATATCAATCCGAGGGAAACCATCTATATTGATGTTATGGTAGTTCACGATCCCTTGGATTTTACTTTTCTCCTTGGGAGAGATTATGTCTATGCCATGAAAGCTATCATATCCACTCTCTTTTGAGTGATATATTTCCTACATAATGGGAAAATTTTGACTATCGATCAACTTTTGTTTGTTGATCCTACATTGACTTCCAACCACCAACCCTAGCCAAATAGTCCTTATGTGCAAGTGGTATCGCTCTTGCCATATGTTCATTATGTGGCGACACATCCCATGTTAGAAAAACAGGATCACAGAGCAATAAAATAAAACAAATGTGGAAATAAAACATAGAAGATACACAATACAATAGAGACACAGATGTACGTGGTTCACCTGGTGTGGGCTATGTCCACCAGAGAAATTTCCAGGTCCTTCCTTTATTATTATCCAACAAATGAAGGGATACAACCTATAACACACCCACTGTAACTTCCTCTTATTTCTCTCTCAGTCTCCTCTCCCAGAATACAATATTCACAATAACAATTAGCCACAATACATTTCCCTCATAAAAGAGGGTTTCCTTCTAGGGAAAAAAACCCTAACATAACTTCTACCGACAAATCTGCGACCTTATAATGAATGGTCCATATTTACTATGAAATTAAAATATATATTTACAAGGCAATTTTTCCTTCAAGGGCTTCGCCCCCGAACCCTCGCTAAGGGCCCACTTTCCCCTGAACCCCGCAGAGGGGGTAACCCCCCTCTGCACTCCCTCGCATGGAGGAGTGTACATTCTTCCAAGGCGTAAAGTTTTCATGGGGTATAAAAATGGCTAAAAACAAACACCTCTAAATCAGGAAGTTAATCAGGCTCCACAACCAACAATCTCCCACTTGGAGACTGATCTCAACAACTCCATCACTATTGTATATGCTGGAATATGATCCTTCTTGGACCTGGAAAATTTATCATCTTCACCTTCATGGTTGAAGACCAACTAAAACTTAGCAGGAACTTAGTTTCTCCCTGGTTACTCCCTTTGTTAACATGTTTGTAGGATTTTGGCTAGTGTGTATCTTTTCCAACTTCAAATGTCCATCTTCTAAGACAGATCATGTGAAATAGTACCTGAGTTGTATATGCTTAGTATTGGAGTGGAAGGCTGAGTTCTTTGCAAGATGAATGGCACTCTCACTGTCACAGTACAACCTGCTATTCTCCTGCATCTTTCCCAATTCCTCCATAAACCTCTATAACCAAATAATTTCTTTACTAGCCTCTGTATAAACAACATACTCTACTTCTTTTGTTGAAAGTGCAACAACCTTTTTCCTGTCTCATTCTCAACCAAAGATTTCCATTTCTTAAAAGTATCAAAAACATCGGATTTTTGTTGAATGCAATAAACCCAAGTTTTTCTAATTGCATCATCAATAAAAGTAACATAATAAAGAGAGCCACCAAGAGATTATACTTGAGTTGGTCCCCATACATATGTATGCACAAGCTTTAACCTTTCACTCTTATTTTATGACTCTGAGAAATCTGACTCTCTTCTTTTTTCTATAAACACAATGCTCATAGAAATCCATATCAATTTGTTTAAGATATGGCAACAAATTTCTTTTGTGAAGTATCTCCATCCATTTCTCACTCATGTGTCCAAGCCTATGATGCCACAGTGTTGTGTCCACTCCTGTAGAAGCTAAAGAGATAGAAGATTCAGTATTACCAGTACATAAACACAATGTACCTACCTTCTTTCCTTTTGCTATCACCAATGATCCTCTCATGACATTCCACACCTTATCTGTAAATATGGATATACAACCTTCACTTTCCAACTACCCTGTTGAAATTAGATTTTTCCTTAGATCTAGAACATGTCTTACCTCTTTCAAAAACCATTGCTTTCCATTCATTTACTTTATTTTTACCTTTCCCATTCCAACAATTTTGCATGGTGCATCATCACCCAAATGAACCTGTCCAAAATCACCTTCAACATAATCTAGAAAATGTTTCCTATGGGGTGTGGCATGAAATGAACCCCCTGAATCTATTACCCAAGACTCAGATTTATTATCTACATAAATAATGAAAGTATCTTGTAACACATCACCTGTTACATTTGCTTCCTCATTTTTCTCATGTTGTCCATCTCTTTGTTTCTTTGGAGCTCTACAGTCTTTCTTCAGATGTCCTTTATTCCCACATTTCCAACACTCTATATTTCCAAGTCTAGATTTGGATCTTCCCTTCCTAGAATTCTTGCAGTTCCCTGAGCCCTTTCCTCTATCCTTTTGTCTTCCCCTATTCTTCATGTTTAACGCATTACCTGATGTCTCACCTGTGCTTTTCTGTCACATTTCTTCACTAAGGATAACACCAACAACATCATCAAATTTTAAAGTATTTGAACCAAAGACAGAATTACTTACAGCCATGAACAAGCCACTCCATCTTTTTGGCAATGAGCACACGATTAGAAGAGCCCTAACCTTATCACCAAATTCCAATTTTATAGAACTTAGTTGATTAGTAATCGTATTAAATTCATTTAAATGATCTCCAGCAGAGCCACCTTCTAAAATAATCATATTAAATAATCTCTTCATTAGAAATGCCTTATTGGACGCCGAGGGTTTTTCATACAGTTTAGCCAATGCGTCCATCAACTCATTCATTGTCTTTTCTTTCGAAATATTGAAATCCACTGATGCTTCCAGGCTAATTCGTATCATTCCTAGTTCCTTTCTGTCAATAACCTCCCATTCTTCATCTTTCATGGTCATCAACTTCTTTGCTATCCCACCCGATGGTAGGAATAGATCCTTCTAATATAAATAATATTCCATCTACATCTTCATAACTGGTAGTATTGGCCATTAAATTTATTGACCCTAAACTTTCCATCTTCCGCCATTTCTCCCACTCTAACTAGGAACCCTCTTTTCCTGTGAGTTAACCTCACTCTGATACCAACTTTTGGAAAAACAGGATCACGGAGCAATTAATAAAACAAATGAGGAAATAAAACACAGAAGGTACAAAATACAATAGAGACACATATATACGTGGTTCACCCAGTGTGAGCTATGTCCACCAGAGAAATTTCTCAATCCTTCCTTTATTATTATCCAACAAATGAAGGGATACAACCTAAAACACACCCATTGTAACTTCCTCTTTTTTCTCTCACAATCTCCTCTCTCAGAATACAATATTCACAATAATAATTAGCCACAATACATTTCCCTCATAAAATAGGTTTGCCTTCTAGGGAAAAAAATCCTAACATAACTTCTACCGTCATATCTATGACCTTATAATGAACGGTCCAAATTTACTATGAAATTACAATATACATTTACAAGGCCATTTTTCCTTCGGGGGATTTGCCCCCAAACCTGCAGACCTCATAGAGGGGGTAACCTCCCTCTTCACTCCCCCGCACGGAGGAGTGTACATTCTTCCAGGGTGTAAAGTCTTCATGGGGTATAAACATGGCTAAAAACAAAGAACTTTGAATTAGGAAGATAATCAGGCTCCACAACCAACATCCCACACTTTCAACTGTCAAAGAAGCTAAGCCTCTCATTGCATGCTCATATTATTTATATTTAGATCCAACAATTGACATGGTAATCTATTCAATAGGGATAATAGATTCTAATCTCTTTATCCCTATGCGGCCCTTGATATGTATCCCTTCCAGAGCATTATTCTTTTGCCCAACGAAGATCTCTTGGAATCCATGATTGAGGTGTGTCCCTTGATGTGTATTCCTTCCAGATCATTCTCCTCTTGGAAACCATTATCAATATGAGGTTGTGATCATAGTTCATTTTTCTGTGTCAAGCTCATTAAAAAATTAAACAACGAGTTACGAGCACAATTTTTCTTCTTTGTGTCAAGGTCATTAAAAAATGAAACAAAGGTATGGAAATAGAACCCGGAGGGTATGAACATAATTCTATTTCTGTGTTAATATCATTAAAAAATGAAACAAACACCTCTCTTGTTATGTCAAGTCTTTCATTAGAAATCGTACCTAAACCTTCATTTCATCCACCTGGGTCAGTTGATCCTCTTTCTTCCTCCCTCTCTGGTGAAAATTTTTCTATTAGTAGCTAGGAGTTTATTCCAATATAGAAATTGGTGATAGGAGAAGAGTCGATGAATGAAACAAATCTTGGGGGTCATGTCTCCAACCTCTGATTATCATGCTGGAGTTAAGTTGCTAGCTTCTCAAGTTGGGGGAAAAATGCCAACCACCCATGGGTATCCTCCCTAGAAAATTTTGGACATTACGTTGGGAAGTTTCAAGAACAATTAGTTTTTGGTTTTTGGTTTTAATCTCATTAAACAATGAAAATGGTTCCAAGCATAGTTTATTTTCTAGTTTGAAGATCGTGAAAAAATGAAACCTACCCAAGCATAGTTTTACTTTGTTTTCAATCTTTTGTAAAAATGAAGCCAATCTCGAGTTTAATCTTTGTTCTTTCTCGTGTTCATAAGTACATGATAATAGGTTACCGAGATCAATATTTTTTCTTTCTCATGCTTGTAAATATATGAGAATAGGTTACCAAGTATACTTTTATCACTTTTTCAGACTTGTAAAAGATATACAAAAAAAAGGACCTTATTGGAGATTCCTTTAATCTCTTTTCAAACTCAAAATTGAAAAGATTGTCGAGCAATCTTATTGTCTTTCACACTCGTTAAACTAAATTAGAAAGAACGTCTATTGAGTGGTAGTTTATCACTTTTTCGGTCTCATCAGACTACTTACGAAAAAGGAACACCCTGACCATATTGGTTAGGAGAGTTCTCATAAGTATTATTTTACACTTTTTTGGGCTTAAGAGACTAATATTCATGAAAAAGTAACCCTTGGAGTTTTCTTTAACATGTTTTGAGACTCTCTAAATATGAAAAGGACATGGAGTTTACCTTATCTAGACTTGTAAAAATTTACAGTGAAGGACCCATCTAGGACTGAACCCTTCATTCTTCATGTTCATTAAACATGTGAGGATGGGACTCATTGAAGATGAGTTAAACGAGCATCTTTTGTCCTCCTTGAGATCGCTAAAAACAAAGAGTTACTCGCCTATCTGGGTGTGGGAAAAATTGGGAAGTGGGTCAATTTTTTGAAACATAATGGTAGTTGTTTGTCATGCTTGAACATGGCACTTATCAACATTATGTCGTATAGTTGGGTAATCCATTTTCCTCTGATTCATTTGAATTCCATGTGTTTTTATACACTTTTGACTCCTTTGAAGAGAACCTTTGGTTGTCATCACACTATGGTGATCATCACATTATGTTTGGATCCTTTCCTGGTCAAGTCAAATGATGCCAAGTCAATTGTCATTCCATGCAATTTTCAAGGGAAGTATAAACCTTACAACAACTCTGAAGTATTCAAACCTGTGTCATTATGTGCCCATTTGATCCATCATTATTCATCACCATCATATATTTGTTTTATGTCGTTGATGGGGGATACATCATGGACCTCCTTCGAAGAGTCTATTCTTGTCGACTCTAGTTCATTATCCATGAATTAGACTTAGAAACCAATCAGTACCTTGGAACCTACATGCCTCAATGGTAGGTTTCCTCACATTTGATAGTAGGTTTACATTATTGACCTTTGATCAAATTATTCCTTGAATGTTCGACTTCAATTCATTTATTCAAATTCTCTAAAATGTACTAGGGTACCTTGGGAATCATTGTCATTATTGGTTATTTACCTCACACTTGTTAATGGTATACATTAATGACCGTTAATCAAGTGGTTTCTACCATGTTCGACATCAATACATCTATTCACATGGCTATAATCATACCATTTCAGGATCAATATGAATACCTTGGGATGGGAACTCATTTTTTTATGTGCTTTGCCCAGGTTGCATTGGATATCATTTGACACTATTGTATATAATGTCACTGATCCGAATTATTTTCAGCACGAAATGAGAGCGGAGATATAATAAAGAAATGCACAGAGATATCGCGTATATCCAGTAATATAACAGAAATATATCAGAGATGCAACCATAAACACAGAGATATAGTAATACACGATTTCTATTAATGAAAGAAATGTACAGAGACTATAAAAATACAGAGTGAAAGACTCGCTGGAATGGTGGCAACTTATCTCTGAGAAGAGATGTGACGGCTACTCGCATTCGAAAGAATATGATTACAATGAGTCTCGGAAGGCCCTTTTACAATAGATGGGAATTTCAAAAGTCCTAGACATCCAAAAACCTAACCCTAGGAGATGAAGCGCCAAAAGTCATGCGGGCCCCGTTTGGGTAAGTTGGTGGATCAACTTCCTGGGGTTGTAACTTTTGCATACGATCTCCATTTTAGGCGTGTGATAGCTCGTTGGAAAGGTATCGTCGAGGAGATTCATTTTGGGGGCTCAATGATGCCTTCGGATATCATTGAGAACCTATATCTTGAAAAACTTCATTTAGGCCCTCAAAATGGCCCCGGAAGTGAAAACCTGCTAAAAATAGTAAACTGCCAAAATGGCTAGAAAACTGTTTTGAGCCATTTGGAAAAGGTGGGTGGCCCCCGATATCCACCTGGTTCAGTCACATAGATCCACTTTGTATTGGTCTGTGGCTATGTTGTATTGTCATATCGTAGCCCCAAAGTGTATTCTTTCATGTCTATGACTCGATTGAGTCATGGAGATATGGATCCACATTGTATGTTTGGTGGCCATATCCTTATTCAGTACTTTCATGGATCCATAGTGTATTAGTCGACGACCATGATTTGATTAAGCTTGTACTAAGCATGGGTATGCCTACCTCGGGATGATTATATATATATATATATATATATATATATATATATATATATATATATATATTGTTTGATGTTTATTTGCAACGTCCATCCAACTCTCCTATTCCAACACCCATCACACATGTAAAATGTTTAATCCATCAACGTTTCTTCTGACCTCACTTTTTAGGTGGAAACCTATTATAGGTAAAATTTGCACACTGCCTAGTGTTGTACTAAGTGTCACACTTATGTACAATTGCGTTGTTGAGTGTCGTAATTTCAAAATGACAGTTTCCGAAGTTCCACATTTGTGTTTCATCACTCCTACACCATGGAACAACACTTTGTCATCATCCCTAACCATTAGAGAGAAGAAAAACCCATTTTGGAGGTCGAAAACATGACTTTTTCCTTCAATTTTTCACTTAGTTGGAAGGAGGACGCCCCTCTTCTCATGCATAGGGAGCATCCCCCCTCATGGATTCCCCTTTCTATACCATTTGGGAGCCTCCAGGATTCCTTGTCTGTCCCTCGAGAGGATCGTCCTTCCTGTTATGATAGTTTTAACCAATTCGTCCTTTTTCTATGGGACAAGTTTCAAGGATCTTTGGGTTGTTATGGTTTGGGGTGACTCATAATATCGAGATACTCTACTTTGGGAAATCAATCCTAAACTAAGAATGAATGATATCAACCTTTTTCACCTAATCCTCAACCATTCCCTTGATTCCCTATGATGGTTAAGCCTCCCAAACTCCTATATAAAGTAGGCCTCTCAAGGTTGAAAGGAGTTCATGAAAGATACCAAACTTTTGATCTCAAACTTTAGGAGTATTCTAGAAATGCACATAATGGGATGGAAAGGAGAAGCATGGAGGAAGACATGCAACACATCATGGTTGTAATCAGTTCATGTTTCTTATATTAATAAACTTACCTTATTTCCATACATCTATCATATCCATTATTTCTTGCATGTGTCTACTTGTGTTTCAAGTAGGATCGATATCATATGAAATTAGGTAGTAGTAGTGGAGAGTTTGTATATCCTTTTTGCATGTTCATATTCATGTTTGAGGTATGGATATGGAGCTCAAGCTTGGCAACAACAAGGACAAAATATAGGAAAAGGTACCATTCCTTTTTTTATTTTCTCTCTCTCTATAAGTAAATAAATAGAATAGGTGGAGTTTGGAATGTTAGTGTCTATTTGTTAGAACTGTCTTAGTTGAAGAAAACTTGGCTAAGGAGAGATCAACCTGTCTGCAGGGTGAGATTTCCCACAACACCTCTTCACAGGTCGAACCCACTTTTCTACATGAGAGTAACCTTCTCCTCTGCTTACAAACCTACCAATATAGTTTCTTGAACCCTTTCCTTCAATGCATGTGTTGCCAATCCGATTTCCTGAGCCGTCTCCTTCATTGTGCATGATTCCAATCTAGTTTCCTAAACTCTCTCCTTCTTTTCACATGATGCCAATCTAGTTTCCCAAACTCTCAACTCTTCCTTCCTCATAGACAAGAATTACTCACAGGAAGGGATTTAAATTAATTGGAAACAAAAACCCTTGAATTTGCTTCCTTCTCCTTGGAAAATACCAACGATGGGAATGGCCAATGAAAATATACTTCCTTCTCCTCAACAAAAACCAACGACCAGTGACCCATGAACATATTCTATGATTCCACTTGTTGGGATCACATGTACATAACAAAGTTAATGAACAAAGAAAATGGAGAAGATAACACATCACACAATAGACATGGACATAGGGGGAAATGATATCCTTTATTTCTCAACCAATGGAGAAATGAAATACAAGTCTTAGGAATCTCCTCATGGAATTCTACATTTAAAAAAGATTGTTGGTGCAGGCCAATTTTGGGAGAAAACCAAGGAAATTTTGAATATTTCAAGACAATGCCGGAAAATATGGGAGTGCATAGAAAATAGAGGAAAATAAGCGCTAGAAACAGAGGAAAACCAACATCGAGAAAATAAGTTACAAAGTGGACAAACTTTTGCGGAGTATTTGGAAAGTGGATAAGTGTCGACTTGGAGAATGGTGGGATCGAGGACTAGCCGAGATTGAGCAGTTGAAAAGTTGACAAACCTAATCTGCATAGGGTTAGGGTTTTTTTAAGGGCTATGTCCCAATTTTTGTATAAGTAGAATGTATTAGGACTATAAAGGTTGTTGTTGTTGTTGGCAGGTTAGTGAGTTAGCCGTTTTTAGATAGTCTGATAGTGGATTGGTGATAAGTTCTCAATTTTGTGAGGACTGTTGCGATCTTTGGAGACCATATGTAATGGAGGAAGAGTTGTGCAATGCACAACACTAGGTTTTGCATGAAGAATAATAAATATATGAAGAGACAGGACATATGCCCAAGAGGGGGTTGAACCACGATATATCTATGTTATGGGTGAATTTTTGCAGTATTTATGGTTACATTTTCTTAAATGAATTTATGATGAACATGCTAAATGATAAAGGAAATAATATTGTGCACTAACGAAAGAACTATAGAATAGAATTAATTGAATGAATGCCATAGCTAATATTCAGATATGAATCTTATGTTACAGTAGATGAATATATGTCATGAAATCTATGTTGCTATAATGGTTAATGAAGTTCTGTTGGAATAGTTGTGTCATTGGTTAGAACTAAGATTTGATTAGGGATAGATTAATAAATGAGTATTTGAGGGTTATCAGTGAGTATATCTAATGCCCTTGAGAAAGATACACATCCCATCCTAGGGTTACAGACATTTGAGTCCTGTGACCACCCATTGAAGCCATCTTGGGTGAGACTGCGCAATGCACTTTGTGCATTGTTTTTCCTTTTGGTATCTAGAAGGGCCGATGGTCAAGGGTTTGTTGATAATACTATAGTTAGAACCTTCTTCAGCCCATAAGTAACCAACAATGGTTTTGTTGTCGGTTGGAACTCAAAATATTAGATCTAGAGGGATGTATCATGCAGTATGGCGCAACGGTTTAAGAGAGGGGATGCTTTTAGGTTGGAACCCCACAAAAGAGGATATTAAAGATGGTTGACAGTTCAATAACTAGATTTTTCCCACAAAGATAATAGAAGCCCTAGGCTTAAGCCAAGATAGGTCTTGGAAAGATACATATTCAACGAAATACATGAGATTTTCTTTAGTGAGTTTCCCACGCTATTGCAGGAGTGGATAACACGGTTGAAATATACCCATCCAAAAAATAGATTTAGATCATGGACATAAGAAAGTATCGCGTGGTTGAAGAGGGTGAATAACAAATTCACGCATGCAATAGATTTCTGGATAGACAACATTGTAGTGGGGTATATCACTGAGTTTGAAGTAGGTAAATTGAAGTCTTATAGTGTATAAGCACATGAGTTTCTTAAGGGCCCAAGGGGAAGGTACAACATGTCGTTGTACACTTCAATCAAGATATTATTGCATGATAAAGGGGTATTAACTATGGAATCGGACAACTAAACTACCTTGCATGCATGGGGGGTTAGGAAAAACACTGAGGAAGGTCTGATATGGAGGGGGAAATGGAGAGATAAGAGAGAAACAAAGAGAAAGATCCCATTATGATGGATCAAGAGGAGAGCCAAGAAATTATGAAAAAGGTAGGAATGAATCACAGTGGAAGACCCTACCATTATAAGCTCAATAAGAAGAAAAGAGCAGTAGTCGAGAGGGAAGGATTGGAGAGTGATCAGGAAGAGGTAGATGATCTTCGTTTTGTGTATCACAATGAAGAAATATTGCACTCCAAATATGAAAGAAATATTAGAGGAGTAGGATGTAATGAGGAAGTAGATACCCCTATCCATATCTGAATTAGTGTAGAACCTACAACCTCATGTACGATTAACACGTCAACAAAGAAAGAGTTGTTTAGAGAACAAGTGACTGATGGTCAAAGGAATCTAGGATATCATAATAGAAGTGAGGGTACAAGTGGAAGTACCAACATCAGTATAGGTAGTGGTACAAGTGGAAGTACCGGTAGAAACACTAGTGGGATTTCAATTCCGAACAACAGTGCACAGATAATAGTACCACATAGAGAAGGTACAACACATTTGACAATGGAAGGTGTAGATCCAACGATAAGATTACCATATTTTCATGGGGATCGATCAGAAGACCCAAAGAATCACCTATTCGTGTGTGAGTGAATATGGGAAGAGAAAATAATCACTGATGAGGTAAAAAAAGTAGTGCAACTAGCAATAACGTTCATAAACCACGCACTAGATTGGTACATGAATCTAGTAGTAAAAAATCCACAGGGTGCACTGGAAATAGTAGCAGAGATCAAGAAAGAATTGATCACTAAGTTTCAGAGGCTGAAATAAGATGATTAGTTTATGAATGAGATGATTGAGGTTAGACAAAATCCATGAAAATCTGTATGGGACGTCGATCAGAAGTTCAAGACATTGAAAGGTACATTGAAGTATCCCATTTTTGACATGCAACACATACAATTGTTTATAAATTCTCTACTACCACACTTTAAATATCCATTTAGAAAACATAAATTTCAAACCCAGGTAGAGGCACTACAAGCAGTGATGCAGTTAGAGAAGAATCAATATACGCAAACAAATCCAACTATAGAGGAGTTGAAGGAAGACCTGAAAAACCTGACAGTGCAATTAAACCAGAATAAAAGTAGGGAGAAAATAGAAGCAGTGTGGTGTACCTTGTGAAGATCATAGGGACATCACAAGAATGAGAGTTTGACATTTGCGGAGTACCTGGGAGTAGGGATGTCAAATCCATTTCCTATAGGAGGGACTTGGTGTGAAATATGAAAGACACATGGGCATGATCCTTATCACTGCCCTATTATGCAAAAGTACGGGATGAAGCCGAAGAGTAATATCTATAAATTTTGTAATTCAGTGGGGAATGAAGACAAAAATTGTAGAACCCATGAATTAATGAAGTAAATAACCTCAGATGCATACAAGATGCAAGATGAGTTGATGACAGGATATACTGCACCATAGTTTGGCAATGCCCAACAATTTCAAGTAGTGAAATAGTTTCAGCAACCCCCACAGTATAATCAGGAACTAAAATATCATAAAAAAAACATGGATCCACATGGGAATAGAGGAGGATTCATAGGTAGAGGAAGAGGAGGAATGGGTAGAGGCAGAGGGCCTATTATCTGCAATAATTTTCAACAACAAGAACACTATGCCAAATATTTTCCTCAACCAATAGAAACATGTATGTAATGTCGTGCAGTAGATCAGATGATAGAAGATTTACTGAAGTTGATGATGAAGATCCAGGAAAAGAGGAATCTAAATAACCAAAATGTTCAGTGGATTGCTTCAAAAATAAGGGATCCCGGGAGGAACATCAATATAGTGACTAGAGAAGGAGTGAAGACAGGAGTAGATGCATAGGATCCGAAGAAGGAATCTTAGTGTTGGATTCAGAAGAACACTCAGCCACATCAATAGTTTGATGCAAATAAGGAGAAGGAAACTTTCAAATAAGAAAAGAAGGAGTTCCTAAAGTATAATGAATCCTCCACATCGAATACTGCGGTGATGATATGAAAATGAAAAAGGTTTTTGTATACAAATTTGCAAGTGAAAAATTTATTTGTCTTAGGAGATTGGATCAATTTGCAACCACATAAATTTAATGAGTTTTTTAACTTAAAATGAACAACATAAACAGTCATAAACAACTATCAAAAGTAAGCACATAACACAATAAAATGATAAAGGAGTTCACCCCTCTCTTGGGATACATCTCTTGGTCCAACTTCCAATGGATCAATTTCATTATATGCTCAAGATGTCAAAATAAGTTCTTTAAAATTCTCAGAATGAAAAATAGATGGCTTCAATGGTTCCAAAATGTCCCAAAACCCCTAGTTGGGCTCTTCTTGCACCTGGTTTGGCCAAAAATTGAGAAAAATATACTCCCTGGAAGCTTTTCCAAATAACTTGTTGTACCTACTCGCCAAAACACACCTATGTCTAACTAAACCTGGATCTATGTGTTTCCCGTGCCAAAACCCAACACCCTACATCGTTCTGGATTCTCGGTGGAAATGTATCATCGTTAGGGTGTAAGCACCTTTCCCGATGGAGGTTGTGGTCATGTGTCCCCATGTGGTCTCACACCGACCTATTTTCCCATGCCCATTGATTGGTATGTTGGAAAACCTGCATGTTGGTTGTATGGTATGGGTCATGTGTCCAAGGGCTAGGGCCAAGCCCCGACTCGGACACCCCGCCAAAATGAAATGTTTTCAACTTTAAATAACAATTTGGAACTATAGTGGTTAAGTACTAATCATAGGCGGTCTAGTAGCCCTACCTATGCCAAGTCTCTTCCCACACCCGAAGGTCGCGAGTTCAACTCTAGTGGAGTCCAAACAATTTTACAAAACAAACAACAATGGAGTGCCACGTGGAGGCCCCTGACTAGACCACATGGCACCCTTCCCTTTGTCCATGAGAATGCCATGTGTTGACTAGGCATTTGTCCATGTCAACCTCTGCCATGTCAGCTGCCAAATCACTTTCCTAGTCATCCTGCCAAATCACCAGTCCACGTCAGTAGTACAGTCATATGGTCAACTGCCACGTGGTTTGTGCAGACTGTACCAACTGTCTAGTCAACATTTGTTTTGCCTATTTGGAAAAATGGACAGAACACAATATCTCTCGCATATGAAATTTGTTTGATCCCGTTCAATTTGCATTGGGATTGTGAGGACGTGATCTATGCAATGCATCCATTTTTGAGAAATTTAGAGAAATTTGATTTTTGAGTATTTTATTTATTCCCTGGATCACTCCTCCCCATTGAGATGCATTTGGACCTCCAAAAGACTACTTTCATTCAATATGAAGATGAGGGTATAGTTCCCTCGCCTTTCCAACCTTAATCCATTTACATTTTCTTGAATTTTTTCCTTTAATACCAACACGAAGGTACTCCACATTCCATAGTTTTTACGTTCTTATCTTTCTATCAAGGATTGTATCCTCATGCAATTCTAAAAGATATTCTGGGGATAAGTCATCTATGGAAGGAATATGAACATGCTCTCCTTGATCATCAATCAAAGGAGGCTCATACAATCTCAAATTCTCAACATTAACAAATACATACATTTGCATATAAGGAGTCAAATCCAAATGGTAGGCATTGTTACCAATCTTTTCAAGAATCTTGAAAGGTCCACATCTAATTGGTTTAATATTTTTACCTTCATCTTTAAGCCTCTCTTTGCTAACATAAATCCAAAATTCATCTTCAACTTGGAAACTTTGATCAACATGATTCTTTTCATGTCTTGTCTTGTACTTGGCTTGGCTCTTTTCCAAATGTTCTTGTACCATTTGATGCACCAACTGAATTTGTTCAATGAACTTATTTTCTCTATCAATGTCATAATGACCATCAATGGCTACATCCTTCCCAAGGATAAAATCTAAAGGATATTTTGACAACTAAAAAAAACATGCCTCAAATGGAGATGTTTGAGTCGATGAATGCTTATGCTAGTTATAAGGATGTTGAATGTAGTGTAGGTGCAAAAGCTTAGGATGTTTGCTGCAATAACCATGAAGAAGATGTACTATTGTTCTATTCATCACTTTTGTTTGACCATCGGTTTGTGGATGAAATGTTGTGATCTTTTTCAGCTTGGTGTCCATGAGTTCCCATAATATTGACCAAAAGTTCCCAATAAATCAATAATCTCAATCAGAAATAATGGATTTGGGCAACCCAAAATGTACCCATACATGATGAAATAACATTTGTGCCATTTTTTTGGTTGTAACCTACTTATTACAAGGCATCCAAATACACATTTTGTTGAAACGGTCAACCACAACATAAAGATAATCATGACTATTTTTATACATAGGTAATCCTCCTACAAATTCCATGGAAATGCTTTCCCAAGGATGAGAAGGAACCATAAGTAGAGTATACAATCCTAACTTTTTGTTGCTAGGCTTACTTGTAGCACATAAATAACATCCTCTTACATATCTTGAAACACTTTCATTCATTTTAGGCCAATAGAAATACCTTTGCAAATTAACCACCATCTTGCCTACACCAAAGTGGCCAGTAATAAGAGAAGAATGTGCCTCCCTTATGATGTTGACACTTTCACCCTGTGGAATACATAGATTTCCAAGATGATACAAAATCTTATCATGCACATGGTAATCCAATTATTCAACTTGGTTATAATGACAAAAAATTGCATAAACCTCTTTAAAATCAACATCTAAAGCATATTGTTCAACATAGCTCTCATGCATGGTAGAATTATTCTTAAGAATAACTGAAGCACTAACAATAAGCCTAGAAAGCATATCAACAACTTAGTTATAAGTTCCTTTCTTATACATGATAACCAAGTGGAATTGTTAACCCATCCATCTGAAGTGCTTTGCTTGCTGTAGCTTTGTTTGTGATTATAAGTATTGCGATGGTTGATGATCTGCGTGATTGATAATTTCTTTTCCAAACAAATAATGTTTCCATTTTTTCACACTTTGTACCAATTCATACAACTCCTTATCATATGTAGGATAATTAATCACAACACCGTTAAAAGTTTCATAATGAAAATAAACGGGCTTACCATGTTGCAACAATAATTCTCCCATGGCATAATTACTTGTATCTGTTTGTATATCAAATGGTTGTCTCAAATTAGGAAGTGTAAGAACTGGAGCTCAACTAATATTCTCCTTCAATGCATCCGAATCTTTTTGTTTCTTGCCTCCCCATTGGAAACATTGCTTGATGCTTGTCACTTAATGTAATGGAGCTACAATTGAAGAGAAGTTAGCAATAAAATTTCTACAATATTGGGATGCTCCCAAAAATATTCTTACCTCTGTTACATTGTTGGGCTTGGGCCAATCCAAAATTAATTTGACCTTGGAAGGATCTATTTTTCAGTTCTCCTCCTCCAAAAATATGTCCCAAGTAAACAAGTGAGGTCTTTCCAGACTCACATTTAGACATATTTAAAAACAAATTTTATTTTTTCAAGACATATAAAACTTGTTTTACATGCCTAACATGCTCTTCATGAGATTTTATAAATATCAAAATGTCATCCAAGTAGACAATTACACAATCATAAAGAAAAGGCCTTAGAACATCATTCATAACTCTCAAGAATGTAGCAGGAGCATTACAAATCCCAAATGGCATAACCCTTCATTCAAAAAAACCTTTCTTTGTTTTGAAAGTTATCTTCCATGTGTCTCGTTCAACAATCCTAATCTCTCCTTCAACAATCCTAATATGATGATATCCACTTCTCAAATCCAAATTAGTAAAATACTTAGCATCTTTCAATTGATCAAGCAAATCATCAATTCTAGGAAGAGGATAAGGATTCTTTACCGTAGTCTTGTTCAAGGCTCTGAAATCTACAAACATGCACCATGTACCATATTTCTTTGGTACTAAAACAATTTGTGACCTGCATGGAGATGTGCTTGGCATGATAACCCCCTTTTCAAGCAACTCTTGGATTTGTTTTTTAATTTTAGCATTCTCCATGACTGACATCCTCTACATTCCAATGTTTGGAAGAGGACAATCTTGCTGCAATTGAATCTCACATTGGATACCTCTTTTAGGAGGAAATCCTTTTGGTTCATGAAACATCTCATCATATTGGTTAACAACCTCATATAAATCAGATTTTAACTTTGCATCACAACCCTGGAAATATTCTTTTTCAACATTGTCTTTGGGTTTGATCATCAAGAGTACAAAGTTCCTACTAGCAATGACTAATCTCTTCATTTGTCCAGCATTTACAAGTGACAAATTCAACTTCTTTGTATGTGCTATAACAATGTACTCAAATCCATTTAAAAAAAAAAATGATATTTTTTCTCGTGACGATGAAATATGGCTCTCCTATCATATAAATATGGACTTTCCATCACAATATCAAAAATATCCAATGGAATAACATCAAGCTCCACCTCATATATAAAGTTTGCAGTGATTGAAAATCTAAGTTTACATCTTCTTGTCACATGCAATTTGGAATTGTCACATATCCAACCTAGAGGATATGGTCTAGGATGAGGAGTAGTTTCCAAATGCAATTTCTTGACAGTGTCTTCAGAAATGAGGTTTTCTTGAGATCCAATATCAAATAGAGTATCTATCTTGGTATGATTTGAAATTAACCTTATGTGGAAAAACTCTATTATTTGTTTTTCATTTTGAGTTTCATTGAGGCTACTACTTGAATAACTAGAAATTGCAATAGAATCATTATCTTGAAAACCCATGGCTATGATTTTTGTTTCATCTCCTAAATCACATCCTAAATCATGTTGTGTATTTACAATAATATTTGGTTTAGTTTTGTTGTTGAATTTTTTGGATCTTTTTTCAGGATGAAGTTTCCAACAATGGTCTTCATCTTGGCCATCTTTTGAATAATGTTTACATGTGAGTTTTTCTCTCTCTTTCTAGACTAAAGCATTCTTCTTTCCATTTACTTTGAATTTCCTCTTTCCTTTGTCTCCATTATAAAATGGCTTCTTGCTGCCCTCTTGAGGATCGTTCCTCCCTCTTGCTTCCAAATGAGTTCCCTATACACAAAATTCATCTATATTTCTAGGGTTAAACATGAGAATTGTGTGTCTCAAGTAGCTATGCAATCCTCCAATGTATTTGAGTAAAGTTTCTTGAGAAGATAAATATATACCCAAAATCAACTAAATTCTTGAGTGTAGCTTTGCACACTTTTCCCTTTAGCTTGCCTAAAGTTTTTCCAATCCATAATATCTTTCTGCATCTATGTTAATGGATAAAATTTCCTTTTAATTGCAACAATAAAATTATTCCAAGAGGATAAAACTTTACCATGTTTCTTCATGTCCTCTTGAGTTTTGGCTTCCCACCAAATGAATGCTGCACTTTCCAATCTAAGAGAATCAAGATGAATATTAGTTTCATCATATTGGATTCTTTGTATCCTACAATACACTTCATTTTGATGAATCCAGTTATCTAATTTATCATCATTTACCTCTCCATTGTACATACGAAATTCAAGCTTAATATCAAGCTTAAGCAAAGAAGTTTGTGGAGTAATTTTACTATGCTCTTTTGGAGAATTTGGAGGTGGTTGTGAAATGGTAGAAGAAATGGAAGATGGAGGTGAAGGAGGTGGAGTATCACCATTCACTCCATTTCATTTTGGAGTTTTATCAACACTATCTTCATTACCTCTTGGAGGATTTGAGCTTTCACCTTGCAACCTTTCATTACTTTCTTCAAATAAAATTTTCACCATTTCTATCATATCATAAAAAGATTTTCTGAAAGTTTCATCTTCTAATGTAGGGATTTCATGACTCTCGTCATGAGCCATACTTGGTGAGTGCCTCCATGAAGCTTGAGGTGAATCCTTATTTAAAGTTGAGAACATGGTTCTACAAGTGGACCTTATCCCCTTGTGAGCTTCAACCTTGTAAGCATCATAAAATAAAACACTTGCAAACAATCAAACCTTCGAAAACCTTTTCTCTGATACCAACTTGATCTGAAAATGAAAAAGTTTTGTGTATACAAATTTGCAAGTGAAATATTTATGTGTATTAGTAAATTGGATCAAGTTGCAAGCACATAAAATTAATGAATTTTTTTACTTAAAATGAACAACATAAATAGTCATAAACAACCATCAAAAGTAAGCACATAACACAAAAAAATGATAAAGGAGTTCACCCCTCTCTTGGGATACATCTCTTGGTCCAACTTCCAATGGATCATTTTCATTATATGGTCAAAATCTCAAAATAAGTGCTTTACAATGCTCAGAATGAAAAATAGATGACTTCAATGGCTCTAGAATGTTCAAAAACCCCTAGTTGGGCTCTTCCTGAACCTGGTTTGGCCAAAAATTGAGAAAAATACACTCTGTGGAAGTTTTTCCCAATAACTTGTTGTACCTGCTCACCAAAACACACCTATGTCCTGATGAACCTAGCTCTGTGTTTTTTCTATGCCAAAACCCAACACCATGCATCGTTCTGGATTCTTGGTGGAAATGTAGCACCGTTAGGGAGTTAGAACCTTTCCTGATGGAGGTTGTGGTCGCGTGGTTTGGCGCCGACCTATTTTACTGCACCCGCCAACTAGTCCATTGGAAACCCCATGCACTAGTTGTATGATATGTGTTGTGTGTCGAAGTTCTAGGGCTAAGCCCTGACCAAGACCCCCCACCGAAATGAAACATTTTCAACTTTAAATAATAGTTTGGAACTATAGTGGTTAAGTACTACTCGTAGGCAGGTTGGTAGATGGGCCTATGCCAAGTATTTTCCAATGCTCGGAGGTTGTGGGTTTGACTCTGGTGGAGTCCAAACAATTTTACCAAACAAACAACAACGGGGTGCCATGTGGTGGCCCCTGGCTGGATCACGTAGCACCCTTCCCTTTGTCCATGAGCATTCCATGTGTCGACTAGGGATTGGTCCACATCAACCTATACCATGTCAGATTTAAAATCACTTACTTAGTTAGCCTCCCATGTCACCAATCCACATCAGTAGTATGGTCATACGATAAGATACCACATGGCCTATATGGTCTGTCAAGTCAATGTTTGTTTTGCCTGTTTGAGAAAATAGACAAAGCATGATATCTCTCGCATACAAACTTCGTTGGATCCCGTTAAAGTTGCGTTGGGATCGTGAGGACGTGATCTACGTAATGAATCTATTTTCGATCAATTTCGAGCACTTTGATTTTTGAGCATTTTTTTGATCCCCTAGATCACTCCCCCCCATTGGGAATCTTTTGGACCTCAAAAAGACTACTTTCATTCAATCTGAAGACGAGGGTACAATTTGAGATACATCATTGGTACAATCAAATCTATGATAGAATAATTTGAGATGCATCATCAGAAGAGCACACCTTACCATCCACAGGAAAACGGTACAGTAGAAGCCTTTAGCAAGATTCTAGAAGATGCATTGACAAAGATTTGCAATGTGAATATGGATGATTTGGATTCGAAGGTATCAACAATTTTATGGGATTACAAGACCACATGAAAGAATATTATAGGGAAGACACCATTCAGACTAGTATATGGACATGAAGCAATAGTTCCATTTGATTATATAGTACCTATTCCACACATTATAGTAATCACCAACATGACAAAAGAAGGTGTTGTGCAGGAAAGATTGGATCATTTGATGGAGATGGAAGAAGACAAAATTTTAGCAGGATTTCACCAGGAAGTATAAAAATCAAAGGACAAATCTTGGCATGATAGACACATAAAGAAGAAAATATTTAAGGAAGGAGATCTATCTCTCCTCTATGACAACAAGTATCTACAACACCCAGGGAATTAGTTTAAAGTGCATTGGGTAGGGCCTTATCAAGTAGATGCCATTACAAATGGAGGTATTGTGGAATTGAAAGATCTTGTAGGGAATAATCTCAGAGGACTATTGAATGGCAGTCGACTGAAGCTGTATCAAGATAGTCGACCTAACAACCTAAGGTAAAAACATAGAGAAAAGGTATGATTGTACATATTGTATATAGTATATGTATAAGAAAAATACGAAAATCCATAAAAAGAAGAAATGTAACAAAAAGAAAAAACGATAGAAGAATATTAAAGGGTTTTTGATGTAATAGATTTGATAGTATTAATAATGCGCCACATAAAAATCAGTGTTGAAGACATTGCGTGCTATGGAATAGTTGACAGGTACAAAAGTGGAGCATGTAGGAAAAAAGTGAAAAAAATGACAACTGTCAGTGCAAAAAAAAAATCAGTACGTTGTCATGCTATAAAGGAAGAAAAAGGGGGAAAACATAATCATTTGTGTTCATTCCTAAGGAGAATAACGAAGAACAAAATTTAAGCATGAGAGAGTGATAATTTGTGATACCTAGAGAAGATAGCTCACCAGTCTGAAATTTAGCAGGATGTCACCACCAAGAGTTGGAGTGTCGAGCAAAGTTAGTCGAAACAAAAGAAACAATGCTCAGGTGACACAAACATAGACAAAGGAGATTTCGACAATCATGGATGTTGATGAAATTCACACACCATACTATGAGCCTACTTCCATGCAGGTGGAGGAGGAACAAAACCTAGCACATGAGGCCGACCAGCCTAAGGAAGACATAGAAAGATTTGAGTCTGACATGTGTAAGGGAAAAGGGCCACAACAGGAAGAACATGCCATGGGGATGTAGGGCCTAAAACTGAAATAAGAATAAGAAACAGAGAACAGGGATGTACTATAGGTTGCAACGTCCTCCCCATAAGGGAAGAAAAAAAGAAAGTTGAAGGCAGTGCACAAGGCTTACAACACACGCATGCGGAGTTGGAAATAATGATTCCACAAATACCAAAGGGAGTAAAGGATGATGATGACATGGTAGGAGGAGTAAACACCATGAAATACTTAGATCATGACATTGCAGATGTCGTCAAATTCTCGGATTTGTCACAACAAAATTGCATGGAGTGCAAAGGAGAGGGCCCATTAGGAGTGCCACTATTGGAATCTATGAAGTGGATTTTAGGACTTTAAAACACAGGGATCATGAACCTGTTAGACATACCTCATTTTGGGCATGGTAAACACATCAATGGATGTGTGAAACAATTCCTAGCAAGGGTGCATGGAGGAATTTTGTGGATGGATAGGAAAGTTCCTATCAGTGTGGATTTGATTGCAACTATCAATGGGCTACCCATAGATGGGGAGAAGCTACAGAAATAATTGGAAGATAAGACAAAGGAAAATCCCTTCTCTGATGAGAATAAGGAAAAATATGGCACATACATAGGGAATAGAGGGATCCAGATCAGTGGCATCAATGATATTGCGACAAGATCTTCCATAAGGATGTTAAGGTGCAAATTGATGCTCAAGTGTAAGAAGGAAGAAGTTACAATAGGAGTGGTATCAACTGCAGTGCAATGTGTGAAGGGGATCTAGATGAGTTAGGCCCCGTACTTTCTCATTTCATTCCTGGAATACTACAAAGACACACAGGATTGGGGCTCTGAGTTCCACTACTCGTGGTTACTTATCCTCATTGCATTGATAGGGTGGAAAGAACTAATGTATAGAAAGTACATAGAAAGGATAGGAAAGTGTGACACAACCTACTACACTTCTCTTAGGAGAAAAACAAACCTAAAGAGGAAGAAGGAAAAAAGTGACAATTTTGCATGGTACTTATCATAGATCAAGGAGCTAGTAGTCAGTACTTGGAGGATTTCACCAGAAACTGTCTAGGAGTTTGGACATATAGAAAACTTTTAGGCAATGCACCACAACATGTGGTTGCAGGAGAAGAGGGACCCATATAAGGAATGGTTACAACTGAGCTACTGCGTGATGACACAAGATATACATTTGGAGGTCCATGAGTGGACTAATGAATGGAAGGTTCCAATAGCTCCAAAGACAATGCACATAGTACATATTTGGACATAGGACAGAACAATCCCCGCGTAAAAGATAAGTAGAAATGGCACCAAAAAGAAGAAGAAGACAACAACATGTACATTGGGGGGAAGCAGCCCAATCCAAAAGAAAAGCATGATGTAGAGGTAACCACAAGGTGGCTCTACATGGGATCCACCACACATAGAGTAGGGACCAAGAGCTATAACAGAATAGGTGTGCGTAGAAGAAGTAAGAGCAAAGACACATGATATACATGTGGAGGAAGAAATTGGGTAGGATACATGCATGGATACACAGATGCCAGAGGCATCTGATCCATCATACGTCCAAAATAAGAGAGAAGAGGAACAAGAAAGTGGTCCTAGGAAGAATGGGAAGGCTCATAGAAAACCAATGCAAACATCACTGATAGTAGATGATGTAAAATTGGTAGCCATAACAGTAAAAGATTGAATATCTAAGGTGTGGGACAATGCTGATAAGAACAGGGCTTCGATTTTGGAGCAAGTACAAGAAGTGAAAACTGAGCTGGAGTAGTTTAGGATCAGGGCAGAGTAGCCAACAAAATAAAAACCAGTGCAAACTGGGGAAGGAATGCATGATGGAGATATAGTGCAAATCACAACACAGGGGAGGGCCAATTTTATCATAACCCCTGAGATGTTGTTCATTGACAAGGAGGCAAAACAGAAGCCCTTGAAGGTAATTGAAGCATTAGAATTTACGTTTCCCAAGATCTTGACAAAGGCACTACATAAATTACAGATTAGCGTCGAACAGGAAATTCAGTCTAGGGCAAGGTATGATGCGATGAACTTATAGATAGCGTAGGAGGAAAATATCACATTAAAGGAAGTAGTTAGCCAAGAAGGGAAGGCAAAGAAGATAACACATCAAAAATTGGAATATATGGAGAAGTACATTAGTACAGTATTCCAAACCATCCCAAATAGCACAGATTCAGAGGGAGTATGTTCTGAAGAGAAGATGAAGAAAATAGTGCATGCCTTGGAGTAGTACAAGAACTAGATAAAGGAGTTGGAGGAGCGCACAATGCCCAATACTCCTCTAGAAGTAAGAGCATAGCGAGAGAAAGACACAACATAATCTGCAAAGAGTATAGTGTAGACCATGCATAGGATGACAGATTTATTAGAAAAAAGTGGCTAATTGTGGACACAACTCTTAGAAAATGGGATCTTGCAAGACCTGCAAGGAAGGGAAGATAAAGTACATGCAGTAATGGTAGATTTAAAACAATGACATAATAAAATGTCACTTCTAGAAAAGATTAATAAAGATGCAAAGATGAAGAGCCTACAGGCAAAGGAGAAAGAAGTGGAGGCGTAGAAAATTGCAAGACAATCTTAGTTGGAGCCTCTTCTGGACAAGGATGAACAACTGGTCATGGAGGTTGATGCAGAAAGATCATGAGTGGAATAGATAGGCTTGGAGGGAGGATATATATTAAAACATCCAATCACCGTGCATATGGTAGAAGTCATGGTGGAGAAGAGAAACCAAGCTCAAGAGCAATGCCAACAAATATGAGATATGTATGAAGCACTGGCATAGGCAGTAAAATATGGAGGAGTCCCTAAGTGGATTGGGGTGAGTCATGATGTTAGTGTTGGGGGAATGTTTGCATAGGCCAATTTTGGGAGAAAACCAAGAAAATTTTGAATATTTCAAGACAACGCCAAAAAATAGGGGAGTGCATTGAAAATAGAGGAAAATCAGCACTGGAAACAAAGGAAAACCAGTGTTGAGAAAATAAGTTACAAAGTGGAAAAACTACTGCGGAGTAGTTGGAAGGTGGACAAGCATCGACTTGGAGAACGATTGGATCGAATACCAGCCAATATTGAGTAGTTGAAAAGTGGACAAACCTAATCCGTGTAGGGTTAGGGTTTTTGTAATGGATTTGTCCCAATTTTTGTATAAGTAGAATGTATTAGGATTGTAAAGGTAGTTGTTGTTGTTGGGGGGTTAGTGAGTTAGTTGTTTTTATATTGTATGATAGTGGATTGGTGAGAAGTGCTTAGTTTTGTGAGGACCGTTGGGATCCTTACAACACTTTCTCAATAATTTGCAGGCCAATACATGTGTTTCAAACCGAACATCGTCATCATTGATGTTCATGACATTCAATCCCCTTTTACCTCTTAAGGTATGAAACTTATCCTTCATTTATTTTGATAGGTCTCTCTACCTTGCTTTATTGAACAAGGTGGCCAGATCCTTTCCTTCTTTTGATATCCCTATGATCCATGCAATCAATGCAGTATCAATTGAAATTGGTGGGTCAAGCCACAGTGTCCCTCCATGGATGCAAGTGAGTAGTAACTTAACACATGAATTTATTTTCAGGTTGAATCCAAAGTGTGGAACCTCCAATAAGTTTAGTATTCTTGACTTCTCGAGTCATGTTTCCCACATTTGTATTTCCAACAATATTGCTCCTATTCCCGGTATGCTCTTAGAACAAAAGTGCTTCTTCCTAGCCAGCTCAAGAAACTTCTTCTCATCTGTGATATCGTGATCCACAAAATTGAGAGTGGCAAACTTCCAAAGCATGTCTCCTTCCACACTTACACCAAGTGGGACTGGTGATGTCTCTAGTGGGTATTTCCCATCCATTGGTACTTTGACTTGAGGTGCATTATCTTTCCTCGGTGGAATATAATCCCTGTGAAAGCTTGTTGTTGAAGCTGAATCCAAAGCTCCAGGTGTTTCCTCGACCTCTGATGAAACTGATGGTCATTTCAATTTCTTTCGTTCCACTACTGATGGAGCTCCAACATTCAGTGGTTCCATTGTTTCATGTGATATATGTCTTTTACTTTCTCTATGTGTGTGTTGGTGGGGCTCTAGTTCGGCTTTGAGTCACTCTGGTTCACTCTGGTTCACTCTCACTTGCATGCAACTCTTAGTAACAATGATTCTCACTTGGAGAACTTCAACTGCTTTTTTTCCTCCTTGCCAACTTTTCATGTATCTTCATGTCTTAACTAACTTGTCCAATCCTCCAACGGGGTTGATAAATGGTTAAATAAATGTGGCTTTATTACTGAATTTCTCGTGTGATTTTTACCTCTTACTGCCAATCTGTTTTGATTTGCGATGGATTTTACCATTTAAGATTATACAACGTCTTTATGACCTGTCATTCCTACTTCATAGTTGTTGTTTCCTCGCTTTAATGTATTTTAATGGTCTTATCATTATTATACTGCACAACTATTCTTGCTTTTGCATTTGCTTCTTCACAGTCTTTTTCTTCGTGTATGCATGATAATAATTCTTATGCATTGTAATTTATGATCATTCTTATGCCTTGTACTCTATAATATTTTTATTTTTTCTATGTCTACATTATATTTTTTTTCTTCCTTTTTCTATTTTTTATTTGTTTTTCTTCCCTTTTCTACTTTTTATTTGTTTTTATGTGTTTTTCCTCCCTACTATAGTACAATTAATATGACACATGTGTTCTAGCACAACCCAGATTACTGTGCAGACTGTCGACCGTCTCTATAGAGTCTTAGCCGACTTCCATTCACTATCCATCCAAGGGATTCTCCATTCAAAGTTTCCAACTATGAAACACCTTCCACTGTCACATGCTGAATTACATAAGGTCATAACCAATCCATTCAAAACTTCCCTGGATACTTCATAAACTTACTGTCATAAAGTAATACTCAGTCCCCCACTTGGAACGTTTTCTATTTAATGTGTCTATAATTCCATGCCTTCTCTCTTTCCTTCTGAACCTATTGATGGAAACCTACGACAAACCGATCTTCCTCAAGTTGTATCAACTATGATAATCTCTCCTCTACTATGTGCAAGTCTGAAATACTATTGATCATTGCAACATGTAGGATAAGTAGAATAAACTCCATTGGAATTACTGCTTATGTCCCATAGACCAACCTAAAAGGTGTCTTCCTTGTCATTTTTTCACTTATAGTCTTGTAGGCCCATAACAACACATAAACTCTTAGGTCCCAATCACCCCTCCCTACATTGCAGATCTTTGTTAAAGTATTCTCCAAGATTTTATTAAAATATTCCACTATCCCATTGGCCTAAGGATGATACATGGTAATATTTTGATAATGAATTTGAAACTCTTCATTCAATGTTGCAATTGTTTTATACAAGAAGTGTGTTCCTTGATCACTGAGTAATATGCATGGATGTCCAAATCGTGTGACTATATTCTCAAAAACAAATCGTGCAATATTCTCTATGGTGCAATCTGTGATTGGTGTTACTTTTTCCCATCTTGTCAAATACTAGTTGGTAGTGATTATGTACCCTTATCTTAATCTTGTTTATTTTGGGTTGATTGTCCCCACAAAATCTATGGCTCATTTATAAAATTATTGCAATACAACCTATGCATTTAAAGGCAGCTCAACCCTCTTGGATGTCTGTCCAACTCTTTCACATATGCCACATGATTGGAAATATTCCTTATCATCTTTATGAAGTTTAGTCCACTAGAGCCCTACACAAAAAATATTTTGTGTAGTCTCTTTTCCTTCATAATGTCCTCTTGCAATCCCATCATCTGCTTCTGCAAGTATCATCAATATTTCATGTTCCAATACACATCGTCTCAATATTCCATCTGCATCCAACTCATATAAATTCCTTGCAATCAACTGATAATATTTTTTTCTCACTACTAATTGTTTCTTATGCATGATCATCGTGTCCGATGGAGCCATTCCTTAGAAACCGCACAATGTCTGTGAAGTAATCATCTACCATTTTGACTGCAAATAGTTGTGCATATAGCAAGTTGTCATCTACATTACCTACAACTTCCCTTGATAATATGCATGATAAATGATCTAGCCCTACAGTTAGCTTCCCTGGTTTCACCACAACCTCAAAATCATATTCCTGAAACTATAGCAACCATCTACATATTCTCCCCCCAACACTGGCTTGTTGACTAGATATTTAAATGCAGAATGGTTCGTGTATATCTTAAAGTGAGATCCCAATAAATAATGTCTGTACTTTTGTAGCACATATACCATTTCCAATCCTTACTGTTCTGTGGTAGTATAATTTTTCTCTGCTATAGACATCTTCCTGGTTGCAATCACAATTGGGTGATCTATGTCTCCCTCCCCTGGTTGAGATAGTATTGTGCCCAAATCAATGGATGATGCATCTACATGAACATGAAACTCCTTCTTCCAATCTAGAACGATTAAAATTGACGCAGTCACTAGTTTTTTTTTCAAGGTGTCCAAACCCTTCTGACATTCCTCATTCCACTGAAACTTCCCTTCCTTATTCAACAACTTTTCCATAGGTGTTGTGATCTATGCATAACCTTTGATAAAATCCCTGTAATATCTTGTGTCACCTAGAGTTTCCCTTAACTTTCTTATTGATGTAGGGGGTTCCAAATCCAAAATCACTGTGATCCTGGCTGGATACACAAGTAATCCATGTTTGTAGACTACATGGCCCAGTAAAATGCCAAATGGTGTGCAAAAAATGCACTTCTTTAAATTCAGTGAGATCTGACACTTTCTACACCTATCCAACATTATCCTGAGTACTTCGATGTGATCCTTCAGTAGGATGAACATAGTCCAATTGTGTATGTATACTTATAGAAACTTATGGATAAACTCCTTAAATGTTTCAACCACAAATCTCGAAAAAACTGTAGGGGATTTTTTCAGTCCAAAGGCAATTATTATATGCTGATAACTACCCCATTATGTCACAAACATGGTCTTGTACTAGTGTTCCTACGTAATTTTTATCTGATGGTACCCCAAGAATCCATCTGTAAAAGAGTAAGTCTCTTTGCCTCTTACATTCTCCAATACCTTATCTGTGAACAATGTTGGAAAGGGGTCATGTAAATATGCATCATTTATCTTCCTTAGATCTACACAAATCTTGATTCCTTGTGTCTTCTTGTCTTGCACTAACATTGGAATGATCCACTCGGATTATTCTACCGGTTGAATGATTTATGCATCCAACATCCTTTTTATTTTAGTTGTCACCTTTTCCTTGTACTTCAGATTTAATATGTAAGGTCTATGTCATACTGGCTTAGCTCTTGGTTTCAACGAAATATTCATCTCACCTAAGTCCCCAACTATCCCCTTCATCTCTGAAAATGCCATTGGGAATAGGTCTTGGTATTCATGTAGTAAGTCTGTAATCTTCTCTACTGTCTCATCACTCTAGTAATCCCCTATTTGTGCAAACTTTGGGTTCTTTTTCATCCCAATTTTTACCTTTCGCATTTTTATTGGCTTTGTGTATGCAACAGACTCAAGTTCTGGAGCTTCTACTTCCTATTCTCCTTCTATTTCAAGTACTTGTACATTCATGGAATCTTATTCATCATTTTCTTCCTTATCCACATTGTAGCACTCCAATAACTCATGGAAAATAATAGTATCCCTATACATGCCGCATACTAATACTACCTCCATCGACCCTTCTTCTGAGAAGATATTAGTTCGAATAACCTGTAGTGATGAATCTATTGATGTAGATTCATGTTCAAATGTAAATGTGACCTTGAACCTATGATTCAACTTGTCCCAGTTGCTTGTCTCTCTGTACATTTCCAATTCCAAATACCATCTCTTTGGAATTGTGTCCAGTGTATGTATAAATATGTCCGTCCATTATGTTTCTGGTACTGAACTCTATAAGGTCTTGCACTACTCAATGTGACATGTTGGATCAATTTACCTTATATACTTCTACGTAATATTTTCTACGTCAGTTCCAAACCTGGCTTGCATTAGTCTTCTACATTGTGACCAATATTCCATCCCCTCTCTATGTGCATCCCACCATCTAGTTGGAGTCTCTTTTAGAAAAACATCTAGTGCCAACATCCATTGTTATTCAGGTACCTGCAACTAAAACGATTTTACAAACAAACTTACATTAGTTAATCCATCATACCCAGGAGGATCACATAACTTTGTTCCAATCCAATGCAAGGATAGGGTCATGCATGCACATCGTCTAGTTGATACCTCATGCATCCTCTGTTTCTAATGCTCTATACCTTCGTCTCAGTCTCATGCACATGAAATGATACTTCTCCAACTTAGCGCAACATATGCAGTGGGGTTTACATAATCATTCGTCCACATAGTCTTTTTGTACAAGTTGTCAATGTCATTTCTTCTTGTTGTCTCTATGTATATATTTCCTTCTGTTAGGTGCAATGGTATAGTAACTTTCAAATATCGGACTTCAAATATCATTTATCTCTTCTTTCGATTAATGATCATATGATTATCAAATTACCATTCAAGTCCCATCAGTACTAGATATGGTTGTTTGTATTCCACGGTCTTAATAACTTCGAAGTCTACCACATTGCACACGCCATCCATGTTGAAAGGTACTCCTATCAATTGACCAATTGGTACTATCTTGTGCTAATTTGTGAGCCTTAACTGAAAAGGAGACCAGACCATCTTGGGTTTACCCATCATCTTCTAGGTTTTCTTAGGTAATATTTCACATCAGACCCTAATTCTAAGATAACATTATCCACACTGTATTTCCCATTTTGCACATCGAATTTGAATTCTTCATTGGTCCTCTTTTTGCGCAGTACATGATTCATCACCCTCTGTACGATGGGAGTTTCCCTTCCTTGCATGTAGTGATCGATCATTTCATGTAGTGCATTCAAAACAATCTCATCCTTCATCATCTCTACACAACTTCTCAGGAATTATTTTAGAGCTCTTACCTTCCCAGTTTTTTTCTTTGAAACAACACACCCATTGAAAGGTGGCATAACTGATGTTGATGATCCCTAATCCTATCCAGGTATCTCTTTTCTGGCCCTTTGATATGTATCCTTTTGCTGCTGAGGATTGAATGTTGGCACAAGACCTATGAACTTCCTTACCCATTTCTCATCCTTCTTCCTTCCATTCATCATATCAGCCCCTATTCTCACTCCTCCATGTGTAACAAATGTTATTCTTGGTCATTCGTTGTGTTTCTTTACTGATATTTTCTACATAGTCTGATTTGGATTCTGGTTATGATTCCCTCTTACTTTCCATTTTGCAACTAGTTGATGAAAATCCTATGTCGCATGGTCTAGTTCTCTACATTATGTGCACATTGTACACGGATTTGGGAAGTTGTAGGCTAAGTGTCTCAGTTGATTACAATTGTAACACATAATTGATCCTCTTCCTCCTCTGACAAAATTTCCTCTTCCCCGACCTATGAAAAAAATTCCTTTGTTCCCTAAATTGAAGCCCCTATAATTTTTGTATTGTGGACACCCTCCTTCTATCGTAGAATTCTTCTCTTGAAACTTGTACATATTTTTAGTTCACCTCCTCATCAGTTTGAATGCACGTTAATCCTTCTCTTCATATCCGACGAAATTGAAAAAAATGCAAAAACATTTCCTTGGGGTACTTCGATAATTGTATAGCAATGGAAATTAAGTCAGATGATGCTCCCATTTCTTACATGTTTCACAATATCCCCCTCCTAGTAGTGGATTCATTGCTCAAGTCACCAAATATTGTGCGAATGTTGGGCATTCATCCTTGTGGTGGCCTTCATTCCTACACTTGGTACACTAGACTTGTTCGCGTTTCTCCTTCCCTTTTGTAAGTTCTTCCAATTAAATCCTCAAAGAAACCAACTTGTTTTGATCTTGCGCCATCCCCCACTAGATCCTATAGGGGATTCTTCTAGCTTCATTGCGATTTCCAAATATTTAGGCTGCGATGCAACATTTTGTTGAATCAATGACCTGCGAAAGTGTGGTAGAATTCCTGCAATAAAAAATTCTTGATGTTGTTGATCGGAGATCTGGAAATGTAGTCTACCCATAATATCCTTGAACCTTTGATTGAAGTCCCATACCAACTTCGTTTGCACTTGTTTAATCTCCTTCAATTTTGTGATATAATGTGACTCAAACTTTGGCTTCTTGAACTCTTTTGACAATTCTTGTCTTATCTCTGCCAAAGTCCTAGCTTGTCCTATAGGCATGGTACTCTACATATTCATGTACTAGATTAATGCACGACCTCTAAATGTTGTTTCTAACTACAAAATATTCACAGCCTCATCTTGGACATTCTTTGTAGCCCAAATCGTCTCGTAGACAAACATTTTTTTTTCTAGATCCTCTTATGAAACTCCCTGGAACTTAGGAAGTCTAAGGGTGTTTTCTACCCCTACCATGTTTCTCTGTGTAGTACCTTCTCTTCATGATGTTGGTTGAATCTGACTCTATGCACTTCTTCCACTACACTAATTGCTACTACATTTTCCTCCCTTGCTAAGTATGAGTGATTTAGACAAGTCTTCAACTATTATTTATGATTGTGGTGATGTACATGCAGTCGTGGATTTGACATAGGACCCAATATGACTAGGAATTAATGGATCTTATATTATAAGACTAGAATGTAACTCCTCTTACTCTCCTCTTATGAGTGGTATCTCCATGATTTGGAAAATTGCACAAGGTCCTCTCCCCTCCATCTCACTATGCACATCTCCTTTCTTAGCCCCATTCACTTCTTATACCTCCTTCCCCTGTGCAGTTCTCCAAACTCATCTTCTTCCTCTAGTATACCTTCTTTGGTTCTCTTCATCTTCAGTCCCTTCCTTCTTTCTTCATTGCTTCCTTAATTATTTCCTATCCTCAAATTATCCTCTTGTCATCCCCTAGTTCCCCTATGTGCACGAAGCCCCTTAGTACTCAGATTCCATTGTCATCATGCACTTTTCACACAACAACATATTTATCCACGTACCCAACAATTTCATGAACCTTTTGTGCGCACCTGTGAAGAAATCCCTTTCTACAACACTATATGATTAGGTAAAATATATTGCAAATTATGTAATATATCCCCCTAATATACTATCCAACTAGAAATCAAATGTGTGAGAAGTTTGATGACTTACATAATTCAGTTGTCATATCAACTCGAGATTCCAATTCCTCAGCCCTATAGTTCAGTAGCTTCCAATATTCTTTACTAATCTTTCTATCCACTCAGTTAGAATAATTTGAAATTCACCAAATAAAATTTCATACATCTCTATATACACATGCATTTGCATCCATTTCTCATCACTCATCTGAGGGTTTCTATTCCCTTTTCAAGCAAAATCCCATTCCTTCCTTTCCAACCATTCTGATATCTCTTTCTTATTTGGCCTCCAAAACATTCCCTCAATCACAAATTTTGGGTCTTGACAATGGAACCATTTGTTGGTGCTACACATGATTGTAAGACCCTAGGTTTGGGCTAACTTTGACCAACAAAAACCTTCATACATCGACCCTTTTGGCATCACCTTCATGCAGGTGAAGTCTCACCTGAGGTATCTATTAGTGTTGCAGAAAACAAGTTTCTAAAGTAGTGAGGGAATGGGAGGTGATCATCTTTGTTGTTCTTAATTATTTGTTCTATGTGCGTTTCATTGTCTCTATTCTTTGTTTAGCTACTTAGTGAATCAGATTCATATTACCAATATATTCCATACTAAAACATAAACCCATTACTGTAAAAGTATTAACTATTACGTAATGGTTATACATAAGAAAAATCTATTCTAACATGCATCTAGATAGAATCCATAGTCAATCACATAAAATACAATAACATGATAGTTAACGTGGTTCACCCAACTCCAGGCTACGTCCAAAATGGTTGGATTATTTATTATGCATTTGGTATTTTTCTTAGGCTTGCACACTACACTTGCAAAGATACATCATGGTTATCTTCTCCTTTACCTAGTCTATCCCCCACTCTATAGTGCAAGACTCTCTCCCTCTCTCTGCATCATGTCCTTAACATTGAGACATAGACTCTTTCCTTCTTAGCCTATCCTATCACTCTTCTTACTGATAGGAACTCTCAACAACTTGGAACAAACTCCACAATACCGCTTGAAATGAACCATAACAACACCCAACAAAGATCCCTATTCTCCCCACCCATTACATATTTATACATAAATTCTAGGGCTTAAAACCCTGCTTTGTTCATCCCAAAACCCTATTACAATACATGATATAAAAAGTTAACTTGTTGTTCAATGTTGTTTTTGCACTATGACTGTTGCTAGTCCTTCTTTTATGCATCCTTCTATATTTAGCATGTCAGGCTATCATCCTTCCTTTTCTCCCACTTTCTTCTCTTGATTTATTCCCTTCTTTATTTCTCTATTTTTATTTCTCTTCTTTATTCCTCTTACTACGTTTTTTACTCTTGGATGTGCCTCAACTATGCACTCCCTTTTCTTTCTTCTTCTTCTGCACACATCTTATATACTTAGAATTTTTATGAATATTATTTCCAAAATGCATGTCGAACAATCCTCCCTAACATACATATAACAATATCAATTAGTTCCAAAACGTACCCTGAAGTGAATTAAACCTTATTTTCCATTTCACTCCTTACGAAATAATCATATTAATACTTTAATATAAATTAATTCAATATTATTTTTCATTTTTCAAAATACTCCTTATGAAATACTTCTCCTTCTATATCACTTGCTAAAAAGAATAGTAATTTAAAAAAAGACACGAGCCAATGGTTTACCAAAACCACGGGTGAAGGAAATACCATGGGCTAATGGTCTTTTTTTTTTCTTTTTTTCTTCTTTTCCTTATAGTATTTTCCCAATGCTATGGGTTTTTTTGAAACTAGGATTAGTTCTTTCTTTTTTCCTTTTTTTTGTCTTCTCCTTTTTTTTTCTTTATTAAGAGAAAAGAATGGGGCACCATTCTGGAGAGTATTTGTAGATTTTTTCTTTTCTTTTCTTCTTTCTTTTTTCTTATGCAACAACAAAATCCACTTGATCACAGATCATGGAAACAATCAAACAACTAGAAAGACACCTTTGATACCAAATGAAGTGGATTTGGTGGTCCACTTCATGAGAACATCATGAATACATAACATAATTCCATATTTTCATAATAAATAATATTTTATTTACTATTCATTTTACATATTTACTTGACATGATATAAAATACTATATGTGTATATAAATACACGTTGTGAATGATAAGTCATGTCCTTGGCAAAGGTCATGAGTTATCATAGACTTATCATTTACATTATAATACCTAATTACATAATAACAAACCTATAATATATTATTACATGATAAGAAATATATTATACTTTAGGTATATTACAATTAGATTAGTGATGTGTGAGAGTAGATAGGTTTATGTGTGAGTGATTACCATTGTGAGTTTGTATGTGTTTGTACGTGTGTGACTTAGGGATCTATCTATACACAATCAGAGGAGGATTGTTGCATAGAGAAGACTTGTTTTTTTGAAGAAGCTACTACTAGAGAGGGTCGTCATTTGAAAAGAAAACATGATTTGGATCTTCAAATGTCTTCGCGGTCTTCTTGTGAATCAATCATGCGATATCTATTGTGTGTGTCCAATGGATCATCCAACCACCAGTTTGGTAAGAAAACCATTTGTTTTTTGTTTATCTATAGTGTGTGGTCAATGCTGGAAAGTAAGAGACCATTGGCAGTTAGAAATGAATCTACGCGACGTCAGTCAACAAAGGAAATTAAGAGCACATTAGCAGTAAAAAATGAATCTTCATGGCATCAAATCAAAGAAGAAAAAATCTCATTCGCTACTAAGTTTTTTTTATTAGCCTTATGTTTTTAATATGAAATAAATGATGATGAATCACCAAACCATATGAAAGAGTTTATAGTGAATTGAAATGTCTTATAATATTAACTCAGATACATCCTGTTACTGGAACAGTTTCCTACAGAATTGACGAGCACCATGGTTGGGTACTTAGGTGTTTCAATAGATGGAAGTATGCCCATAGGAATGTGAGATGTTCAGTCACTGCACTCAATTTTGAATTGATTTTTTGGTATGAAGTAATTGTATTTCCATAGATAGAAGGGATCAAGTGTAGGTAAAAGCTTAATGTGGATGGTTTTCAAGTTAGTTTGAGAGTTGTAGATCTAGTGAACAGTCCCTCATTAGTTGTTTAAGACACACAAGTGGTATAGAAATGAAGTTATGCAATAGGTATGTGAGTTATTTTTAAGTAATTTACTTCTGGAGATATGTGACTCAAGAGTTCATGGAGGGAACTCGAGAATTCAACATGGGAGATACACCTTTACGAGGGTTAAGAGACAGTTTGATGGAGTTAGTAGACTGGAAGATTTTGAAATGGTTAAGGGATTTTGATGAAGACCATACCTGAAAGAGATCAAGACATGTACTTGTTAAGTGAGGGTGTTTGAATAATTAACTCCAACTTCTCTTATGTGATGTTTGTGGTAGCATCAAACATGTATTTCCACACATGATCTGGATTATTTTCGACACGAAATAAGAGCGGAGATATAATAAAGAAATTTAAAAAGATATCTCGGAAATCCAATAATATAACATAAATGTATCAAATATGAAACCATAAACACATAGATACAGTAATACACAATTTTCTATTAATGAGCGAAAATGTACAAACACTGTAAAAATACAGAGTGATAAAATCGTTAGAATGGTGGCAACTTATCTCTGACAAGAGATGTGTCCGCTACTCGCATTCAAAAGAATATGATTTTACAATGAGGCTCCAAAGACATTTTTATCATTAATAAAATCCAAAACCCTAACCTCGAAAGATGAAAATCCAATAGTTTTGTGGACCCCGTTTTGGGTAGTTTAGTGTATCAACTTCCCAGGGGCATAACTTTGGCATATGGTCTTCGTTTGGGGTGAATGATATCTCATTGGAAAGGTATCACCGAGGAGATTTATTTTTGGGGCTCAATAAATTCCTTCATATACCATTTAAAATATCGATCTTGAAAAATCTTCATTTAAGCCCTCAAAATGGCTCCGAAAGTTAAAAATTGCTAAAAATAGTAAATTGCCAAAATTGTGAGAAAGTTGTTTTGAGAAAGTTGAAAGAGGTGGGTGGACACCAATATCCACCTAGATCAATCCTCCCTCCTTAGGAAGAAATTTTCTCCATTGTGTTGAGTTCTCAGGGGAGAGGGGAAAGCGATTGAATCTTGGTGCGTTGCTTGCCTTGCTGGAGACATTGCGTTGTGGAAGGTTGTCATGAACCTGTTGTTGGTGGGGTTGAATCTTTTCAACCAATCAAGAAACATGAGATGTCTAGGTGCAGAAGGAATATGTGTGCTTTGTTTCATTCTTGTCGACTTGCTTCTTTTGGATAGAAGGTTCTTGGGACGAGGCTATAATGGTTGCAGTATCCTTATTTTCACCTTTTGAACAGATTGTGAAGAAGCATACTACCTTGCGTCACTGTTTAGGTGGGACAGTAGTTGGAACTACCTCTGGTATCCTATAGAGATGACCCCCCAGAGTAACAATGACATTATGTGGTCGAGACTCATAGATAGCATGGTGCTTCAACATATAAGGTTGGCCCAAAAGAACATCACAAAAATCTAGTAGGCAAACATCACATAATACCTCATCTTTGAAGGGTTCGATGTCATATGAAAATAGGCAGTGCTAGCTGACATGAAGATCTCGTCCCTGGCAAAGCCACCCAATGTTGTATGGTTGCAGGTGTGGTGTTGTCGACCATCCCAACTATTTGATGACCTCTGCTGAAATGAGGTTCTTTTGGCTTCCTCTATCAATAATAAAATGCAGCGGGGTACCCTTCACCCACATCTGTGAATGAAAAAGGTGCTCCCCCTCTTCAGGATATGTGGGTTCTTCTGGTTGAATTGTTGTGGTCGCAACAATAGTAGTGGGGTCTGCGTCGATGATCTATCTTCTATTAATATTATTTGAATCAGAGTATGAATCGGGGTTCGTCTCCTTGTATTTGATATCGACAACCAATAATTGTTTTGAAAGACATTCATTGTTGTTGTGCTAGGGTATTTTTTGGAAATCACACCATTTTTTGGTGTCCTTCTTTGTCTTTTTGTGACCCTTCTTTTCATATGGCTTGGAATGGTTTTTAGGAGACTGTTTGTTAGGGCCCTCTTTATCATAATTTTTTTATTGTGGATTTGCAGACCTAAAATCTCATTTGTTGTGGTGCTTAATTTTTTTTCTCGACTTTAACAACATATCGATAAGCAACACCGAGTGATGAGATGTCCAGAAAATCCATTTCAGTTGGGATGTATCTGTGTACATCCCCACGGTATTTTAAAACCAAATATTATTTGGAGTCTTTGATACCCAGCTTGGTGCACAAGGTATGGAAGGTATTGGTGAAATCTAGAACTTCTAGGCCCTTCTATTGTTACAGTGTGGTCCATCTCATGTACTGGTCCTCATAGTTTCCAATAGGATAATACTATTCCTTTACCACATCCAAAAAAATCTCCCAAGTGGGCTCGACCCCATATATTCCAGACTCTTATATAGAACGTTTCTCCCAGTAAGTTTTCCACCAATGTTTGACATGTGGGAGAGCCTTAAGGAGTGTGAAGGTGACATTTTCTATGTCAGAGAAATTATGAACAGAGAAATAACCTTCTAGCATATTAACCATTTGTCTAGGGATTTCTCATCCATCTATCCTTAAAATACGGGAATATCAAAATTAACTTGTACCTTGAAAGTAGAAGTGCTTCCAAAGTGACCGCTTGATGAAGATGTGCCTGTTGTTATCCCCAAGATTTGAAGTGTTGGTTGTGGAGCTTGATTATCTTCCTGATTTAGAGGTCTTTTGCTTTCATCCGTGTTTATACCCCATGAAGTATTTACACCCCAGAAGTATGTACACTCTTGCACGCGGGGGAGTGTAGAGGGGGGGTACCCCCTCTGCGGGGTCCGGGGGTGCTATCCCCCCGGCTGGGGGGTCTGGGGGAAAGAGGGCCCCCAGCGGGGGTTCGGGGGCAAAGCCCCTGAAGCAAAAATTGCCTTGTAAAAGTATATTGTAATTTCATTATAAATCTAGATCATTCATTATAAGGTCGCAGATCTAACGGTAGAGATTATGTTAGGGTTTTTTTCCCTAGAAGGCAACCCTCTATTATGAGGGAAATGTATTGCGGCTATGTATGATGGTGAATATTGTATTCTGAGAGAGGAGAATGTGAGAGAAAGAAGAGGAAGTTACAGTGGGTTTTGATGCAGGTTGTATCCCTTCATTTGCTGGATAATAATAAAGGAAGGACCTGGAAATTTCTCTGGTGGACATAGCCCACACTAGGTGAACCACGTAAATCTGTGTCTCTCTTGTATTGTGTTTCTTCTGTGTTTTGTTTCTGCATTTGTTATTGGATAAATCTATAGGTGTGGACACTAACCAATCTCCCTAGATCCACATGGATCTAGAACAAAACACACCAGAACATGACGTTTTCCTTAAGTTTTAGATATTGAATTTACTAGTAGGAAGGAACAAGTAACATACCTTAGTATCGATTCCTAGGGTCTTTGTTGCTCCTTCTTCGCTCTGGTGCTCTCGTGAGGTCAAGAACAAGACAACACAAACCAAC
>ML780945.1:534381-581497 GCA_009831015.1 Picea engelmannii | reverse complement strand
ACCCCATAGGAAACATTTTCTAGATTATGTTCAAGGTGATTTTGGACAGGTTCATTTGGGTGATGATAAACCATGCAAAATTGTTGGAATGGGAAAGGTAAAAATAAAGCAATGAAATGGAAACCAATGGTTGTTGAAAGAGGAAAAACATGTTCCAGATTTAAGCAAAAATCTAATTTCAATAGGGTAGTTGGCAAGTGAAGGTTGTATATCCATATTTACAGATAAGACGTGGAAGGTCATCAAAGGATCATTGGTGATAGCGAAAGGAGACAAGGTAGGTACATTGTATTTATGTACTGGTAATACTGACTCTTCTATATCTTTAGCTTCTACATGAGTAGATATAGCACTATGGCATCATAGGATGGGACACATGAGTGAGAAGGGTATGCAGATACTTCACAAAATAAATTTGTTGCCAGATCTTAAACAAATTGATTTGGACTTCTGTGAGCATTGTGTTTATGGAAAACAAAAGAGAGTCGGATTTCTTAGAGTCGGAAAAGAAAAGAAGAATGAAAGGTTAGAGCATGTGCATACAGATGTATGGGGACCAACTCAGGTATCATCTCTTGGTGGCTCTCATTATTATGTTACTTTTATTGATGATGCAACTAGAAAAACTTGGGTTTATTTCATTCAACAAAAATCTGATGTTTTTTATGCTTTTAAGAAATGGAAAGCTTTAGTTGAGAATGAGACAGAAAAATTTTTGAAGTGTCTCAGATCAGATAATGGAGGTGAGTACTGCAGCAAGGGGTTTGATGATTACTATTCATACCATGGGATTTGTAGAGAGACGACAGTTCCACGAACACCACAAGAAAATGGTGTGTCAAAAAGGATGAACAGGACAATCATGGAGCGTGCAAGGAGTGTGAGATTGCATGCTGGTTTTCCCTTACAATTTTGGGCAGATGTTGTAGATATTGTTGTTTACTTAATAAATAGAGGAACTTCAATCTCTTTGGATGGTATAATTCCAGAGGAGGAATGGACAGGAAAAAAGGTAAACTATTATTTTTTGAAAACTTTTGGCTGTGAAGCATTTGTCCATATTGATAAAGAAAATATAACAAAGCTTGAGGAAAAATCTAAGAAGTGTACCTTTATTGGATATGGTGTTAATGATTTTGGTTATCACTTATGGGATTATGAAAATAACAAAATCATTAGGAGTAGAGATGTCATATTCAATGAGAAGGTCATGTACAAAGATTAGTTGCAGGGAAAGAAATAGGAAACATAAAAACAAGAATACACAGTGCTTGATGAGATCACCGAAAAATAAATTCCAAAGGAACCTGAAAATCAAAATGTACAACAGCAGGAACAACAGGTACCTCAAACACCTGCAAGTGTTGTTATAAGATCTACCAGGTTAAGTATACCCCTTGAACGATACTCTCCATTATATTATTTATTGTTGACTAATTCTGGTGAACCAGAATGTTATGAAGAGGCAATGCAGGTAGACACCAAAAAGAAGTGGGAGCAAGGCATGAAAGAGGAAATGGATTCCTTGGAAAATAACCAGACTTGGGACTTGGTTCAGTTGCCTGTAAGAAAAAGAGCATTGCAGAATAAATGGGTTTACAAGTTGAATGAAGAAGATGGAGGAGAAAAGCGGTACAAGTCTAGACTTGTTGTAAAGGGGTTTGTACAAAAGAAAGGTGTAGATTTTGATAAAATATTTTCTCCTGTTGTTAAAATGACTTCAATTAGGACTATTTTAAGTCTTGTGGCAGTAGAATATTTACATCTTGAACAGTTAGATGTAAAAACAACTTTTCTCCATGGGGATTTGGAGGAAAAGATTTATATGCAACAGCCATAGAGGTATGAGGTCAAAGGGAAGGTGAATTTGGTATGCAGGTTGAAGAAGAGCTTGTATGGCCTAAAGAAAGCTCCAAGGTAGTGGTATTTGAAGTTTGAGAGGTTTATGACAGAACAGGGTTATAATAGATGTCATTCTGATCACTGTGTTTATTTTAAAAAGCTAGAAAATGGAAGCTTTATTATCTTGCTATTGTATGCAGAGAGGGGTACCCCCTCTGTGGGGTCCAGGGGGGCTATCCCCTCGGCTGGGGGGTCTGGGGGCAAGTGAGCCCCCAGCGGGGGTTCCGGGGCGAATCCCCCGTAGAAAATATTGCCTTGTAAAAGTATATTGTAATTTCATTGTAAATCTAGATCGTTCATTATAAGGTCGCAGATCTAACGGTAGAGATTATGTTAGGCTTTTTTTCCCTAGAAGGCAACCCTCTTTTATGAGGGAAATTTATTGCGGCTATGTATGATGGTGAATATTGTATTCTGAGAGAGAAGACTGTGAGAGAAAGAAGAGGAAGTTACAACGGGTTTTGCTGTAGGTTGTATCCCTTCATTTGCTGGATAATAATAAAGGAAGGACCTGGCAATTTCTTTGGTGGGCATAGCCCACACTAGGTGAACCACGTAAATCTATGTCTCTCTTGTATTGTGTGTCTTCTATGTTTTGTTTCTGCATTTGTTTTATTTTATTGCTCCGCGGTCCTATTTTTCTAACATGAAGGATGTGGGAAAAATTCTCCATCAGTTCGTCCCTCTATCGCATGAGAGCTTGCTCAAGCAACAGATTAGTAGAATCGTCTGCTCTGTCGCTTTTATTTTCTTCCACCATGGAGGGTTTCTTGGGTGTGCGAGAGTGATTGTCCTCAAGAAAGAAAATATCGAGACCCAACTTGCTATACTCGGACCTCATTGGGGAAATGCACTGAAAAAAACAATCAAGAGAAGCCTGCTCTAATACCACTGATCCAGATTATTTTCAACCCGAAATGAGAACGGATATACAATAAAGAAATGTAAAGATATATCTCGGATATCCAATAATATAACAAAAATGTATCAGATATGAAACCATAAACACATAGATACAATAATATATTCAATTTTCTATTAATGAGAGAAAATGTACAAAGTCTGTAAATATTCAGAGTGAAAGGCTCGCTAAATGGTGGCAACTTGTCTCTGAGAAGAGATGTGTCTGCAACTCGCATTCAAAAGAAGATAATTTTACAATGAGGCTCCAAATTCCTTTTTATCATAACTAAAATCCAAAACCCTAACCTCGGAAGATGAAAAGACAACAATTTTGTGGACCCCGTTTTGGGTAGTTTGGTGTATCAACTTCCCGGGGGTGTAACTTTAGCATACGATCTTTTTTTGGGGCGCACAATATCTCATTGGAAAGGTATCATCGAGGAGATTCATTTTGGGGGCTCAATCAGAGCCTTCAACTGTCATTGAGAATATTGATCCTGAAAAATCTTCATTTAGGCCCTAAAAATGGCCATGGAAGTTAAAAACTGCTAAAAATATTAAATTGCCAAAATTGTCAGAAAATTGTTTTGAGCCAGTTGGAAGAGATGGGTGTCCACCGATATCAACTTGTATCAACATAGGACTATGTGTCTAGACGCGTGGGAATCATACAAAGACTTCTACTCTTTAACTTATTTTAATTAAATTAATTATTAAAGTATTTTTTTTATTTTACTAATTATGTAATTGACTTATTTGAGGAAAGTGCTAAAAGCATTTATCATGTAATCTTCACTTGGAATCTAAATCTCAAGTGATATTACAAATAGATTATAAATCATGGTTATAAAATCAAAACTAGGGTGAAGGAAAAGAAAATTTTCACACATAGATAACAAAGAAGGACTTTTGCTAGTGTGGAGTCATTCAAGAGTGTAGAAGCAAAGGAGGACTTTTTCTTACACTTGACACACTTTATACTTGATAGTAGAGAATTAATTTTGAGAGGATTGAATCATGAAGGACTGTGACTCAATGTCTTATATAGGTGGATAAGGACTTAAATATAGAGATCAAGTCAAGGAGAAGAGAAAACATAGGCAACAAGGGTGATTTTCGGTTAGAGGAAGCCATAGAGAAGTGTCTCTTTGTATGAATATTTCTGTATAAGTTTTTTGTACATGTATGTTGATCATAGTGGAGACAATCGCGTACATACGTGTGTCACAATAAAGTGAATCATGTAAACCTCAAAATGTGTGCAGTTATGGTTCATATAATACATCACACTTTTCTAGGTTTGTATGCAGTTGTATCTCTATTAGTGAGCCATTATCCCTATTATGGGAGCCCTGATTTTATCATAATAAAGTCATTCTCAACACTGGTTTTCCCTCTAGGTTTTTTCAAGGGATCTATACCCAAAAAATATTGGTGTTTATGTGTTCATGATTTTGGTTTCCTTGTTTTTTTTTCGTTGCATATTTTGTTGATTACGAAGTTATGCTTTTAGTAGATAAAGATATTTTATTTTGAGCTAATTTTCAGGTGTTTGGTTTAAGAGGATAAAATCACCATGGTATAAGAGCATACCAAGGGTCGAATCCAATAAAATCAACATGGTTTCAGGGTGGGTGCTATGAAGGGAACCCAAATCTTATATCCATAGAATATCCATAACCAACAGGAGGAAATCGAAGGATAAATTTCAGGGAAACATTCATACTGAGGAAAAACTATTTTTTTGAAGGATTGAAGGGTTCTACGCAGGCCACATGAAGTAGATTCACGTACATACATTGATTTATTTGAGAACAATCACATATATGCAAGTTGCAGTGCTAACAGTCGTGTACAAGTCCATACATGTTAGTATAGGGGTAGTTTTCAGCAAGAAGTTATTTCCAGGAAAATTTACCAGGTCTTAGGGATGAAAACAATATCATTGAGAGTTGGGGACATATTGTATGGAGCATCCAACTTCCTATCTATGAAATCAAGAGTAACTTTTGCATTGAAGGAGTGTGACCTTTAGGATTTAGTGGATAAGGTAGTTACTCCACCGATAGATCCAAAAACTTTGGAAGCTCACAACAAGAAGGAGATAAAATTAGAGAGGCTCCTCTAGGATTTCATGAAGGATCATATAATCCCTCACCTGAATGAGAATAAGACAACCAAAAATATGTTTGATTCCTTGTTAAGTTTATTCCAGAGAAAGAACATGAATAGGAATATGGTATTAAGGAATAAAATCATATCAATGAAGATGCATGGATCTCATAATGTTACTATGTATCATATGAGGATCACACAAATGTTTGATCAACTTGCAACCATAGGGGAGAAACCAGAGGATGAAAAGCTCACGAATATGGCATTGGATGGTATTCCCAAGTCATGGGAACCATTCATCAAAGGATTTTTTCCTCTGAAAAATATCCCATATTGGCAGATAATTTGGGATGATTTCATCCAAGAAGAGCCTAAGGAGGAGTCTAAGAGTAACATGAAGGGAAGTAGTGAAGAGAAATTGGCTCTCGTCAATACTGCAATGAAGGGAAAAGGAAAGAGTTCTAGAACGAAGGGTAGCAATGATGGAGGATCATTACAGACAGGGAAGAAGAAGGACTTGAGTATAATCAAGTGTTTATCATGTCACAAGTTTGAAAACTATGCATCACAATGTTTGGAGAAGAAGAGGAAAGGGAAGACATAAACAAAAACATCAGTAGAGATGCAACTAGATGAGTTTTCATTGAAGTTTGAGAATGAATTCTCAATGTTTTCATACCTCTCTACCATCACCAATTCAAGGAGTGATTGTTACTTGGACAATGGTGCTTCTTGTTACATGACAGGGACACATGATTTGTTCACCAATTTGTTAGAGAATGACTCAAATATATATGTGGAGCTTGAAATTCTTTCCATGTGTAGTGTAGAGGGAGTTGGGATAGTAAGGTTCTAGCTAGAGTTAGGAGGATTTCTGGAGGTGGAAGATGTGTTCTATCTACCAGAAATGAAGAATAACTTTCTCTTAGTTTCAGTTTTGGAGGACATGCGTTTTGTCGTTAATTTTCAGAGAGGGAAAGTACTCATAAGTTCATAGGGAGATATCCCTAACACAACAATTAGCATTGTTTTCATAGATGGTAGGTTATAAAGGTTGCAGGGCCAACCTGTAAGAGGATCCAAGGGGATATTGGATCATGGATTGATGTCAGTGTAAGAGGACAAGGAGCAAGAGGCTTTGAATGGTGAACAACCAAAGGATTCGAAGAGTTCATAGACTTCCAATGTAGGTATTAAACCTTTTAATTTAAAGGGGGAGTTATCCCCTTCTAGTCCTGTTAAGAGACCGAGTTGGTACAAGATGACATTGATGGATGCTTAGGAGCAGGAAGCTTCTAGGAGCACATTAAGGGAGAGAATTCCTTTGGTGAACTTTCCATACTTTGTGGCCTTTATATGTAGCATAATCAATTCCAAGTCTTCTAGTATTAAGGGAGAAACTAACTAACAGGTTTGGAGGGATTCTAGTATAGGGGATAATGTGTGTGACATTGTGCCAGAGTTGGAGGTAGAACCAATTCTAGCTAGGTCTTCGGGAAATACATTTCTTAGTAAAAGGGATTTTGGATGATTTTGGTAGCATTAGATAGGTACTTCCACATAGGTATATGTGCTTATATGTGTGGAAATTGTCCAAATCATTCTACTCTTGAATTTACTTTCATTAAAGGAATTGTTAAAGTAAATTTTATTTATTTATTAATTACGTAATTGAGTTATTTAAGGAAAGTGCTAAAAGTACTTGGAATGTAATATTTTCATGAAATACAAATCTAAAGTGAGATTATAAATAAATTGTAACTCATGATTATAAAATTAAGTCTAGCGTGAAAGAGAAGACACTTTTCATACAAAGATAGAAAAGAAGGACTTTTGCTACTGTGGAGTAATCCAAGAGTGTAGAAGAAAATAAGAACTTTTTCTTACACTTGACACACTTTATACTTGAGAGTAGAGGATTAATTTAGAGAGGATTGATTCATGAAGTATTGTGATTCAATATCTTGGATAGGTGGAGAAGGAATTCCATCTAGAGATCAGGTCAAGGAGAAGAGAGAACAAAGGAAGTGCAGGTGGTTTTTCATACATGTACGTGGGTTATAGTGGAGAAAGTCACATATATAAGAGGGTCACAAGAAGGAGAATCATATACACCTCGAAAAACATGTAGTTTTGGTTCTTACCACATGTCAGAATTTGTCAGGTTTGTCTCCAGTTGTATTTCTCTGCAGACCATTATCCTTGCTACATGAGAGATGATTTTAGCATAATAAAATCGTTCTCAGCACCGGTTTTCCCTCTAAGGTTTTTCAAGGGGTATATACCCAAAAAATATTGGTGTTTATGTGTGCATGATTTTGGTTTCCTTGTTTATGTTTTTGTTGCATATTTCATTGATTACTCAACTATGCTTTTATTAGATAAAGATATTTTATTTTGAGCTAAAGAGATTTTATTTTGAGATAAGTGAGATTAGAAATAGATTATAATTGACGATTATAAAAAGTAAGGCAAGGGTGAAGGAGATGACAATTTTCACACATAGATAACAAATAAGGAATTTTTCTAGTGGAGTCAGTGTAGAAGAAAATAAATTATTTTTCTTACACTTGACACACCTAATACTTGAGAGTAGATGATTAATTTCAAGAGGATTGAATCATGGAGGATTGCGATTCAAGATCTTGGATAGGTGGAGACGGACTTCCATCTATAGATCATGTCAAAGACAAGAGAGAACAAAGGAAACATAGGTGTTTTTTCCTACATGTACACGGGCTACAATGGAGACACTCATGTACATATGGAGGTCACAAGAAGGAGAATTGTGTACACCTCGAAAAACATGTAGTTATAATTTGTACAATAGGTTAGAGTTTTTCAACTTTTTCTGCAATTTTATTTCTCTCAGTGGGCCATTATCCATGTTACGGGAGCCCTAATTTTATCATAATAAAATAATTCTCAGCATTGGTTTTCCCTCTGGGGGTTTTCTAGTGGTATCTACCCAAAAACTATTGGTGTGTATGTGTGCATGATTTTGATTTCCTTTCTTATGCTTTCACTACATATTTTGTTGATTACTCAACTGTTCTTTTAGTAGATAAATAGATTTTATTTTGAGTTAATTCTCAAGTGTTGGTTTGAAGTGGTGAAGATCAACATTATGTACTTAATATTAGATATTCTTCATCATATTATTAAGATTGTGGTTTGATAATTGTAATATAAAGATAAGATAAAATATTTGTTTTTTTATTTATGAGTTTGTTAAATCTAGAGGAGGTCTAGTGTGTTGTTGAGATATTCTCTAAAAAAATAATTATATAACTGAGATACTTAATATATTTATATACTTATATGAGTAATGATTCATTGAATTAATTAATAGAATACAATAATAGTTTTGATGTGTATAAAGAAATGTCTACTTTCACATTTCTTGTTTTAATTTTATTAGAAGAGTAATATTTATGTCTACTTTCACATTTCTTGTTTTAATTTTATTAGAAGAGTAATATCTAACATAATTTCTTACTTAAAGAAACAAGAGAAATGGTAAATGTTTGAAATCTGTTTTTAAGAGTAAGCTATCCGGATTAAGAGTAAATATATCATTCATATAGAAGTCATTACATGCAAATTAGCATTGTGGTTGATAAAGTAATTAGGTAAATTAACAAAAATATAGTTCAACCTTTTTTCTTGAAAAATACAAGATCAATTATGTGTTGATGCAAATTGTACAATGGTGTGGTGGCCTAAGTCCCGACTTTGCTAATGTACTTGGATTTATCCAAAGCATTAATGTTGATCCGATGTTCTAAGTAACATGGAAGGAGACTTTGAATTTAATGCTTTGATGTTTGAATTTGGTTATGGACATGAAAATACGATTGGGAGGAGATTAAATATGAATTTGTGTTTGAAATGTCTAATATAACATATAACATAGATCGAATATTTCGGTTAGAACATTAGTTTGCAATTTATTGAGAATATATAAATTTATTAATTTAATTTTTGGAAGGCAAAATAAATATGTTAATTTTAGAAAGTTTAAATTATTATAAAAATCTTTTGTTTGTTTTCTATCTTGTCATACCAACTTTTAACATGGCTGGATTTTTTTGAGTGTCTTCTCTCCATTAGATGGAGTTTCAAATCTTGATTGTCTTTCTTTCAAGTTACATTACCAACAAAAACATGTGTATTCTTTTGATAGCCATTTCCAATGAGCTATCGTGCACCCCAAACAAGAACATCTGCCAAAGTTATGCCCCCGGGAAGTTGATACACCAAACTACCCAAAACAGGGTTCACAAAACTGTTGGTTTTTCATCTTTTGGGGTTAGGGTTTTGGATTTTCTTTATGTTAAAAATACCTTTAGAGCCTCATTGTAAACCATCATATTTCAAATGCGAGTATCTGTCACATATCTTCTCAGAGATAAGCTACCACCATTCTAGCGAGTCTTTCACTTTGTAATTTTATAGTCTTTGTACATTTTCGCTCATTAATAGAAATTGTGTATTACTGTATCTATGTGTTTATGGTTTCATATCTAATACATTTCTGTTATATTATTGGATATCCAAGATATCTTTGCATATTTCTTTATTATATCTCTACTCTCATTCCGTGCCGAAAATAATCTGGATCAGTGGTATCAAAGTAGGTGGATCTTGATCATTTTTCAGTGCATGTCCCCGACGAGGTATGAGTATAGAAATTTGGGTCTCGAGCTTGTCTCTCTTGAGGAAAAGCACTCTCGCACGCCTGAGAAACCCTCCATGGTGGAAGAAAAGAAAAATGACAAAACAAACGATTCTATTAATCTGTTGCTTGAGCAAGCTCTCACATGACAGAGGGATGAAATGATGGAGAATTTTCCCCACATGCTTCAATGCCTATTGATAACAACATGAGTTTCTTCATCAAGAAACCACTTTGGAGGCACATCAACTTTCAAGGTACAAGTTAATTATGATATTCTCATATTTGAAGGACAAATAGATGAAGATGCTCTAGAAAAATGGTTTAATCTGCTAGAATGTTATTTCTCTTTTTCATAATTTGCTCGATAGGTAAAATACCATATTTGCACTACTTAAGGCTCTCCCCCATGTAAAACATTGGGGGAAAACTTATAGGAGCAAAGTTCCACAGAGGAGTCTGGAATATATGGGGCCAAGCCCACTTGGGATATTTTTGTGGATGGAATAAAGGAACAATATTACCATGTTGGCAACTATGAGGACCAGTACATGAGATGGACCACACTACGACAAGAGAGAGGCCAAGCAGTTCTGAAGTTGACCAATACCTTCCATATCTTACGCAGTAAGCTCGGTATCAAAGACTTCGAACGACATTTGGTTCTGAAATACCATGGGGCTCTACATATATACATCCAAACTAAAATGTATTTTCTAGATATCTCATCACTCAGTGCTGCTTATCGATATGTTGTTAAAATCGAGAAAAAATTTAAGCACTAGAAAAAATAGGCATTCGGGTCTGCAAATCCGTAACAACCAAATTATGATAAAGATGACCCTAAAACACAACCTCTGGAAAACCAATCCAAGCCACAAGAAAAGAAGGGTCAAGGATAAATGAAGAAGGACACCGAAAAATGGTGCGATTTCCACAAAATCCCCTAGCACAACACCAATGAATGTTTCTCAAAAACATTCATTGGTGGCTGAGATCAAAGACAAGGAGCCAAACCCTGATTCAGAATTTGATTCAGAAAATACTGATAGAAGACAGATCATCAAGGAATACCCCACTACTATTGTCACGACCACAACAATTAAATCAGAAGAACCAACAGATCCTGAAGAGGGGGAGCGCCTCTTTAATTGACAAATGTGGTTGAAGGGGACCCCGCTACATTTTATTGCTGATAGCGGAAGCTAGAAGAAACTCATCTCAACAGAGGTCATCAAACAATTGGGATAGTCGACAACACCACACCCCTAGCCATACAACATCGGGTGGCTTTGCCAGGGACAAGATCTTCATGTGAGCCAGTAGTATCGATTTTCATATGACATCTATGATCCGGATTTATGCAGGAACATAACAGAATACACAAATAACCATGAATACAAATATGTAGCGAAAATAACACTTCATTTCATTAATATCAAAGAACTGAAATTTGTTTACAGACATAATAGAAATAAACTGGCTAGGGCCCTGGTAGCTTATCTCTGAGAAGAGATGTGGTAGCTACAAGCCTATGAACTCTGTGTCCCAATGAGGCTCGAAGGCCTATCTATTATTGAGAAACAATGGAAACCCTAAACATCCAAAAAACCTAACCCTAGGAGATGAAATGCCAGAATATGGGCCCCGTCGGGGTAAATTGGTACATCAATTTCCCAGGGTCATAACTTTGGCATACTATCTCCCTTTGACACATATGATAGATCACTAGAAATATCTATCCGAGGAATACAATTGTTGAAAAAAAATATCACGATGACATTTTTCGATCGGTAGATGCCCAAGAAACGTCGTTTAGGGCCTCAAAACGGCTCCGGAAGTTCAGGACCTGAAAAACTTCCTAAAATAGTAAATTGTGCTATAATTAAGGAAAATGAAAAACTAAAAGAAACAATGGTGGGGGTCCCAGTGGAATAGGAAGGTGGCCACCAATATCCACCTGGATCAATCTATCTCTTCAAGGATGAGGTATTGTGTGATGTTTCCCTGCTAGATGTCTGTGGTGTTCTCTTGGGCCAATCATATATGTAGAAGTTCCATGCTATCTATGAGTCTCAACCTCATAGTTTCATTGTTACTCTGGGGCGTCATCTCTACAAGATGCCATATGTAGTTCCAACTACTGTCCCACCTAAACAATGCCGCAAGGTAGTATCTCATACTAAAAGATTCAACTTCTTCACAAATTGTTTGAAAGGTGAAAAGAAGGATAGGACAACTACTAAAGCCTTGGCCTAAGCACCCTCTATCCAACAGAAGCAAATTGACAAGTTTGCAACAAAGTGCAAAGATTCATTCTACACACAGACATCTCATGTAGCCTGACTAGTTGAACAAATTCAACCCCGCCAACAAAAGGTTTGTGATAGCCTTCCACAGTGCAACGTCTCTAGTAAGGAGGGAGGATGAATCTAGGTGGATACCGGTGGACACCCAAGTATTCCAACTGGCTCCTTTTGGCAGTTTCAGTTTTGCTTTTTTGTTTCTAGTTTTTGAGTCCCAAACTTTCGGGCTCGTTTTAAGGCCCTAAACAACATTTTTAGGGCTCTTCATAGTCATATTGTAAACCTAGTTAGAGTCTTACAAAAACATGTGTAGTCCTTGGATAGACGTTTCCAATGAGGTATCGTGAGCCCCAAACAAAGATCATATGCCAAATTTATTCCCCCAGGAAGTTGATACACCAAACTACCCAAAAATGAGTCCACAAAACTGTTGGATTTTCATCTTCCAAGGTTAGGGTTTTGGATTTTATTTATGTTAAAAATGATTTTAGAGCTTCATTGTAAACCATCATCTTGTGAATCCGAGTAGCCATCACATCTCTTCTCAGAGATAAGCTGCCACCATTCTAGCGAGTCTTTCACTCTGTAATTTTACAGTCTTTGTACATTTTTGTCATTAATATAAATTGTGTATAACTGTATCTCTTTGTTTATGGTTGCATCTCTGATACGTTTCTGTTATATTATTGGATATCTAAGATATCTCTGTATATTTCTTTATTATATCTCAGCTCTCATTTCATGCCGAAAATAATCCAAATTAGTTGAATTAGTGAAAATCAACATTACATGCTTACTATTCGATATTCTTCATCATATTAAGATTGTGGTTTGATAATTGTAATGTAGAGATATTCTCTTAACAAATGAATTGTTGAGATATCTTTGTTGAGATATTCTCTTAACAAATGAATTGTATAACTAAGATAATATATATATATATATATATATATATATATATATATATAATTCTTCGTTGAATTAATTAATAGAATACAAGAATAGTTTTTATACACTGTTTTGATGTGTATAAAGAAATTTCTACTTTCACATTTCTTGTTTTAATTTTATTAGAAGAGTAATATTTAACATAATTTCTTAATTAAAGAAACAAGAGAAATGGTAAATGTTTGAAAGTTGTTTTGAAGAGTAAGTATATCATTAATATAGAAGTCATGACATGCAAATTAGCATTGTGGTGAACAAGCAAGGTTGATTAAGTAATTTGGTATATTAACAAAAATATAATTCAACATTTTTTTTTTCTTAAATACAAGATCAATTATGTGTTGATGCAGCTTGTAGAATCGTGTGTCATAAGGGAAAACAAAAGTGTGAATTCTATAAATCACATGAACAGTAAACTAAAGAAGAAAAGACTAGAGGTCGGCTGGAGATCATGATTGAGAGAAAGTATTTCGATGCCTTTTCCATTTAGAGTTTTCTATCTTTCGTAGAGTCTTAAAATTTAGGATTCTATTCCTCATAACAATACTCAACCTTTACTATGGAGTATAAAGTTTGCTTGTATTTTGGAAAAAGCAGAGTATTCGTTGTGGATATTCAGAATTCAAATTAGTTAGTAGTTTTTTTGGGGGCGATAGTATTCGTTGTGGATGTTCAGAATTCAAATTCGTTGTGGATGTGCTTAATTGAAGAAGAATGAGAAATATTTCATATTCATTGTAGACCGTTATGTTGAACATGAGGTTTGAATGTGGTGGCCTAAGGCCCGGCTTTACTAAGGTACTTGGATTTATCCAAAGCATTACTGTTGATCCGACGTTCTACTTAACATGGAAGGAGACTTTGAATTTGACATTTGACTTTGGTTATGGAGATGCAAATATGATTGGGAGGAGATTAAAAATGCTTTGTGGATTTCTACATTAATACTAGAAAAATATTTCATCATTTAATTTATATTTTAAGTACAAATTATAAAAAATCATTCATATTAATGATTTTATAGAATATATATATATATATATATATTACACTGGTTACATGAATATTAATATAAAACATTTGGTTATAGAATATAAAACCTAAAACAATGAAATTACACAGGTTACATGATCATCGAACTATTTAAAAGCCATGTACAAATAACATTGCCTCTAATTGTTTGGTTATCCTACTTTAACTTGTATAGTATGTGGTATGGTATGTTATAGGTGTAACTTATTATCAAATATATAAACTGCTAAAAATTGATATGGTTATCATATATATATATTGACTTTTTTTATTTTCAGATTTAATAATTATTGTCTCATGATGTTGTTATTATTATAGAATACTTACATATTAAAAATCTTTACTGAAAATAGTAAGTAAATATTGTATGAGTTGATATATTACAATTGAGGGCCCCGATATATATACTTGGACAGAGTGTCCTTTCATTAATGGACATGTCTTTTCCATTATTGTCTTTTAATTAATTATATATATATATATATATATATGTTGATGATCATTTCCTTACATCCACGTTTAATTAATATAGATCACTCCATCAAGGAGCATGCAATGTGAGAGCACCTCAAATCTATCATCTCCTCGTTAGAAGAAAGACTACGCCTAGGCCATTCACCACTAGCAAAGCCTTGTGAGTGAACGTATCATTTTCCCTTGGTCAAATCATCATGACCAATCTCGGAGAATGTCTGCCTGATGTTGCTAACTGGAAAAACAACAAAACTCCCTTTCAGCGAGGGAGACACTCTGAATCACGCCAAGATTGTCTCTGAAATACAAAAACTTCATTCTAGATTCATGACACTTGTCTTTCATTCTTGGGAGATGTGTCTCTCCCACCTGAACCTGAGAGGGAACTTCCTCTACGATTCTCCCTCTGAGCCAACTCACTCTTTCTGAGATGAGGTTCACTCTGGGTCTGCATGTGATAACATCTAGCATCTCGAGTCTTTATCTCTCCTATTCAAATCAACATGACTCAGGAAAAAGACTACATCTAGGCCATTCACTACTAGCAAAAAGTTGCATGTGTGAATGTATCATTCTCCCTTGGTCAAATCAACATGACCAATCTAGGAGAATTTTTCTTGATGCTGCTAATTGGAGAACCATCAACATCCTAGGACATTCATCACCAGCATAGCCCCGTGAGTGAATGTATCGTCCTCCCTTGGTAAAATCAACATGACCAATCTGGGAGAATGTATGCCCAATGCTGAAACATCAACACTCCCTCTCAGTGAGGGAGACATTCTGCATCATGCCAATCTTGTCTTTGAAGTATTCAAAACTTCAATCTAGATAGAGGCTTGGTAAGAATGTTTGCAGTATGCTAATCCGACGATATGTATTAGAGTTCCCTCTTGATCCCTTCTTCATTGCATAAATCACCGAGGTCAAAAGAAATATTCTTTCTGAAGTTCATCTGCAATCCCATCAAGCTTAGACTCTTTTGTCTTCTTTTGTGGTGCATCCTCATCAACATCAACTGTTGATGCATGCTTCTTTCCCTTCCTTTTATTTTGAGGAGACTTAAAAATATAGTGACCAAATTTATTAAAATTGAAGCACTTTGTCCTTGAAAACTCCTTCTTCTATTCTTGAACTGGGGTTGATCCTCCACTTGTATTTCTATTTCCATTTTTTTTTTCCTTTTCCTTTTCTTGCATGAGTTGCAAGAGCTTGAGTTCCTTCATCATGGAGTCTCTGCAAATTGTTCTTGGATAATAATTTGGCCTCTTCTTGGACACAATCAGTCCATAACCAATCAAACTTTAGAAACTGCTTTCTTCCACAAATAATCTGAACAAATGACTCCCATGAAGAAGGTAATCCATTAATAGTTATTGTAAGAAGTTGTGCATCATCAATGGTGTCTCCAATGGATTTAATTTGATCTCTGAAGGGATACCCTTATAAAATAAGTGGCAATTAAATCTAATGTGGTCATCATGATACACCATAGTTAATTCCTAAACACTAGTTTCCTTCTAGTGTTCTTACTATTGAACAATTCCACCAAGGCATCAAACATTCCCTTGGCATTATTTAGCTCAGTGATGTATGGAATCAAGTGATTTTTTTGGGAATCTATCAATACCCTCTTAGCTATTTCTTCATTCTTATTGTGCATGGATTTCTCTTTAGCACTTGCTGGTTCTGACACATCTTCTTTTACATAATTCTGAATCTCATTTCCATTGAGGATAAAGAGTATCATGTTCTTCCCGGATATGAAAATTTTAAAACCATCAAACATGTCTTCTAATATGAGACTCGAAATCATTTTTTATAATGTGGTCGCCCTGTGTGCATAGGTCACTCATGACCACAACTATGGTCACTCTGTGTTCACAATTCACTCACGACCACGACAATACAATTAAAAAAAATAAAATATTTGAAAGCTTTTAACTAGTTTTGGCACTAAAGTATTTTAACTAGCTCTGATACCATGTTGAATTTTCTGATTTTCAGATCTGATAATTATTGCCTTATGATGCTACTGTTATCATATAATAATTACACACTGGAAATCCCAGCTGAAAATAGTAAGTAATGTTGTATGAGATGATATATTACAATTGAGGGCCATGATATATATACTTGGGAGGAGTGCCCTTTCATTAATGGACATGTCTTTTCCTTTATTGTATTTTCATTAATTAATTATTATTAATTATTGATTATTTATATTTATACATTATATTGTAAATATATTATTTATATAACAATAATAATAATAATAATATATTTTTAAGGTCACAGCCAAGTGAGACACCTAATTGGTGTATGAGACCCCCTCCGTCCAACTATTTTATTGGTAAAGTATACAAAGGTATGCATACCCTACCCCCTTATGGATTTGAACATTGTGTGTGTGTGTGTGTGTGTGTGTGTGATCATTTCCTCACATGCACGTCTAATTAATATAGATCACTTCATCGTGGAGAACACAATGTGAGATAACTTCGATTCTATCCAATCGTCGTCACAAAAAACAACTATGCCCGAGCCATTCACCATTAGCAAAGCCCTGTGAGTGAATGTATCATTTTCCCTTGGTCAAATCAACATGACCAATCTAGGAAAATGTCTACCCAACACTGCTACTTAGAAAAACATCATATATATATATATATATATATATATATATATATATATATAATTCTCTTTTGCAAAGGTGTGAAGTTATCAAATAAATACTTATTAACGAATAGTGATAGATCAGGAAAAGACACAAAGAACTATAACATTGGATTATTTTGTACAACGAGCAAATATGATTTTTGTAATATCATTCTATTGTCTCTAAGTATACCACCTATGTTGTTTATGTTATCTTAAAATAACATATATTGATTTAGTTGAAATGTTAGGTTGTTTAAAAAACATATGTGAATCTAGTTGCTTCCAGCTCCTTACACTCATGATAAACCAATCTAACTAAACAACGAGTAGCAAAATATGTCATCTTTTTTAATAAAACAATTTAATTGCATTTTTTAAATAACATAATTTTAACATAAACTAATTTTATAGTTGAATATTTTTATGTTACAATTACATATTTATCAAAAGATAAGTACAAGTTAATGCTAATGTATATTAGAAGTAATAAAAACAAGTGAGAAACATGAGGTGGTAAGTCCCTCATGTAGTGTAATATGTAATTGTCACACACCCACTACGACATATTAGATTTTTTGCCTTTTTCTTTCTCCTTCTTTATCTAGGGGCAAAGTCCTCGAATTCCTATGAGGTCCTAGCGTAGGCTAGGACTTCCGATCGGGACCTTCACTAACCAATCCACTGGTTCTTTCATTGGAAATCTGTCCTATACAACTCGAGCACCGAACCCAGGCTTCACCTCCATGTGATCATTGGTTATGACCCCGGGCTAAGCCAAGAAGAACCTTTTGCATTTCGTGACTCAGCGATGCTCGAGAGTCGAGTCTTTCGACTCTTCAAACCTCGAAACCCGAAATCGTACCTTCATTGAGATTGACGACTGCGAATCTCTACCCTGATCCAACAGTCCTGGCCGTATCGGGCCTTTGGAGACTGAGAGTTCAAAAATGAAAGAGAGTCGAGTTATTCGACTCTTCAAACCCTGAAACTTGAAATCCTATTCACACTAAGCCGACTCGAAGTTTTACATACTTGGATTCCACGTACCGGGATTTCATAACTTGCAAGGACGAGGGTTCACACCCTTGGGTTTCCCGGGGCCGAAACGTCGAAATCAATTCACACTACACCATTTTGGGATTTCACACACCGGGTTTTCGCGTACTGAGATTTCGCAAATTGCGAAGACGAGGGATTCATACCCTTGGGTGTCTCGGGTGCCGAAACTCCAAAATCAATTCACACTACACCGCTTCGGGATTTCACATACCGATTTTTCGCATACCGGGATTTCACAACTTGAGAAGACGAGGGATTCATACCCTTGGGCTTCCCGGGTGTCGAAACGCCGAAATCAATTCACACTACACTGCTTTGGGATTTCACATACCGGGTTTTCGCGTACCGGGATTTCGAAACTTGTGAAGATGAGGGATTCATACCCTTGGGTTTTCTGGGTGTCGAAACACTGAAATCAATTCACACTACATCGCTTCGGGATTTATCAACTTGCGAAGACGAGGGATTCATACCCTTGGGTTTCTCAGGTGCCGGAACTCTGAATCCCATTTACTTCGCGACATTTGCAAGGTAAACTCGCAGATTTACTACAATGGTAGTATTTTCAAGGGGCTCACTCTAACTCTGGAGTGCGAGGGAACTTTCTCGAAAAATGGTGCCTTCAGGAAGATAAACCAGGGCATAGCACGAGTCAAGTTAGATGGGTCAATCCTCTGGAGAATGGACTCATATCCTGAACTTATACATTCTATACATTAACTGATTTGTAGTTATATCAGTATAGACATGCATCCATTATTTCCTATCAAAGCACAAGGCAAACACCTCAATACAGAAACTATTTACGAGCGTATAAAAATGAACATGCGATCGTGACATTCAATTCCAAATGCAAGACATAACACTTATCAGAAATTCCGAATGTGATGTGAATGCTGAGAGGGGTGCTCATTTCCACCCAACCGTAGGCTCAGTGATTCCAACCGGATTTACCACTAGCCACCCCCGAGCTAGACCATGATTCTTTGAGACTTAGTCTCCTGCTTCCAGCTCAATGGAAGTCAAGGACGAAGGTTACTCCCCTTCTCCTCTGTTCATGACTCTCTGTATTTTCGAAGTTCCTCCGGTTCTCCTTTCGTGATTCCTGTCACGTCCACTCTCCCATTTTTTCCCCCCTTTCCACACTTCTTTCCTTTCCCTTTCCTGCGAGGTTACATGTGGCGCGAATTTCCCCGTCTGTTGTCAGGTTTGAGAGCTTCTACGGATGGGCGGTTCACCCCCATCCCCTCATTTACTCTTGAGGAGCCTCCCCACCTACCATCCTGGCGGGTAATTCATTCCGAGGTCAGAGACTGAGCTTTGGTTTCCGAGCAAGTACAAACCAGTACGGTTTTGGTTCGGGGGAAGTTAATGCAACCATTCTCGACCCCTTCCACCACCTCTCATCAACCATCGTGGTCTCTTTCAACACATCCCCTTCCTAGCAATCATGCGACACATATTCATGATTTACATTCATCGACCTTTTATACAAAGTTCTGTCAAATCAAACATTCACATTTTTGAGTTTTCCATAGTTCTTGGCCAATATAGTTATTTTTACAGAATGGGGGAAACAGGGTGTTATAGTAATAGTTAGTGTGCCACATGTGAATGTGTGTGGATGTATATGTGCATGCCAATCATGGATGTTCTTTTAAGTCTGTGTCTCCAATTTATGCTAGCCATATGGTTAATGTGCTCAATTGTCATGGAGTATACATAAATAATTTTCTTCATTGCTCGACATCTGTAAATTCATGCCCTCATCATTAGCATGTAGTTTTAGATGGATATGGGCATGTTAAAGTGAAACACAAATTCTCTGAAAAAATAAACCTTGATACTTGTTCAATGGTTTCGTGCAAGTGGATTGATCACCTCAACATAGTTTTTTACGAGATGTGGGCCAAAGAACATAGACATAGCTTCAAACTGATCACCTCAACAAACATCTTTACCAGAGGCGAGCTATGGATATGGTCTTTGAAAGTAGTAAATGAAGGGTAGGTTAAGACCATAGCCATAAACCATAAATCTTTACCCAAGTTTTCTATTGTTTCTTTCTTGGATTTTTGAAGAAGCACAAAAGATAGAAATATGTGAGTGCCCAAAAGTTCAAAACCATTATGACATCTTGAAAAATCATCATAGCCTATGATTCATGCAATTTTTCCTGTTTAAGAGATAGCATTTTCAATTTGTCTTTTGGGGAAGTAGAGAAATTATTGTGAAGCAGAGAAATTAAAAACATAAGTTGAAAAAATGTCATGATCCTACGTGCTACCTAATTCTAGTACTACTGGATACTGCAGTTCAGTCGAGAGCATGTTGCTATGTGTTATCACATATAGTTGTCAAGGAAAGCAGGTCCTCCAAGTTCGTGGTCTGCACAGGAAGCGTCTGAGCGTAGCATGCAGAGAAACGCATTTCGGGCTTAAAATACAGACATGCAATGCCAGATCTAGAGCTCCGAAGGAAAGAAAAGGGGAGAAAAAGGGTCATTGATCTGGTTGAAGGGGTCAAAGTCCTAAAGCAGGAGAAAATCCATTGATTGAAGCAGACGTGCATCAATAGATCGACAACTTCGGGTAAAAAATACAGAAGGTAAGCGAGATTTGATATTTGATTTTCCTGGAGCCCAGAGACCCGAAAAGTGTCTCAGTCGTAGATCAGTAGGAGGCACGCGTCACTGAATCCTTCTCTCTAGATAAAAAAAATAGAAGGAAAAGGGGGTTTGAGGTTTGAAAAGTCTGAAGCCCGAATCACGAGGCAGATCTTGACCATCGATTCGAAAAAGGAAAATTTGATCCGTCGATCTGAAGAATGCCAAAGATGGGCCATTGATTAGGAAGCCTCATCTCAGACTATAAGATCGATGGTCATGCTCCATTGCGGGGTCGAAAGATGCATGACTTTTAAAATTTTAAGGGCGGGTTGCAAATTGAACCATTGTTTTGAGAAAGGGACGCGTGGTGGTTCGTGGTAAATTGTGGGGGTAAAAGAGGTTTGATTTCAAACCACCCTTGGCTGCACCCATGAACGCGCATTCACGTAGAGTCATGGCCCTAGGTCACATTGAATAAGGAGCCAGAGGAAGGGGAGCTACCCCCTGAGCATTAAGTCTCGTTCAATCTCCAAGGAAAAGTAGTAAATAAAGGGTAGGTTTGGTTGTTGAAACCTCGTCTCACCCCATAAACAAAAGGTATGCAAACTCTGGTCGTGGGGACTGAGCTGTCAGCCCGTGGTACCCGTGTGAGAAGATTTACCTCTAGACCCATGTCGATCTGAGCTCGCATCTGACAGAAGGGATACATGCACAATCTAACAGAAGAAGTCGCCGACACAAAGCTTTGATTGTAGTGGCCAGGTCACACTCTTGGTGGTGGCGAATTGTTCTGAGTATAAATAGATAGTTTTAATATTTTATTAAGGTCAACAACTTGTTGAGCAGAGCTCCCTATTTTGTAATGTTTTGATGCCATAACTTTTTTTTGGTTATGCATCAGATTTAAAATTTTCAGATTAATAAAAGTCAGTCTCTTTTCATCTCTTTGTAAAAACTATGCTAAAACACTCAGGCATGGAGGATCCAATCGAGGGTTGTTATGTTGTTGTAATGTAGGTTTGATTGCAGCGGTATCACGACAAGTTTCAGTCAGCTTCCTTGTGATATTTTCCCTCTTACACTGAATGGCTCGAGCATGGAGGATCCAGTCGAGTTGTTGTAGTTGCATGGTGATGTAGGTTTGATAATTGTGCTACTGTGACTATGTTTCTTGGACATATTTCAGTGTCTAAAGATTTATATTAAGAGTGATCTTGAGTTTGAGTTTTTCTTCTCCAAGCTACTTGAAGGCCCGATCCCCATAACAATCTTTTCCACCTTTCTTACTATGTTTTCCCTCTGCTCACACTTAAACTCAATTCATTGACTGAAGTTAGTTGTGGCCCTCACTTCCCTGTGCATTTCTTGTCTAGTTCTGTGTTGAACTTCATTCATATATTGAGTTTTTTCCATTGACCTCCACTCATATAAAACCAACATCCACCAAAAACTCTGATGGGTACTGGGCTTATCCTCCCGCAATCTGAGGGTGAATTCTAGTGCTAACACTATAGATATTGCGGTTTAGTCGAGAGCATGTTGTAGTATTCGTATGGATTGTTATTTTGATCTTTAAACTATGACGTTCATGGATGCTTGGTTGGTACTTATTGATTGAATGTGTGAATGTTTGATTTGAACCATACTTATATGTGGTTCCTACATATATGTTACAATTATTTATTTAATAAAGAAAGAAAGAAGGCACCAAGAAGGATATTTAATTTAATTAGATAGGATGCACTTTGATTCATGCACTTTGTAGGATCAGTTGTTTAGGAAGGTAATCCCTCCTTCGTCACTGCTCCATGGTAAGGACCCTGAGATGAGGGTAGATTTCTCTCATCCTTGATGGTGGGAGCTATTACATTGATCAGATGAACTACACTATGGTGCGCACTGACAAGGATACCGTAGAACTCCACTAGGAAAAGGGATATACGAGTACATCCTCGTGTTAGAAATGGATCGTGAACAACTGATATTAATGATGCAATTTGATATGGGTAGGGATGACGTTGAAGAGATAGGCCTTTCGATGACCCAAACCAATGGAGGAAATGTGTTTGTCATGGAGGAAATGATGCTCCCAACACAATCTCAACCAACTGATATTCAATAAATGGAATTAGCTTCTCTCGATCGAAGAAGAGAGATATATCCCATTAACGAGAAGAGTTTCTGGCATTTAAGGGGGATGAGAAACTTGAATTATCAAAGACCCTACTTCTGGCACTATTAAATACAGATTAACGTGGGAGACAAAATATTTGGAAGAAGAAGATCGACCAGAGTTTGGGAGAGAAAAATATCTCACCCAGTATCTGAAACATTGAAGTTCGATTGTTCCATATGTGTCGCCCACCAGTCTTCATCGGTGGGGAGAACCTCCTCAAAAGCTATTGGTGCAAAGAGTGTTGGGATAAGAAAACAACCCTAGGACCCTGAAAATCATATTGTTTTAGGTCAGTATATTTTTTGCAGAGTCCAGGAAGCATAAAACAGTGAAATATTAATTATCATCTTAGAAATTTCTCAGAAAAATTGGCCTTGGCATAATTCCCACACGCTTGAAGGGGTTTGATATCATCATGGGATTGATTTCATTGCTATAATCTCCTTGAAGGAGATCTAATTTCATTTGATCTGTGGTACGATACAAATGCGTAATCAATCAATAAGAGTACAATTATGGATGATAACACTACACTAGAGCAAGCGGTGATGGAGAATTGGTAATGGTTTGGCGACTAGCTAGGTGGAGCAGGAGGAGGAATCATTAACAACACTTTCCAACAAAAATGAGCCAGTCGTTCCTCCATGAATGAAATTAGGGAGAAGGCCTGAAGAGCGGGGATGAAAGATCACCCATGCCCAGAGTCACCAACCAGAAAAGCAACATGCTCTGGAAAAAATATCTAGTACGTACATCGTCCAACAAAAGCCAACTAGTGTTAGGTATTGAATATAGGTAATAAATATAACTTATAAGATCCATGCCCAAAGCGACCAGCAAGAAAAGCATTAGGCTATGGAAAAAAGAACAGGTATGTACATCGCCCAAAAAAAACTAGTCAGTGCTAGGTAGTAGGTACTAGGTATTGAATATAAAATTAGGAAAAATGTAAAAAGTAATTAGGAGAAATGTAAAAAAATAATTCTAGAACAAAACAAAGTCTTTTCCTGTTAAGAAATTGAATAGTTATGTGAGTTCTGCATCCAAGTATGGCGATTAAGAGTCAATGGCTCTCACTACAGACTCTCAATGGCTCTGAGCATGGAATCTACATTTGGCTGGCTCTCAGCATGGAATCTACATTTGGCTCTCAGCACAAACTCTACATTTCCTTTCTCCACATGGAGTTAGATATCTCTAACATTTCCCTTCACTACATGTTGCAAGATAACTACAAGAATGATCTAGATTATTTTTGGCACAAGATATAAGAAAGAAATGTACAGAGATATCTCAAATATCCAATAATATATCATAAATGTATCAGAGATGCAACCATAAACACATAGATACAGTAATACACAATTTTCTATTAATGAGCGAAAATGTACAAAGACTGTAGAGTTAAAGACTCGCTAGAATGGTGACAACTTATCTCTGAGAAGAGATGTGTCCACTACTCACATTCACAAGAAGATGATTTTACAATGAGGCTCCAAAGACATTTTTATCATAAAGAAAATCCAAAACCCTAACTCTAGAAGATGAAAAGCCAACAATTTTTTGGACCCCGTTTTGGGTAGCTTGGTGTATCAACTTCCCGGGGGTGTAACTTTGACATACAATCTCTGTTTGGGGCAGATGATAGTTCATTGGAAATGTATCGTCGAGGAGATTCATTTTGGGGGCTCAATCAGAGCCTTCAACTATCATTGAGAAGATCGATCCTGAAAAACCTTCATTTAGGCCCTCAAAATGGCCCCAAAAGTTAAAAACTACTAAAAATAGTAAATTGTCAAAATTGTGAGAAAATTGTTTTGAGCAAGTTGGAAGAGATGGGTGGCCACGATATCCACCTGGATAAATACTCCCTCCTTAGGAAGCAATGGTATCCACTGCGTTGAGTTCCTGGGGAAGAGGGGAAAGCGATTGAATCTTGGTGCACTGCTTGCCTTGCTCGAGATGTTACGTTGTGGAAGGTTGTCATGGACGTATTGTTGGTAGGGTTAAATCTATTCAAACAGTCAGGATACATGAGATGTATGGGTGCAGAAGGAATCTTTGCGCTTTACTTCATTCTTGTCGACCTGCTTTTGTTGGATATAAGGTGCTTGGACCAAGGCTGCAATGGCTGCAGTATCCTTCTATTCACGTTTTGAACAGATTATGAAGAAGCTGAATTTTGTAGTATGAGATACTACCATTCGACATTGTTTAGGTGGGAAAATAGTTGTAACTACCTCTAGTATTCTGTAGAGATGACCCCCCAGAGTAACAATGACACTATGGGGTTGAAACTCATAGATAGCATGGCGCTTCCATATATATGGTTGGCCGAAAATAATATCACAGACATCCAATAGGGAAACATTACATAGTACATCATCCTTGAAGGGTTGGATGCCATATGACAATCGACATTGTTGTCTAACACAAATATCTCGTCCCTGGAGAAGCCACCCGATGTTGTATGGTTGCGAGTGTGGTGTTGTCGACAATCCCAACTGTTTGACGACCTCTGTTGAGATGAGGTTCTTCTGGCTTTATCTATCAACAATAAAATGTAGTGGGGTCCCCTTCACCCACATCTGCAAATGAAAAGTGTGCTCCACCTCTTCATGATATGTGGGTTCCTTTGGATGAATTGTTGTGGTCGCGAAAAAAACAGTGGTGTCTATGTCAATGATTTGTCTTCTATCAATATTTCTTGAATCACATTCTGAATCAGGGTTCGACTCCTTGTCTTTGATCTCGATCACCAATGACTATTTTGAGCGACATTCATCAGTGTTGTGTCAGGGGATTTTATCGAAATCACACCATTTCTCAGTGTCCTTCTTCATCTTTCTGTGAACCTTATTTTCCTGTGGCTTGAGATGGTTTTCATGAGACTATTTGTTAGGTTTGTCTTTGTCATACCTTTGTTGTTGCAGATTTGCAGACCCAAAATCCCATTTGTTCTACTTCTTAAATTTCTTCTCGATTTTAACAATAGATCGATAAGCAACACCGAGTGATGAGATGTCCAGAAAATCCATTTCAGTTTGGATGCCTCTGTGTAGATCGCCATTGTATTTCAGAATCAAATGACGTTCAAAGTATTTGATACCTAGCTTGGTGCGCAAGGTATGGAAGGTATTGATGAACTTTGGAACTACTTGGCCCCTCTCTTTCCGCAATGTGTTCCATCTCATGTACTGGTCCTCATAGTTTCCAAAAAGATAATATTGTTCCTTTATTGCACCCACAAAAAAATACTAAGTGGGCTCGACCCCATATATTCCAGACTCCTCTGTGGAACTTTTCTCCCAATAAGTTTTCCACCAATGTTTGACATGGGGGAGAGCCTTAAGGAGTGCGAAGGTGATATTTTCCCTGTTGGATAAATTATGAACAGAGAAATAAACTTCTAGTAGATTTAACCATTTTTCTAAAGCATATGCATCTATTTGTCCTTCAAATATGAGAATATCAAAATTAACTTGTATGGTTGTACTTTGAAAGGAGAGGTGCCTCCAAAGTGGCCACTTGATGAAGATGCACCTGTTGTTATCGACAGGCATTGAAGGATGTGGGAAAAATTCTCCATCATTTCGTCCCTCTATCGCGTGAGAATTGCTCAAGCAACAAATTAATAGAATTGTTTGCTCTATCGTTCTTTTTCTTCTTCCATGGAGTGTTTCTTGGGCATGTGAGAGAGATTGTATTCAAGAGATATAAGCTTGAGGCCCAACTTTCTATACTCATACCTTGTCGAGGACATGCACTGAAAAACGATCAAGAGCAACCTGCTTTGATACCACTCATCCAAATTATTTTCAGCACAAAATGAGAGCGGAGATAAAATAAAGAAGTGTACATAGATATCTCATATATCCAATAGTATAATATAAATGTATCAGAGATGAAACCATAAAAACAAATATACAATAATACACAATTTTCTATTCATGAGCGAAAATGTACAAAGACTATAAAAATACAGAGTGAAAGACTCCCTAGAATGGTGGCATCTTATCTCTAAGAAGAGATGTGTCTTCTACTCACATTCGCAAGAAGATGATTTTACAATGAGGCTCCAAAGACATTTTTATCATAAAAAAAATCCAAAACGCTAACCCTAGAAGATGAAAACCAACAATTTTGTGGACCCCGTTTTGGGTAGTTTGGTGTATCAACTAGCCGTGGGCGTAACTTTGACAGATGTCCTCGTTTGGGGTGCACGATATCTCGTTGGAAAGGTATCGTCGAGGAGATTCATTTTGGGTGTTCAATTAGAGCGTTTGTATATCATTGAGAACATTGATCCAGAAAAACATTCATTTAGGTCCTCAAAATGGCCTGAAAAGTTAAAAAATGCAAAAAAAAAGTAAATTGCCAAAATTGTTAGAAAATTGTTTTGAGTCATTTGGAAGAGATGGGTGGCCATCGATATCCACCTGGATCAAAGAAATCTTCATTTCCCTTCACTACATGGTGTAGGCAGAGGAAGAGGCATTTCCTTTCGCTACATGGTGTAGGCAAAGGCATGGTGCAGGTGGGAAGAAAAACACTCATGGAGATTGATTTAGAACACAAACCAACACATCCTCGATATATGTTTGAAGAAATGTGAAGGCGCCAACTATATATGGAGCATGACTAGGGATACGTGGAGTATGCCCAATATTCTTCCCATGCTCACTAACACATCATTTGAGCAATTTACAAACGATTTAGACATAACCTAAGTTATTTGGCTTGACACAAAATCTTAGAGATTAATGTGAAATATATTAGATAGCATTAAATTAATCACTAACATTTAAATTTGGACAAATCTTTGGAAATTTGTAGCTTCAGACATATTAAATCACTTTGATAAAGTAAAATTTCCTCGAAAAGAGGCTAAATAAGACCACAAATCATGTGATTGGGGGACTTGAACATTTGGAACATTTCATTGGAAGGAAAAAGTATACACAAATGGAAACTCAGGTTAAAGGCTTTGATTTGTGTGCAACTATTGTAAAAGGAGAAAAATGTTTATAATACTCCATAGGCAGGGACTAATAACACATTTGAATTAAAATATATATATTTTGAAATATATATACAATGCATATCTATACATATTTAAAAAAATAAATATAACATTAATATTTTTTAGATAATAAATATAACATTAATATTTTTTAGATTGTAAAATTTGTATTTATTAATTTTGATTAAAATTCTTCATTATTATAAAGATATTTTAAAATCATAAATTTACAATTTATTTAGATTTAAAATTTAAGATTTAAAAAAAGGGTTAAATTTACATTTTTATAATATTGATAAGATGAGTAGAGTTTCATTAGAGCTAGAGGGACCTTATTAGTCCCTGCTGTAGGCATAGAGAGACTATAGAGATCGATAAATCATTGACCGTATATTAGTTTGTCCTTTGACCCGAAATATTTGCACAATACCTATTGTTGGAGCTATGGAAATAAAAACATATATTTTTATATAATAAAAAGTAACATATATGTACTGATCTGATTGGATAAGATATTGGAGGTCTTATTGCCAGCTTCTCTATTCCCAATGTACTATATGGCAACATATCCAAAGTTTTTCTTGTAGTTAGTATGTTTTAATCATATATTTTTCATGTATCTTGCTTCAAGGTTGATTACTGCTAGCATTAGTTCGAATGTTTGTATTAGCATTTTCTTCTACCCGAATATATCCGCAAGTTTTGATATGTAATAAGCATATTGAAAAGTTTTGATATCCAAGTTTTGTAGTGATTGAGAATTCCAAAGTTTATAACGTCTTTGGAGGATGTATATTTCTTGAAATGTATTAACACTTATTCCGAGTTGCGTCAATAGGACTGACTACGTAAATGTTCACATGACACAACATTCTGCAACACCCCTGACATCTGAAATGTTTTCATTCCACGAGGTGCTTAGACTGCCTGAGAGTCTTAAATGTTTATGTAAATACGGTTCTCGAAGTACATTTTTCCTCAAAATTTTCTATACAGTTACAATGAATTTGCACTTGATTGTCTACTGCCAGTTCAATAGCCATTGTGTATGTCGTCCTTGTTTTGCTATTGAAGCTACATACATTGTTTACTGGTTCAGTGACTGCTTCTTCTTCATTGGTTTGTCGGTTGCTTCCATTCTATGCTTCATCCTCGTAATCGTTGATGCTACACACATTGTTTACTAGTTCAGTGAGTGGTTCTTGTTTGTTGGTTTCTTGGTTGCTGCTTGTTGTTGTTTCCTTGGTGATTCGAGTTGTGCTTCTACATTTCATCGTTTCATAGTAAGTTTCAATGTCGTGGTTTCATTTTCTGTTCCTTGTTTGTTGTTTAGTTTGAATTTTGCAAGTAAGAATGTTTTCTTATTTGTAGTCGCATGTTCCTTGTGTGTTTTTGGTTCCTTTTCTGCTTGGATTGCAGTTTCGTAATCGTTGGAGATACATATGTTGTTCACTGGCTCGATGGTTGTTGCTAGTTCGTTGGTTCCTAGGTTGTTGGTTCTGTTTGTTTGGTTGAGGTTTGTGCTTTGGGACATTAGGGGTGCAATTCAGCCTCTTTGTGCTTTCTCACTAGTTTGGTCATTGTTGGTTTCTTTACTTTGATTCGGCCTTGTAGGGTTGGGGTGCAGCGGCGGTGGTTGGAGCTTTTTTTTTTCTTTTTTTTTTGGATTGTTATTGTTTTGTTTGGGGTGCTTTACGGTGTTCAACCCCTGCACCCACCAGTGGATATGAAGTTATTTTATTTTCCATGTCTTCCAGAGTCGAGATCTGTTATTCTATGAGATTTTCCTTGTGCTGCAGTCCTGCCATGAAAGAAAATAGTTGGATGCAAAATTGTTTGAGGATTACATGTGAAGTTACAATACCCATTTTTTTTTTTCGGAATAAAGCATATGTATGTAGGGTACATTTATAAACCATGTATGGTCAGATGCGTGGATATGACATGACATGTCCTTTCTCCTCTACATAGATTGGTGTGCGCAGGATGCAATTTGTGTTGTTCTTGACATATGATATGTGCAACAAAGATTCTGCAAGATTATATTTTCATGTTTGAAAGCATGTGTGGGTAATTAGCCACATAAAACTGAGAACTTGTATCGTGGGCACAACAGTCTGTGTAGATTATAAAGAACATGGTTAGAGGGCATATGTGGATAAATTCCTAGGGAAAAGCAGAAATCATCTAGCTGTGGCCATGCAGTTGTGTGATATTTTGTGCCTTGTAATATATTTTGGCCAGGGAAAAAAATTGTACACGTTTACAGCCATGGATAGAGAAGAGAAAAGTTTCATGTTTTTTCCTTTGTAGACTATTCGCTGAGTCAGTTTTTCTCTATGTACACATTTCTTGTTCTCCACTAAATAGCAGCTTCCATTGATGTTCATTAAATTTTTTGGGTTCCCAAATTGAAACAAACATAGTAGCTAAAGAAAATGAGAGAGTCTCGGCTGCATCGACTAAAGAGGATATAGAAAGGTGCATGCTCATACTGTTGTTTTGTATTGCATTGTTTTGTATTTCATTTATGGTCTGGATATGTGTTAAGATAGTTGTGTGCCTTCCTACATGGTAAGTTTTATTGGTTGCATACATTTATTCCTACATACTAAGCTAGCGCATTTCCATTGTGTTTGCGCTACATTGCTATAATTAAACAAACAAAATGGCTGGACAGGACGAAGAACTCTTTGGCGGGTAAATTGACATTTTTATTTTTGTTTTACATGTCTTTTTTCAAACTAAATTTCCTTCCTGTCAATTGCATCTTCTGTGTTGCTACCTTGGAAAAAATAGGTTTCTTGGACAGGGAGATGAATTGTTTTGTGCAGCAGCAGAGGGTTCTGTGGTACAACATTCTAAAAGGTATACCAAGTGTGCCAGCAAATTAAAGATACAAATCGGGTGGGGGCATATAATATAGAATGCGTATATTTTCTTAGTCCTGATGTCCATCTGCAAATGCTTGCATCAAAAAAAGTTGGACTAGTGACATGGCCATGAGCAGCCAGTCATCCCAGACATCGGCGGACCGACAAGGCCAAAGGTAAAGATGCATGCGCTCTGCTTTTTCTATGTTTACTAGACAAATTTCCCGAGCTATATATTCATATATGGCATGGAGAATATGGTGATGCCATCTGCAGTACATGGTTTGCACCTCGCAAGAAGTATCAACAAGTACGAACGAGACGCCGAACCTGCTGCATGTTCCGCAGACTAAGAGGTGTCCTTATGAAACTATGGCTCCATAGTTCATCAAAAGTATGTGTGTACTTGTAGCACACTACCATTCACTTTAGTTTTCCTGTTCAAAAAATGTCTTCAGGTCTAGAGTTACGACATCCAAAGTACCGTGAATAGAGGCCTTGAATAGCCGCCAAACTAGACAGGTGTTCGTCGGGGACATAATGGTTGTCTATACCACCTACTTGGACAAGGCAAACAAAAGTAGACCCATTATGTGTGCTGATATGACAAACAAGGACGCCATGATGACAGTAACACTGACTGTTCCTCCACAACTTGTCCAGAAACATGCAAAAAAGATATTGTCACGTAATGGGATATCCATTACAAATTTTAATATATTTCTGAAAACAATATATGATCGTGGTTATTGTGATCGAATTATTTCAGTCAATGAAACAAGCATTGTGGAAAAAATTCCTCCTATTTGTTCAGAATATCGCTTCCTCCCAGACTCGACTATTAGGCAACTTGCACAGAGAACTGATATTTACCCATTGGGAACGATTGGGGCTACTGTCACACTGGACAAGAAATTTGGGTCGCAACACATTCTCCATATAAAGAATGGAGAGTCGAAAAATGACAAGGAAATGGTACCACTTTTCATATTCAATTTTGTTGTTTACTTTCACTTCTGCATGTATGTCGAATAAGTTACACAAATACTGCACTGTTCCATGTTGCATCTACAATTGTTCGATACGTATTTAGATTTGTTTTCATCAATATAACAACAATTGCATAGAGGGCAAATTTTACTTATGTTGTTAAAAAATATAACAAAAAAGAAGGATGCTAGAGAAACGATCTTTCAGACAACCCAGTCAACGTTTGTAACAGAGTTGCGAGCAGATACAGTAAAGGATCTAGAGAAGCTAGCTATCTCTACAATTGTTGTGTCTATACATTTACAGAATCATCCTCGCTTTTCTTATAGAAATAGCCTTCAACAAATTTCTGCAGCTGTTAAATTTTTTCTTTTGTTTTAAAGGGGAGGGTGGGATGTAGTTGTGTATTATATTGTTCAATGTATTAATTCCTTTTCTCCCATTTCTAGGTTGAAGGTATTTTAGTTGCAACCAATGTGTACTCGACCCCCTTTGAGATTGTTTTTGAAAAATTCCATTTCCCTGCCTCTGCCTCCGCTTTGATAATTGATGATATGATTGATTTTCTACGATGCGGTGAAAAACGTCCATATATTTATGGAAATAGCCTCAGTGGTGTTATTCAAACCATGGGCAACACAATCGTGCATTGTACAATCAAGAAGTCGTTGTTACAAAATGTGCTTCTTGAGTTGGTAGAGTTGTCGTATGAAACATATCTACATAAAAAGACAAGCAATGTTTACATGCTGCGACAGCTTCAGATACAAAGAAAATTCACCTTAAATGAGGACAATGCAATTTTCAATATCGGCTGAAAAGGGGAAAAATTATTTTTATATGAAACTTTGAGAGGAAACGAAAATACCTCATGTCTCTCTGTAATATTTGTTCAACATCGAGATGAAAGTTCGTTTCAACATAAAACAAATGCGGCGACATCTTTTCTTTGTATATCAAATTGTTTGGTGCAAAGGTCGATGGGTTCTTCTCTATGGAACCTTCTGGGAACTTGCTTGTGGACTGTTTAAAGTATGGTTGGTTCTTGGTTATCTTCTTTGTCTGTCAATTTGTATACCCTGGAACTCCAACTGTTCTTTGGAGGACACCGAATAGTATAATTGTTTTTTTATAGCCAGTTGGGACACAGATCCACCTGGTAATTTCTATGGCGTTGTGATGCAACTGTACTGTCACTTGATTTAGCAGATTTCCTTGATAGATGAACTTGTTCAAACTATTGTTCTGAAATAATTTGAAATCAATGAATATATAGTGTCCGAACTGCAACTGTCCTCACATACAAACAAGAGGCTCTTAAAATACAAATTGGTTGTTGTTTTCACATTTTTTCTTATTCGATGAAGTTAGTCAGATTAATATCCTGGAATAATTTGAAATCAACGAATATTTAGTGTGCGGAATGCAATTGTGCTATCATATGAACAACGGGCCCTTAAAATTCAAATTGGTCCTTGTTATGCTTGCGGTTATAGAATTTAAAAAAAATAATATTTTCTTTCCTTGATTCTTTTAAGAATAAGCAATTTAAAAGCCTTTAAAAATTTAATGCACCAGCTCTGAAGTCCATTTGTCAATCTGTATATGGAGGATCTCCAAATGCTATTCGGAGGACAAGGAAAAATGAAACTGCAATGTTGCCCCATGCAACCCATAGGTTCCTTTGTCAATTTGTATATCGCGGAGTTGTGGGTAGATTTTGTACAACACGGAACAATAAAGTCCCAATTTTCAGCCCTCGAGATCGAACAAAAGAGGCCCATTTTTCATCCCGCGAACCCCACAGCCCCCGATAAAAAAAAATTGTTAAATATGAAATACATAAGGAATTGTTACGAGACAATAAAAGTGCAATGTTTAGCGAACCGACCCGAGTCCTCTTGTCAATTTGTATATGGAAGAAGTCTGGATGCTATTTGTAGCAGAGGGAACAACGAAGACTCTATTTTCGGCTCGCCAGGCCGTGAACCCTCCATCCAAAAACTGCTTAAAAGTGCAATGTTTAGGCAACCATCCCGAGTCCTCCTGTCAATTTGTATATCGCAGAAGCCTGGGTGGTATATGTAGGAGAGGGAACAATAGAGACTTTATTTTCGACCTACAAGGATGCCAACCCGCGATCCAAAAACTTCCCAAGTATAGAATGAGGAATCCGCAGATGCTATATAAAATCTCATTCCATAGTTAATATAGAGACTATGTCCACAAGTCTGCTTGTCAATTTGTATATCATGGAAGTGAAGATGCTATTTGTAGAACACAGAACAATAGATACTTAATTTTAAGCCTGTCAAGTCACAAATCCGAGATCCAAAAAGTGCTCATGTATGGAATGACGGATCCGCGTATGTTCTAGAACAATGTGTTTGTACAACGGGGAACAATAGAGGCCCAATTTCCAACACACCAACCCCAGAGCCCCGGATAGAAAAAAATTGATAATTATGAAATTGATACGGAATCGCTACGGGGCAATAAAAGTCCAATGTTCAACGAAGCCACCCTAGTCCACTTGTGAGTATGCAATGAGGGTTCCGCATACTTAATTTTTAGCCCGCCTGATCGCGAACCTGCGATCCAAAAAATGCCCATCTATGGAGTGAGGGATCCGCATATGTTCTAGAATAATACAAATGCACTGTTCATCCAAGCAGCCCGTAGCTCCTCTTGTCAAATTGTATGTCGCAGAAATCTGGGTGCTATTTGTAGGAGACGAAACAATAGACACTATTTTCGGCTGGCCAGGTTGCGAACCCACGATCCAAAAATTGCCTAAGTATGGAATGAGGAATCCACATATGCTTTATAAAATCTCATTCCATACTTTATATAGAGGCGATGTCCACAAGCCAACRTGTAAATTTGTATATCGCGGAAGTGTAGGTGCTATTTGTAGAACACAGAACAATAGATACTTAATTTTCAGCCCGCCAGGTCGCTAATCTGCAATCCAAAAAGTGCCCAAGTATGGAATGAGGACTCCGCATATGTTCTACAACAATACAAATGAAAATTTTTGCTAAGAAACCCGTAGGTCCGCATATGTTGTAGAACAATGTATTTGTACAACGCAGAACAATAGAGGCCTAATTTCTAGCCTGCCAGCCCCAGAGCCCCCAATAAAAAAAAATCGCTAACTATGAAATTGATACAGGATCGCAACGGCACAATAAAAGTCCAATGTTCAGTGAAGCAGCCCGAGTCCACCTGTCAATTAGTATGCAATTAGTGATTTTCATATGCTGTATAAAATCTCATTCCATACTTTATATACAGACTTTGTCCCCATGTCCGTGTGTTAATCTGTATATCATGGAAGTGTTGGTGCTATTTGTAGGATACAGAACAGTAGATACTTAATTTTTAGCCCACTAGGTCGCGAACCCGTTATCCAAAAAGTGCCCAAGTATGGAATGAGGGATTTGAATATCTTCTAGAACAATACAAATGCAATGTTCAGCCAAGCAGTCCGTAACGACTCGTGTCAATTTATATGTCGTGGACAGCTCGAGAGCCCCCGATAAAAAAGAATTGCTAACTATGAAATTGATACGAGATCACAATGGGACAATAAAATTCCAATGTTCAACGAAGCAGCCCGAGTTCACCTGTCAATTTGTTTATTGTTGAAGTCTAGATGGTATTTGTAGGCGACAAAACAATAGACTTTTTTCGGTACGTCGAGCTGCCAACGCATGCTCCAAAAATTGCCTAAGTATGCAATTAGTGATTTGCATATGCTGTGTAAAATCTCATTTCATATTTTATATACAGATTATGTCCACAGGTCCACATGTCAATTTGTATATCGTGGAAGTGTGGGTTCTATTTGTAGGATACAGAACAATAGATACTTAATTTTTCAGCCCGCCCGCCCACTAACCCGCGATCCAAAAAAGTCCCCAAGTATGGAATGAGGGATACGCATATGTTCTAGAACAAAACAAATGAAATGCTCAGCCAAGCAGCCTGTGGAAAATCATGTCAATTTGTATGTCGCGAAAATCTCAGTGCTATTTATAGGATAGGAAACAATAGAGACTCTTTTTTCGACCTGCCATACTGCAAATACACAATCAAAAACTGCCTAAATATGGAAACAGAGATCCGCATATGCTATATAAAATCTCATGTCGATACTTTATATAGAGACGCATCTCCACAACTCCCGTCGTCAATTTGTATATCACAGAAATATGGGTGCTATTTGTAGGAGACGAAACAATAGAGACTCTATTTTCGGCCTACTAGGCCGCGAATCCAAGATCCAAAAACTGCGTAAGTATGGAATGAGGAATCCACATATGGTGTATAAAATCTCATTCCATAGTTTATATAGAGACTATGTCCAGAAGCCTGCTTGTAAATTTGTATATCGCGGAAGTGTAGGTGCTATTTGTAGGAAACTGAACAATAGATACTTAATTTCCAGCCCACCAAGCCGTGAATCCGTGATCCAAAAAGTTCCCAAGTATGGAATGAGGAATCTGCATATGTTCTAAAACAATACAAATACAATGTTCAGCCAAGCAACCCGCAGGTCCTTCTGTCAATTTGTATATCGTGAAAATGTGGTTACTATTTGTAGTACAGGGAACAAAGAATCCACATATGTTCTAGAACAGTACAAATGCAATGTTCAGCCAAGAAACCCGTAGGTAGTGCTGTCAATTTGTATATCACAAAAATCGGCGTGCTATTTGTAGGACATAGAACAATATTTAGTATTTTTTGAGCCTGCCAGGCCACAAACTCGCGATAAAAAAAGGGCCTAAGTATGGAATAAGCGATCCACATATGCTGTATAAAATCTCATGTCTATACTTTATATAGAAACTCATCTCCCCAACTCCTACTGTAAATTTGTATATCGCAGAACTGTGGGTGCTATTTGTAGGGCACGAAACAATAGATACTCAATTTTCATCCCTCCAGGCCGTGAACGTGTGAAACAAAAAGTGACCTAGTATGGAATCACGGATTCTGATATGTTCTATACAATCCGATGTCCATAATTTATAAAAGTACATGTTTAACCAACCAACCCGCAATGTTGAACCAACCAACCCACAACTCCGCCTATCATTTTGTATCTTGCGGAAGTGTAGGTGCTATTTGTAGGACACAGAACAATAGAGGCTCAATTTTCATCCCGCCAGGCCAAGAACCCGTCTGCCAGGCAGAGAACCATCCGACCTTCACGTCTCCTGGGTATATCTTTGTTGAGTACATTTTTATGCTTCCTTTTACTCTATAAACTACACTTTTGCCTCTATATCCATCCATTTTGCCTTCATTTCATTCCATATTTTCCATAAAACAACTTATGCAAGGTATATTTATCATTCTTTAGCTTAAGAATTGAGTTTTCTAAATTTTGGCATTAAAATTGAAAATTTATCAGAAATTACAGGATTTGACTAAATCTCGTAATTGCTCCTAGGTTCGTGTACTTGTAGGGAACCTGGGTGAAATATAAGACTTGGGTCGTGATCCCTGATGTACAAGGATGGATAATGAGCTATCATCTTTGAGATCTGAGCCTTCCAGATGTCTAGTCAATGCTGGTCAAACAGGGCCACTTCAGCAGAAAATACCCTGTTTTAGCCTTAAATCATGGACAGTTTTGGATTTTCGTGGGATTTGGCCATATATTATGGATATGAAGGAGGAATTCGACCTTCCTAGAATATATTATGGATCTGATCATGATATTTAGGAGATTTATTATCATTTTTAGTTTTAAAACTCTTGTATAAATACTCTAAAGCATAGACTAGTATGAAAACCTTGAATGTGAATGAAGAAACTTTGGAATTTGCAATATTGAGATCAGTTCTGCTTTTTTTTTCTGATAATGCCTATGATATGATGATATGAATGCTGTTAGAGCTCTTTCTTAGCTGAGACAACTCAAGTGTACAAGTGAAGCATTGGAGGCCCCCCTTTGCCAAACTAGTACATTCTTCCTTTATGTTCTTTTCAAGTAATCTTTGATACATGTTTTAGATTAGATCTTGCTGTAGATGAGTTTATTCTTTGTTGTAGTTATATGAATTTCATAGTTAAGTAGAATGCTTAATGTTTCTAAGCCTTACTCATGCTGTGAATGATTTCTTGAATAAGAATTCAATGTGTAGTTTGCTTTCAAGCATTAGAATAATCATGAATTCTTTTTGAGTTATTTAGGCTTTCAGTACTTTTGATTTAAATTGATGATAGTTTCTAATGAATGAAAGAAGATGATGAATGCATCTCTTGAATAAGAGTTTTGTCCTTCTAGTATTGATAAGCCTTAGAACTAGTTCGAACATCTCTTGAATGCTTACTGTTGATACTCTTTAGGAAAACAATTGCTGATTACTGTTATGAGATCTATGAATAGGACTTATGAACAAAAGCTTAGCATCTCTTCCATATTCATCCCTTAGAATAGGTTTTGGTTTATTCCCATTAAATAATAAAAGTTATCTCTAAATCCATATATTTTGGATGTTCCTCTAAGTCTTACAAACAACGGATTGACAATCATTTTCACTCTAATTTACATAAGTAGATTGGAGCCTAAAAATCTTCTTCTGTTTGTCCTTTGTAACCCACCTGACCGCTTTCCATATGCAATAATTAAGCTTTAATGCTAGTAGCCATCCTACAACAATCGTTATAGTTGTCATTAATGTTCGAAATTTTGGATAAGATTTGTCATTAGTACGAATTAAACTAAGATTTGCGCACAAGCATGTTATCCTTTACAAGTATTATTTTCAAAGGCGACACAATATTTTATTTTTTTGTTCACCAACGGGTTGGTTCTTTTAAGAAATTTCTGATTCTTAATGTCTTTTCGTCGTCACCGCCACCTTCGCATTTTTTTCTAATTGTGAAATTAGTGAGTTGTGATGGTCACATCTCATTCCGTACGAACCCTGGAAATTGTTAGTGATTAGCGAAAGGCTCGAGGAGATATTCCATTGATACACATTAAACCAGACTTTGCGGAGGCTTATATTATCCCTCCCCGATTTTCATTTGAAACATCGTCTCGAGCAAATGGAAATTCTTAATAACTTGTGGTGGCAGTTCTCTCCACACACAGTCAACACATTGGGGCATAATGGCCACAGGTTCCAATATTCCAGGGCATATTCTTACTATTCATCTCTCTTCGACCACGAGCAAAAAACGAGATGGTCCCTTGGTACACTGAGAGATATATTTCAAGCCAAACAATTCGATGCCAACCTTGGATGCTCAGAGAACCTGCCCACTTGTAGTCATGCCTGTCCCAGAACTTTATGCCATGAATTCCAAGCCAGAAGAAGATGATCTGATGGACAATGATACGGTAATGGATGATGGAAATGCAGAAAATATTCCAACTCCTGGGCCCAAATTGAAATCAACCATAACGAATGGACCTTCCTGGCTCGGTGATCGCAGTCATGACAACACCAAAAGGAGTTTCAGAAAAAAAAATGGACAGTGAACGAAACAACCACTTTGCACCGCCAAAGTAGGAATTCCAGAGTTCCAAATTAGTCTGTTATGGGAGGAAGAGTTTGACTGTAAAGAAATCATATGCTGATGCATCCAGAGATATATTTCAAGCCAAAAAAATATTGTTTAACATTTTCAGGTATCAGGTGCAAAACTTTTGCTGTTGCAACACATTTTCCTACTAGTCATCTCCTTCTGCCCAGAATGGACTAATTTGGGCCTCTGTAATTGCACGTGCAAGCTGTACTACTGAATTTTTTTCGACTATGAAGAGCCAATTTCAACTAAGCGCTATTCCACTTTCCCTGCAACCATTTTCGTCTTCTTCCTCAGGAAAAGCTTATGAGAAATATCAATTTCAACAGAGGATGATTAATCGAGGAGAAAACTCCAAGGATCTTGCATAGTGCAGAACCTGTGCCTATGTTTGTCATAGATACCTTCAATGTTTTCAACCGAAGAACTAGATCCAATTTCTAAGCATAGATGTACATTACTCAGTACTTTTCTTATTTTTCTAAATGAATTTTCTTTTACGAAATTTTGGCCTTGGACTTTTCGTCTCTGCCACTTTTCTGGGTTTCACACATGTTTTAATTGGCATACTTCGGTGCTCTCGTACTTATTCGATCTTCTGTTTACTAATACCAATATAAAATGTTCCAGCAAAATTGTTCTTCTTGTTTCTAGAGATGCAATTATTAAGTTTTAGTGATAATTAGTACAAAACAAAGTTCACTACTTCAGTTGGTATGTTACAGTCATGAAATAATGTATCAAGAACATAACTACATGCGTACATTGCAATAAAATGTAATCTTCAACAACACATTTCCTGATAACTAGTAGATCATGATTTTGCAACAATAGGGCTTCTTTGAAACCAATTCGCACTTACGAAAAAATTATTCTGCCTTTCTATTTTCCCAATTCATCTGTTTCCAACCACCACTTCCCCTTTCTTTAAATTGACCCTCTATTGTTCCCATTCCCACAACTGCCACCTAGAGTTCCACCATATAGAAATTGACAGGAGGACCCCACTGGTTGCATCAACATTGCACCTCTACTTTTCCAGGACCTCCAAACAACATTCGTAGCTTTGCTATATACAAATTGACAGATATACAAATTTGCAATCGTTCTTAGATCATGCCCTTTTCCGTATTACGGTCGACCTATCATGCCCTTTTCATGATCGCTTGCGTTTTACACATTTTGCACTCAAAAAATCCGAAACATGAAATTTTACCCTTTTTCATATTACGGTCCACCGATCATGCCCTTTTCCGTGATGCACATTTTTTGCACCGAAAATTTTTGAGAAATGCAATTTAACCACCGGTTCCTCGCATATTTACTAGAACTATTGTCAACCGGTTTTAAAGGCCATCTATCTGCTTTCCATACTTCGCCATTTGTTCAAATTTCTTTACGGAATCATCCATTTGTCGGGTTCAAGAAATATTCAGTTCATAGTCGTTGTTTCCTATGCCGACGTCCTTTTGGAATTAACAGTTGGCAATTATATATAAGATGTTATTGCTACGCATGCAATTAGAAATTTCCCTATTCCATACTTAGCCATTTTGCCAAAATTCCGCAAATATACAAACTGGTCCCTGAACTCCCCCTTCATAATCTCTTCCTGACTATCCCCACAACCCTTTTTTGAATCACGTTCAACCGCTTTTCAGAACTTGCCATTCTTTCCTTGCTCTCCGCCATCTCCCTCACGTTCGCACTTCTCTACAATAAAAGGAAATATATATTTTTTTATATATATAGACATATCTTGTTTCTAAATATGGAATTACTGACATTTAATTCTAACAGGCCATCATGCAGAAACCGTATATATTGTCATTGATGGGCGAAAGGGCTGAGGAAATCTCGTATCCATGCGCATTAAACCAAAATTTGTGGGGAGATTATATTGTCCCTTCCGAGTGTTCATTTCAAAATCATGAAATCCCTTTCACACCACATGGCCTTCGCACATTCAAGAAACCTCCATTCCTTAATTTCTCTTCGTTGTACCCTCCACCTTCACATTTCTAAATATGCAATAAATAAACTTTACTCCTAACAATTCATCATGCACCACCAATACCGATTGTCATTAATCAGCAAAAGGCTCAAGGAGCTTTAACATTCATAATCATTTAACCAAGATTTAGCAAAAAGTTACATTATTCGTTGTGACTGTTCATTTAAACATCATCTGTAGTAAAGAAACCTTCTCATAAACCTATGGCATCAGTTCCGCACCAGTTCTGTGGAGATATAGTGAACATCTTTAGTCATCATGACCAAAACTTCCACTTGTCCATGGCATTTTCTTATTACTCAACCTCTGTCGTAGAAAACCAAGTTATTTGGACCTCTGGGATTGCTCATGTAGGCTGTGTCCCTGAGGTTTTTGACTGGAAGGACTTGGTCTCTTGGTGCACTGATAAATTTATTGCAGAGAAAAGAATTATTCCATTGCACGACCGCTCTTCTATTTCTTTGTCAACACAGGTCTTCCGGTAGATGTTGAAATTGCCCAAGCCAACATTGACGTTCAAAGGAGAAGATTGCAAACAGTTCCTAGCAAAGCATGATAACGGATTGGACCTCTTGCCCCTTTTTTTTGGAAAACCTAGATCTAGTTCTTGAAGATATTACAAGCATGCAGGTTAGTTCATTTAAAAATCCTTTTCACGAAATTGCCAGTCTGTTTACAAGAATAACGGGACAAGAATCCACAACTACTGTTTCCCGCATGGCTCTTTACATTTTGTATTTCACAGTCAATGAACAAGCCATTTTTTATTGGGGAAGGATAATTTATTATAAAATCTCTTCCCAATTGTCAAGCTACAAAAGGGGAAAGAAATTTTATATGACATCCTATTTAGTTTTTACAATAACACATTCTTATCAATTTCCGCAATTGTCTCTGTCCAAGAATGTCAACTGCGATTTCCACCCAGTAACGTTCTGGTACTAGGCCTTGTGGAAGCACAAGGCTTCCCACTGTTTTTATGAGGTTTTTAATGGCTTCCTGTCTATTTTCAAACTTTTGTTGTTAGGAGAAAATGCTCCCCGCTTATCTGAATAGGCAACTAATTTTTTGGACAAAAAGGGAACAGTCCAACATTTGGATAATTATACCATCATAAGAATTTTTGGCTCCACGGAACAACTTTCTCTCCTTCCATGTCACGGTATGGATATAATTTTTATTGCAGAAGTAGCACGTCAATACAGCTACTGGTTCCATATGTTCCAAAGGAAGAAAAAAAAAAAAGTTCATTCCTATGCCTTGGAAAATAGGGGAGTTCGTGTTGAAAAACGTCAACAAATTTGACGATTTCGCAGCACATTTTAGTATCTCCAACCTTAGATATGATGAACACATAAAATGATTCGATCCCTATGATATTTTTAGACAACATTTACATTCACTTGGCCTCGGCGATTATTTTGTAAATAAACACCTACCCAAAAACAGAGACAGTCATGGGCCTGCCTCTAATTCCAACGATGTAGAGACAGTGCAAAGTTTCACCAAATTGTACATGCAACAGAGGAAAGACCCCAGTGAAAAGAGTGTTCAATCCGCAAATACCACTCCAACAAGTACGACATCCCGGAGCATCACTCGAACGACCCATCATAGCAACAAAGAAACCCAGAATTCTTCAAAAGGAGAAGGAGATAACGACCCTCCTCACTCTAAAATTGATAGTTCTCACAAGATTCCAGTAGAGAAGAAGAGAAAAAAATGTGGGGCAAGCAAAAGACCGAGAAATTCAGAGTGAGAACATGGAAATTGACGCTGATCTGGATGCCATGTTCCCCTTCTTTGATCAACCTGAGGACGCCATCCAACAGACATATTTGTTACCCTAGATTTTGACGAAGATGAATCCTTCGTGTTCCAGAGCGATGTTTTTGATAGCCGTAACAAAAAATTGATATTTCAGAAAAAAAATGTTAAAAATATCAAAGACAAATCTTGTTCAGAGGTTGACGTTGCCAACATGCAGCCGTCCCAAATCTGTCAACTTCACACCGTGACTGGAGAATCACTTCATGACTTCATTGAACGCATTGAGACCCACAATGCTAGACTGAATGACTGATTCAAGGAATTGGAAGACACTTTTTTTCCTATGCCATTGCTTGTCGATCCTTTGGCAATAGCCATGCCTAACACCCCTGCACCCAATGTAAAAGCACCCTCCACCTTGCTCGCATCCTGTAAAGGATATGTGGAAAACAATATGACAAAAAGAATGGAACTGGTTACCGATGCCTGGAAGAGATCACAAACCATCGCTTCCCTTCGAAGCAGGGCACATAGCTTGCTCGAGCTTTTGCAAGTCGAATTAAAAGATGAAGAAATATTCTTCTTAAAAACGGTCATCCCTTTTGGCAAGATTGTCAACAATATGACATAAACAAAAAGAAGATAAGAAGATCTTCCATCCATAAACTAGATCGGCCAATTGAATGCATGTTGGAAATAAAAAGTAAACAACCTGCGTCTCATTGTTCAGTCATGTGAACAAGTCATATCGAAGAAAGATAAATTATTCACAAAGTTGTCAAATATAGACTTAGCTGGGAAAACAAACGGCATCCAAGACCTCCTCTTAATCTCAAACTCCTTGCTCTTAACCAGAGAAGAGTTTGATAAGTAGGTTGTTATGTTGAAGACCTTCTCTCTGGAAAAGTTTTACAACATCCTTCAATTTGATCAGGTTCACGTCCATGTCTGGCTAGTCAAATATGTAGTACAGGATGAGGAAATTCATCAGGCTCTCTCTAATCTTTCTATCAACTTCCAGGAATTAGAAAACGATCTTTTCAACATCAAGATCTGGAATGAGATCAACGTCGCCCCAATGAGAGTGTACATTGAAGAATGGGTCGAAAGGCAATTGAAACAGGCCGCCAACGAAAGACAACAAGCAGTTGCCAGCATTCCAGCACTCGTGGAGAACATCCTTGAAACCGTAGTCGTCGCCGACATCAATGAAAGGGCAGCCGCAAGCAAATAGCCAAAGCAATCATATGTACCCTCACTGTAACTTTACTCATCCCATCTTTCTTTGTTTCTCAACCAAGTTATTCTGCTTTCTTAAATAAACATGTATAGGCAAACACTTATACCTTTCCATTTATTTTCTTTTGCAGCTGTTGCACTCTATTTTCTTTCCACAATCCTGTTTCTTGTAAATATTTCTCTAATGGTTCGCGGGAGCTCGAATCCCAGTCTACATGAGAAACACATTGAAATTCTGGTTTATATGTAACACACTTTGTTTTTTTGTATATTTCAAAATTTGCAGTGGTATGTAACAAACTTCTATTTTCTGACAGATTTCAAATAAAAATGCATCTAAATTTTTATATCCTAAAGACTCTATTCTTATCTTTCAGCACTCTGTATAACAAATGCATTTATTTTTTAATATGTGACTTTTATTCTTATCCTTCAAGAGTCCGTATGGCAAATGTTCACAAATACATTAAATTTTTTATATTTCTTATCTCCTATTAATTTTATGTCATCATATATTTTTAATGTTATCATATATTTTTATCTTTCACGAGTCCACATTGAAAATGCTTTTAAATTTCCAAATTTAATCTTTCACTTTCAACAAAATTTTTACTTTCTTATATACTTTTAAATTTTATTTTTTCTACTTTCTTATCTACTTTCAAAAAAAAAATTGTTTGCTATATACTTTCCAAAATTAGATGGTGCTCGGCGTGCCAACGGTCATTTACTTTTGCTCCATCTTCCAAAATATGCACCTTGCACACAACATTTCCCTCATATACATTTTGCACCAAACACTCTTGTTTGATCTTGTCATTTAAGTTGAAAACTCTAAGATAACATGAGGAGACACCTAAAATCCATCCATATTAAAAATAATCCCGCAAATATATTTATTAGCAATAAAACATATTGATAAAACATATTTACTTAAAAACCTTAACAGTTCTTTGATCACAACTGAAATTTAGTCATGTCAATCAAATATATAACCATATATATATATATATGAAAATAATCAGTTAAAGAAATGTTTTAATGAAAATCCAACCCAAGCGGATTTGAATTTGTTTATGACTCGGACGAGCGCAAACGCAGTGTGTTCGTCTGAACTAGCATTTTTACTTGATCGTCGATTGGTCGCCGACATGCCAACATCAGTCTCCGACAAGGACATGCCAACTACAACTAAATTTAATATGCTTACGTGTTAGACATTCGACAAAATATAACTTGACATGCACACGTGCAGACTGCTTGCATTTATGTGGCCATAATATCCGCCACCCATTGCTCTCTCCATATATTTTACCCAAAGCTTTCCTCCTTGCTGCAATGGCTTCTCCTGTCACTCTCAATCTGACTACCGTTAAACTTTACCCAAAGCTCCTTATCTTGAAAGTCACATTTATTAGTCGTTTAATGTGTGGCGTGTAAGAATATCTTCAACATTTATTAATAGTTTAATGTGTGGCTTGTAAGAATATATTGAACATAAGCAGTACACCAACTTTGAAGGGCAAAGTTATCTGGGACATTAGTTATTTGCCCCATATTTCTCTCAACCTTCTATAATCTCTAACGGTGGGTAAAAAATTATTATTTTTTCGTATATGATATATGATCAACTCAATTGCTTCTTCTATCACTGCACGGAAGCTTTAATTGAATTTATTGTCACAGAAGACTTTAACGCTATTGTTCTCTCTGTCACTACAACACGAAATGGAGGAAAACATATGAAAGGCATTAGGTAGAAGGATTGGTTGATATACCTACTGGGCCACTGCAACAAAAAGCAAAAGGTGAGTGCTGATTCATACGTTGCAGCAACGTGGAGAATTATTAATTTCTTTACAAAGAAAATAAATTATATGTACTCTACTAATACACCACGTCTCTTTTACTGGATTAGCCCCTACATTCGCGGGGTTGGTGATGCACAATCTGTGTTGCGTGATACGTTGAAGGGAAAAATGCTCAGCTGGCCTCGCCACCAAAAACAGCGTTGTCAGCTGCTTGACATTCCATTACTATATTACTCTTCAAACATACTTTATTATCAATATCAGCCTTTATTACAAGCAACTCAGTCATCACTTGGGTGTAAATCACAAGCAATTGGTGGGAATCGATGTAAATTTGGATAAAATTACTATTTTTTGTTGTTTAAATTTAGCATACTGAAAAACTCATGAAGTAAACTCCTGAAACAATATGATTATACAAACTTAATCACTCAAATCTGCAGATTCAACCATTCCTCACCAAATTTTGAACAAATCCAACCAAAAACCTTAAAAAAAAAATGATTAAACATCTATTCAGGCAAGCTCGTTGAAATTTTATCACCATAATGCATTCATGTCCTTTTCTTCGATGATGCTGTGCTCAAATACCATAGCTACCTAGTACCCATATATTCACATGATATCCAGGCTTACATTAAATACTTTCTTTTGATAGTTCAAGTTTTGCAAAACCACATGCACGCGGCATAAATCTAAAGCAATAACTGACCTTGATTGACGACCACGGAGTCTATTATGTTATAGATTGGACAAGTGTCAAATTGACAAGGATGCGCCTTAAAAGTTGCATCACATGATTTTGGCGACTTTGTCTCATCTCCGTGATTTAATTAGGTCATTATAATATTATCATCATAAAAAAGAAATCAGAGTTGTTTCATAACGTGATTTAATTGGATCCTTATGATATTGACATCATAAGACAAATTCAGAATTGTCTCAAAAATTGTGTATATAATTAGGAGGTGTTGTAAAAA
>ML780945.1:451314-531011 GCA_009831015.1 Picea engelmannii | reverse complement strand
ATATATATATATATATATATATATATATATATATATATATATATATATATGAACATTTACCATTTTTATATTTAACTATGATATTACAACAATATGGAAGGTTGTTACACTAATGATGACATGTCATATGTTTCCAAAGAACCGAAATGAATTTTCATATTAGATATGGATTTTATGAGAATAATAATGTATAAACAATTTTGATCTTAGAGAAATTAATTGTAATGATTTAAAATTGGTTAAATGACTTATGATTTTATAGATTCTCAATAGTAATTAGGGTAGTTTCTTTTCTAGCCTCTTATATTTATGCAATGCGATTTAATGAAGGGGATGGGATCATATCAATGAGGATTAAGGGAAGACAAGAGAGGGTCTAAAGATATAAATTGAATTCTCAAGGTCAAAGAATTTGAAAGATAGATTGGAAATAAAAGTTTGGTTGTATGAGTATAATTTTTTATTTTGATGTAGATAATAATATCTATAGGAAAAAATAAAATATAGTCATAAATTCTTGCAAGTGATCATTCTATTAAATAATTGTTCTTTTAATATTATATTTTTATTATGCATATTCAATATTTAATGAGTCTAATATGTAGGCTTGTAGGATTTACATCACAATGAATGAAAAACCCTACAAATCATCATAGAAATATATGTACAAGGAATCATAGTAGAACCAATGTAAAACAACTAATTCATTATGCAAAAACATATGTGAACAAATTTCACCAACTACAAGCAATGACATGATCAACACGGTGTTTTAGATAATTACCATATTGGAAACACGGTATTGTTGGACATATGCAAATAAAAATTCCAAATTATCATATTAGAATATTTTCTTGAACATTTATAATTTGTATAATATCTTTGAATTTCATATGCCACCATATTGTCTCCACTTACATATAAAAAACAATTGTAACCTTGTAATGCACAACCATTGAAACAACCTTTAATGTAGCTTGTGCCTCCACAAATATTTATCCAAACTACAATAGGCTAGAAAAACATGATCAAATCATTGAAACTAATATGAATGATGTGTGTAAGAACGTTATTCCTCTATTTTACTTTATATATCTAAAAAAAATCATTTGAAAAACATGTAACAAAGCATCTCCTTTTATACATTTTATACATTTAGCTTTAATAAGGACATTGTTTACAAATGAGATAAACTAATGTAATGAATAATTGATGCACAAACATCCTTGTTATTATGTAATATTAAACTACACAAAAATATATTTTTGTTTCCACTATATTTTTTATGTTTTAACTTTAGTTTAGTCTTTGGTTTGAGTCACTAAATTCCTTGCTAAATGATATTATTGATCAATTATCAAACCATTTCATAGTAACATTCCTTAAATATTAATTTATACATTCCGAATCTTGTCATGATTGGTCTTTAATTGAATAAGGGACATTTTTCTTGAAAAATTCATAGATTCAAAAGTAGCAAAACACATCATCAACAATAATCTTACTTTCTTATGGATGGATGTCATTATTATTTTTTTAATTCATTTGCACTCAAGTTATTTATAAGTTTTTCATGGGTCAAGGACACTTGGTAGAAGAATATTTATTTGTGACACTTTAATGATCATTTGCTCAATTTGCTCTAGATTTCCCCAAACTCTATTTTATGATGACATATAAAAGTGGTGTTGGTTCCACTTGAATATTAAAACAACAAATTCATATTCGTTAGATTAACGATCAATAAATAAAACTCTATCATATGATGACATGTAAAAATGGTGTTGATTCCACTTAAATATTAAAACAACACATTTAAATTCATTAGATTAATCATTAATCAATCAATAACTTATAATCAATAAATACCATTTTTTTAATTGTTAAAACAATCAATTAGTGTCACAATTTTACTTTTTATATTACATGTTCATATTACCAATCTTATCGTAAAGAAAACAATCATTCCACTCACCACATAGACTCACACTCCATCTAGGAGTATTAACAATATGAAGGAAATATTAAGTATAATATGTGCATGTGTTAGTTGTTCAAGAAGTCACTATGAAACATATTTAAAAAAAAAATATGACATTGTCACAACTTTGTCCCGGTGAATCAAATAGCTATGAATTGCTTTATGAGAGAATTTATTCATCATGTTGTAAATTTAAATATTATATATATTAATACATATATGTAATTCATCTCATAATGAATTCCAATAGTTTATTTATTTTCTTTGATTTTTATTTATATAGTGATTTCAAAATAATTTTTGATTTATGGTAGTTGATGGAATTAAGGAGTTTCTACCTCTCAACCCTATCCACAATGATTTAATATGCATACCTATAATGAGAATATGTTGTAATGTCTTTTCAATTGTTTAATAATAATATATCCAATGTTTAAAATAGTATTAATGGTTTGATGGAGGTTGTGTAGTTTGATACTTTACAAAGTATTGGAAGGTGGTAAAGTTAAATTTCTTCAACTATGAATATGACATTACTAAAAATTATGTTGGGAACTATCCATGTTGTGTTTGAAAATGGTGATTTTCATCATATCAATAGGTTGTTCATATTATTGTGTCAATACTATGACTTCACCCTTGCCATAATGAACATTGATTTTAGTTATTCCCAAGCTATTGCATCAAGATTTGTTGTTCATATTATTGTGTCAATAGTATGACTTCACCTTTGATATAATGACCATTGATTTTAGTTATTCCCAAGCTATTGAATCAAGATTTGTTGTAGTTGCATTGAATGGATCAATATTATGTACATTAGTTGAAATTAAAGTTCTCTTGAAATTGTGATGAAGGATGTGGATTTTTAATTGAAATTTAATCTTCTTAGGGTTGTGTGAAGTGGAAGCATTTAGAAAAAATTCGTTTGGATTTTTAGATTTTAGTCTATACCAAAAGGCTTACTTGTGCATCCTTATTCACAGGTTCAAATTATCTCCTTAACCTTTGATTGGACTGTAATTCTATTAATGGTGGTTGTTTTGTGTATCCTATTTTATGGCATTCACTAGAATTATAGTAAAGAGAATAAGTTAATGGTTAAGAATGTTATCTTAGCATGGGAAGTAGTCAGTGCACTCTCACAAATTCCAAACCTAGAGATAGCTCAGTGCTTATAGAGGTAAATTGATCCATCATGCCTCTTATTTTTATTTATGTGATTTATGCTTAAAATAACATGGATACTTATATTGTTTGGACTATGAGTAGAAAGACATTCACCTGATACTCTTTCCTTCTTACATTTGAGTTGTATCTATTCCTCTAAATCATTATCCCATGAAGTATACTCAATTTTTTATTGAAATTTCATGAACAACATTTTTAGAGCATTTGCACAAATAATTTCTTGTTCAAATTCAAGATTCTTCCTAATATTTTTATATAAAACCCAAACTCAAAACGACATCCATTTATCGTTACTTTATAAGTTTTCTAAGCTACAAATCTTGAAGCACCAATCATGAAAATAGTTGGGTTGTTTTTTAAATAGCCATCCTATATAAATTGCGATGATATGCAGAAATACATAAGAGAATTCATTCATGCTTAAGTATATTCATGGTATTAATGCCAGCATATTAAATCTCTTTCCTTTTGTTTTTGTTTGCAAAGATTTGTGTTGCGATGATATGAAGAAATACATAAGAGAATTCATTCATGCTTAAGTATATTCATGGTATTAATGCCAACATATTAAATCTCTTTCCTTTTGTTTTTGTTTGCAAAGATTTGTGGTTATTTTTCATTCACACCTCACTTCATCTATCGAATCCCAACAAACCCTTCTCATTTTCATACCATTGTTTATACTCTTTTGAGTTAGCAACCTTCACATGCATACTTTATTTTAAAAGACAAGCTACGCTACCTCTCTCGTTACCTTCTAGCTCATGGAATATTTAAGGAAATGAATATCAAAATGCATATCCATAATTTGTTTGCACACTCATACAATATAAATTTTCTTGGTTAATAAATCCTAATTAACCCAATTTTATGATATTTGGTTATTGTTCCTTAACACCAATTTTATTGGCACCTACCATTTCTAAATGCATTTGTCGTAAGCGGCAACAACCTTTGTTTAACTTAATACTAAGATGAAAAATGAGTATATATGTGCAAACTCATGAAATGAATTATCCAATTACACCTCGTTACTCAAAGATGTCAAAATTGAGGTCTGTAATGTCTTTTTTTATTGTATTGCTTTCACATAAATCAAATTGCAATTATAGCACTAAGACTTACTAAAAAACATTTTTACCCATCGTAATTACACCTCGTTACTCAAAGATGTCAAAATTGAGGTTTGTAATGTCTTTTTTATTGTATTGCTTTCACATGAATCAAATTGCAATTATCTCGCTAAGACTTATAAAAAAACATTTTTACCCATCCTTCATAAGAGTCAAATTTCCTTCTCTACACGTGGTATAATAATGTAGTATCCCTAACTTCCTTTACTTGTCCTTTTGCATTTCATGAAAATGTGCACATTGTTTTTCCAATTTAGAATTGTTAAATGAGAAATTTGGAATGCATGGAATTTGTTTTTGAAAAATATAAAAAAAAAAAATCAATTTGTCTAAGATACGAAGAATTTGAAAGAGAGTATGATTAGTTTGAAAGGAAAAATATTGATAATGATGTGATATTCATTATAAAAGAAGAATGGGAAATCCCATTACCTTTCAGATTAAAAAAAATAATTCATATAAGTGCTAATCATATTTTTTTATGTTGATGTTTTAATAAGTCTAGGAAATTGGCATTGTAATAAAACTTAAGAATTTTGAACCTAAGTTATGTTATTTTGTGAATGGATATCATTATTATTTGGTGGCAATGATTATTTGTGAAAACAAAAGAACATAATAGTTGTTGTTTAAGAAGGAGGAAGAAACAAAAGATTAATAGCTAAATCATAAATGTTGTCCAAAAATTTGAAACTTAAGTGGTGGGCCCTTCTTATTCAATACTCATTCCCTTCTCTAATTACAAAGCTTTAAAGTCTCATGCCTAACATTTACTATCTCATTTTATTAAACCTTTGTGTTTATATAGTTATTAATACAATATCCTAACTAAAAATTAATTAAATAAATTATTTTTGAATATCTTATTTTCATTTAAATGAGAATTGAGGTAGATAAGGATGGGGATGTCAAACATTACTATAAATTTGTTAAATTTTCATTAAATTCTATATCTTTCTAATAAAACCTAAGACTTACATAAATGTGATAGATTATATAAAGTTTTTAATTTTTCAATGAAACAAAAATAATTCATAATGTAGACATTATGCATGATGTTTTATGTATATAATTTATAGTTTATTTTTTACTTGTTACAATTTTAACCTTAATCTAATAGCAAGTTCCGAAAATTAGGATGGTTATCTCAAGAAAAAAACTTTACTATTTAAGAATTCATTGTGTTTTTAATATTTTATGTTGTAGGTACATATGGTTAAGAAAAAGTCTCATTCATTGAATAGCCATACTAATTATGTTTTATTTATTAATTAAAATCAATTATGGGTTAATTATATTTTTCACTTTTATTCATTTTATTTTTTTTCATATTTCATTTAATGCTTTATTAACATAAAATAGAAAAAAATAATATACAAGAAATTAGAATTGTCTTACTTTCATTATACATTCAGTTTCCTACATTTTTGTTCAAGTCATATTTTGGTTTTCTATCTACTGAACCTAATTGTTTGTGATTTTAGATATATTTTTTATTAATCCTATTTATACTCTTAAATATGAAATAATAATAAAAAAAATTGGACAAATAAACATGTTTATTTTAGTTTAATTTCTTCTATTTTTTTTTATAAGTTAATTGCAATCTTTTTTTATTATAATATGATATAACACTAACATAAAAAAACCATAAGAAGTATGAATGATAATTAGTATGCCTTAAGGCTAGAACAAATCTTGTTTTATTATAATTAGTATAAATGATAATTAGTATGACTTAAGGCTAATTTGTATCAGGGCTAGCTCCCTTTGAATATATGAGTACTTTCCCTCTTTTAAAAGTAACAACAAATCCTATGTCCTTCAAAACTAAAAATGAGAGGAAGTTCTTCTTCTGTTCTGGTACATACAACACATCTGACACCTCCAAAAATCCTCCTATCTCTAGTTGGAACCTCACTGTCCCAATTCCCTCTACACCACACTTGGAAAGAGTTCCATGCTCCACTTGTAGATCCGAGTCATTCTTTGAAAAATTGGTGAACAACTCATGTGTCCCCATCATGTGACGAGAAGCACCATTGTCCAGATACCAGGCACTCCTTGAATTGGTGCTAGTAGAGAGGTATCAAAACATTGAGAATTCATTCTCAAACTTCTTTAAAAAATCATCTAGATGCATCTCCGCTGATGTTGTTATCTACGTCTTTCGTTGCCTCTTCTTTTCCAGACACTGTGATGCATAGTGCCCAAAATTGGTACATGATAAACACTTGATTATACTCAATTCCTTTTTCTTCCCTGATTGTGATGATCCTACATCATTGCTACACTTCTTCCTATAAATATTTCCTTTTCCCTTCCTTCTCTTATTGATAAGATCCAACTTCTCTTCACTACCTCCCTACATGCTTCTCTTAGATTCCTCCTGAGTCTCTTCTTCGATGCAATCATCACAAAGTCTCTGGAAATCTGGGAGATATACCCGAGCACAAATGCCTTTGACAAATGGTTCCCAAGACTTGGGAAGACCATCCATTGCCACATTCACGAGATTTTCATCCTCATTTTTCTCCCCTATGACTGCAAGTTGATCACACACCTATGTGATCCTCATGAGATAGTTGGTAACATTATCATATTTAGACATCTCCATCGATATTAATTTATTTCTTAAGACCATATTCCTATTCATGTTCTTTCTTTGGAATAAACTTAACAATGCATTAAACATCTCTTTGGTAATATTCTTCTTTGTCAAGTGATGTATTAGATAATCCTTCAAAAAATCTTAGAGGACCCTCTCTACTTTGATATCCCTCTTGTTGTGAGCTTCCAAAGCTATCATATTTTTCAGTGAAGTAACTACCTTATCCATTAACTCCCAAAGGTTATACTACTTCAACTCCAAAGTTACTCTTTCTTTCCAAGATAGGAAGTTGGATATTCCATACAATATGTCTTCAACTCTCAATGATGTTATTTCCATCCCTAAGACTCGCTAAACTACCCTAGAAATAACTTGCTACTGAAAAATGCCCCTATAATGACTTGTACAAACCTGTACACAACTGTCACCATTGGCTATTGTGCTAAAAGAAACATGCATATGTACATGAATGTGCTTCATATGGCATGTGTACAACCCTATAATCCTACAAAAATTTAGTTCTTCCTTAATACGACTATTTCCCTGAAACCCCTCCTTCGATTTCCTCCCGTTGGTTATGTATCTACTATGGATCTAATATTTTTCTTCCCTTCAAAGAAGGCCCTATAATACCATGTTGATTTTTCTCAACTAAAATCTTGGTATTCTCTGATACCATGTTGATTTTTACCTCTTCAATACAACACCTGACAACTGGCTCAAAATAAAATCTCTTTATATACTAAAATCATAATGGAATAATCAACAAAATATGAAGTGAAAGCATAAACAATGAAACCAAAATCACGCACACATAAACACCAATATGTTTTGGGTAGATACCCCTAGAAAAACACTGGAGGGAAAACCGTTGCTGATAATTATTTTATTATGATAAAACTAGGGCTCCCATAATAGGGATAATGGCCCACTGACAAAAATATAATCGTAGACAAACTTGACAAAGTCTGACCTATTGTACAAACTAGAACTGCATACATTTCTAGGTATACACGATTGGTCTTCTTTTGACACATGTATCTAAGTGACTGTATCCACTGTGACCTGCATACATGTATGGAAAAATTGTATGACAAGCTTTGTACGATGTGATAATTCTCTATGGCTTCATCTAGCTGAAAGACCACCTATGATTCCTTTGTTATGTTTTCTCCTTGACCTGATCTCTAGATGGAAGTCCTTGTCCACATATCCAAGATCATGAATCATAGTCCTTTGTGATTCAATCCTCTCGAAAGTAATCCTCTACTCACAAGTATTAAGTGTATCAAGTGTAATAAAAAGTACTTCTTTTCTTATACACTCTCGAATGACTGCACACTAGAAAAAGTCTTTCTTTCCTATTTCTATGTGGAAAGTGTCTTATCTTCACCCTAACCTTGATTTTATAATCATGATTTATAATCTATTTGTAATATCACTTGAGATTTAGATGCCATACAAATATTACATGCTAAGTACTTTTAACACTTTTCTCAAATATCTCAATTACATAATTAATTAATAAAATAAATTTACTTTAATAATTCATTTAATTAAGGTAAATTCAGGAGTGTAAGTCTTTGGATGATTTCTACATGTCTAGACACATATACCTATGAGGAGATACCTGTCTGATGCTACCAAAAGCATCAACACATAAGACAAGTAGGAGTTAATTACTTCAACACCCTCCCTTAATGAGTACTTGTCTTGATCTTTGTTAGGTATGGTCTTCATCAACATCCCTTAACCATTTCAAAATTTTCTAGTATACTAACTCCATCAATATGTCTCTTAACCCTCATAAATTTCTATCTCCCATGTTTAATTCTCGAGTTCCCTCCCTGAACTCTCGAATCACGGATCTATGGAAGTCAATTACCTGAAAACAACTCACACACCTATCGTGTAACCTCTTTGGTATACCACTCACATAGATTAAAAAATTAATGAGGGATTTTTCACTAGCTCTACAAATCCCACACTAACTTGAAAACCAGCCACACTGATCTTTTACCTGCACTTGATCCCTTCTAGCTTTGGAAATACAATTACTTCACACCAAGAAAATGATTCAAATTTGACTGTAGTGAATGAACAACTGGAAATCCTATGGACATAATTCTATATACCGAGACAACTAAGTACCCAATCATGGTGATCGCTAATTATATAGGAAAATATTCTAGTAATGAGATATATCCTTGTTAATCTTACAAGAAATTCCATTGCACTATAAACTCTTTCATATTGTTTGGTGATTCATCATCATTTATTTCATATTAAACACATCATTCTAATAAAATAAACTTATTAGTAAATGAGCAATGTGCTTCTTTGATTTGATGCCACAAAGTTTCATTTTTTACTGCCAATGTGCTCTTAATTTTCATCTTTGACTGATGTCATGTAGATTCATTTATGACTACCGATATTCTCTTCATTTCCAGCATTGACTACACATTGTATATAAACACAAAATAGATGAATTTCTTAGTGAACTGGTGACTAGATGATCCATTGGACACACACAATAGATATCAAAGGATTGATTCACAAGAAGGTCGTGAGGACTTTCAGAGATCCAAATTATCTTCTCTCTTCAAATGACGACCCTCTCTAGTAGAATCTTCTTCAAAACAATGAGTCTTATGTATGCCACAATCTTCCTCCAATTGTGTACACATAGCTCCCTAAGTCACATACATACAAACACATACAAACTCATAGTGGTAATTACTCACACATAAACCTATCTACTCTCACACATCACTATTCTAATTGTAATATAGCTAAAGTATATTACATTTCATATAATGTAATAATATATTATACTTTTTTTATTATGTAATTAGGTATTATAATGTAAATGATAATTCCATGGTAAGTCATGACCTTTTCCAAGGACATGAATTATCATACCCCACGTGTATTTATGTATAGGTATTGTATTTCATATCATGTAAGTAAATATGCAAAATCAATAGTAAAGAAAATATTATTTATTATGAAAATATGGAATTATGTTCTCATGAAGTCTAAGACCATATCCACTTCATTTGGTATTAGAGCGGTCTTTTTTTTCCGATTGTTCAGTTGTTTGGTTCTTTCCCATCTCCAATCAAGTGGATTTTTCCATGGCATAAGAAAAAAGATAAAATAAAATAAAAATAATAATATACAAATAATATAGAGGATGGTGGTCCCCCGGATGGGGTGATAGTGCCGACCACCTAGCATACAGAGGGAGAGTGGAGGAGCTAGCAAGGTAGCGAGCCATGTGACCGACTCGTGCCAACTACCGCCGACTCTACCCCGTAATAAATGGTTTTCACGTCGTTTGCAGTGGCATTAATTTGTGTTCACCCGACCTCCATTATGCGTGGTGCTATGGCTTCTCCATCTGCTTGTGATCCTCTTCCTCTCCCGAGATACGACTCTAGTACTCCTCCGGTGCCCTGGCCTGGTTTTGCTTGCATGCTCATGGTGTTCATGACTCCTAGCCTTCTCCAGGCTCTCCCCTTTGGCCTGGAACTCCATTTCCACTTACACTTCCAAACCATGCCGCGACAACGAGGAAGACCGCGAAGGGGCTCTCCTTGGCATCCTCCTCGGCCTCATGCATCGGCTTCTCCTCCTGGTTCTCCCTCAACACTCTCCTCGCCACTCTTGTTTCCTGAGTTAGCACCTCTCAATTCCTCCACCACGCCTATCTCCCGCTTTGAGTGTTAGCCTTAATTGGAACCTTTCCGGACTCTTCCCTGCGCCATCTTGCCACTCCTTTGACTTACAGAAACTTCATTCCCCCCCTCACGCCAGTTGCTGGTTCTTCAAAGTCGCCCATGGGGATGCCATCTCTTATTTGGGCCGACCGAAACAAGGCGTCGACTTCGTCTGATTCCAAGCCAGATTTGCAGCTGAAAGAGAATTTCACCATCCTCTATGACTTAGTCTGCGAACTCCGTCATGGAATGGAGGACCTCCAATTTAGGATACATCTTATGGACGGGAGGATCTCGACCCTCCTCCAGCTCCTTTCTAACTTCCATGACGCCTCTCCCTCCTACCCAGCAGGCGCGACTTTAGAAGGAGTGCCCTCCTCAGCAGGCGATGATGGGAATGTCAGGACACATAGTGTAGCAGAGGTCATTGCAGAGAAGGTCCAATAGGAGGACATGGAAGTGGTCACAGCCACCGGTCAACATGTGCACACTCCGCTGGGAGATGCCAGGACAACTGCCAACAGGGACGAGTGCACCATGGATGATGACATGCATTTGGCAAACCGAGGGACACCTGTTCAAGAGGAGTCGTGGCCAGGTTACCTGCCAGGTTACTTGCCAGATTACTTGCCAGGTGTCTAAACCCTCATGGGTCATGTTATTTCTTTAATAGTTTCCCCTCTAGTTGCATTTTAATCAGCTCAGCTTTGTTTTTTTAAGACTGGTAAGAACTTAGTTGCTAAACTTCCCGGTTGACTGAACTGGTTTCTCCCTTTTGGGGAAGTTCAGTAACTATAATCTGGATGTTATTAAATTTTGTAACTATGGTCTGGTTTTTTGAAGGCCCTTATATATAAAATTACTTACTTACAAAAAAAAAATATAGAGGATGGTGACCTATTATTTTCTCTAAAATAAAGGACAAGAAGAAAAAAGAAAAAAAAAAAGAACAAATAGCAGTTTAAAAAAAACCCATGGTAATTGTCCATGGTATTGGGAAAATACTATAAGGAAAATAAGAAAAAAGAGAAGAAGAAGAAGAAGAGTAAAAAATTGATTTTACCATTGGTAGTTTACAAGTCCATGGTGTTTCCTTGACCTGTGGTTTTGAAAAACCCATGGCAATTTCCCATGGTATTGGGAACATACTATAAGGAAAATAAGTAAAAAAGAAAGAAGAAGAAGAAGAAGAGTAAAAATTTGATTTTATCTTTGGTAGTTTACATGGTTGTGGTTTTGGTAAACCATTGGCCCATGGTATTTCCTTTACCTGTGTATTTGGTAAACCATTGGCTTGTGGTTTTTTATATTATTATTATTATTAGCAAGTGATAGAGAAGGATAATTATTTCATAAGGAGTATTTTGAAAAATGAGAAATAATATTTAATTACTTTATATTAAAGTATTAATATAAATATTTCATAAGGAGTGAAATGGAAAATAAGTTTCAACTCACTTCAGGGTATGTTTTGGAACCCATCTATATTGTTATAAGTATATTAGGGAGGATCCAGAATGAGACTGTATGCATTTCCATTAAACTCCCTAGTTGTTGGAACTATATTTATATGGTGATCTTGGAAAGCTTCTCTTAATGCTTTTTTAGTAGAGAAACAAAATTCTAAAGAATTAAAAGTAATCACTTACACTCTTAAGGTACGATAGACCAATTCAATATTAGTGGACATTAATCATCATCATTAAATTGACAAATAAATTACAACTTGCAGAAGAGGAAGTTAAAAGAGCTCTTACACAAGATTATTATGATCATATTAATAATTTATAACTAAACATCCATGAGTACTCCCCAAAATGTAATTGTTTTTGTGTTACAAACCGGGAAGTTTATGTAGTCCTAGGGAACTCTTGGTTGAAATCTATTGGTACTTTTACCATGAATGTTGATAAAAAGTACCAAGAACTTGAGCACCTTACCAATAAAATAATGTTGCAAGACATTAATTCAAAAACCTTACTTGATCATAATTAAAATAGGAATGAAGAACAAAATCACACAAAATTAATGGAAAAGCAAAAAAAAAAATGAATGAAATTATTATTAGCAAAGATGAAAAAATTGTGCAAAATTGAACAGATATGGAGAAACAAGAAACATAAGTCAATAAATTCAACAAATAATTAAAGAGTCACAACAACAAATTAGTAACATAAAAAGAACCAATAAAAAAGAGTTTATCAATAAAGAACTATTGTCCAAATATGAAGAAATTTCTCATTTGAGAAATCACAATAAAATTCTACTTGTAGATATGAAGAAATTGAATAATAAGAGGAAGGCACAACAAGAAACACAAACCATGGATAAGGGCACTAGCACCGACTTGACCAACATGGAAAAACCTAATGTTATTAACAATGAAGTAATATCAGTTGAAGTGTTTCTAAAAGTCAATCTCAACAAACAATTATGTGGTAAAGAAACATCCATAGATTTAGTTGAAATTGACATATCGTTGATCGCCACTAATAAAGTCATAGGTCAGTCGAAGGATCTTGTCACACCAATAAATACGAAAAAAAATGATATCATTATGATGACTCAAGTAAAACAGGACAACACTAAACCAGACATTAAGAATGATACAATTCCTAGGAATCCAAAGATATATGTGCCCCAAAGTCAAGAAAGAAAAATATATCCAAAATATTATCATGAGAGAGTTCCAGAAAAAATCCACCTTGGATGGATTGATAATTTTTCGATGTCCTAATACTTATCAAGACTTCAATTGTCATATTGCCTCGTGTATTCAAATTTTCGATAGCAATTAAAAAATAATGTCATTTTATAAGAAGAGTTTCCCATTCACTATGCTTTGAGGACAAATCATTTTTAAGGGGGCAAGACTTGTATTATACCTAAAGTATATTAGATAATTTCTTATCATGTAATAATATATTATTTTTTATTATGTAATTAGGTATTATAATGTAAACGATAAGTATATGATAAGTCATGACCTTTCTCAAGGACGTGACTTATCATTCTCCACATGAATATGTAAAAATTATAGTAAATAAAATATTATTTATTATAGAAATATGGAATTATGTTATGTATTCATGATGTTCTCATGAAGTGGATAACCAATTCCACTTCACTAATAATATAGAATACTACATCTCATAGGTTCTCAATTTCCTAGGCTCTCTCGTGAGAGTAAATATTTCTTTACACACACCAAAACTATTCCCGTATTCTATTAATTCAATGAAGAATTACACACATATAGATAAATTAATTTTATTCTTAAGATAAATTGACTATCATAGCCATACAATCCATTTGTTAAGAGAATATCTCCTCTCAAAAACACACCTAAGATCTCTTGTAGATCCAACAAACTCTTAAAAAAATAAATAACAAATCATTCACCTAGAGATAATCTCTACATTACAATCAGAAAATGGCAATATTTTAATAATATGATGAATAATATTACATTTTAAGCACACAACAGAAGTAGGAGTTATGTCATTATGTCACGATTTACAAACTTTACTTTCAATCTCCAAACATACTAGCCAAGGTTCTACAAGCTTCTCTTGTGAGAGATAAACTTATGTTAATGATTTTGCATAGATAAATGTCCATTAACATGATAATTAAGATACATGCAGTAAAAAAAATACTAAACATTAAACATGTAAACATCATTTAAAAAATAAATATCAAGATAAATGAAGAAAAAATTGTAACGGCCTCCTCGTTACGACAACAACTCCTTCACAGGTACAATTTTTTTTTTTTTTAAGGTGTGTGCATACGTGTAAAAAGGAACATACATACTTGACTCTACGTCGCCACCCGACAATCGACATGATGCAACCATGATGAACACGACCAGAAGGCTTAAGGTGTACAACAGGTAAATGCAAGCAATAATGACCATAGACATAAGGCGCACAACAAGTAACTGCAACGTTTAACGACATACTGGGTTATGCACGGTACAACACAAAGGAAGAATCCATAGTAGTAGATTTTACTATTTCTGCACAGGAAAGCAGGGCGTTTAATCTTAGTTCTCTACTCCGGAGAGAGAGAAGGTTAGATAGGATCCTAGCCGACTGCTCAGGTAGAAACTAGTAATCTTCGTCAGGTGTGTCGCAAGAGTGGAAACCCTGCCTTTAAAGGGACTGAGACTCTTCATATGGCACTGGATTCTTTACACAGAGATAATCACACACACACTTAGATACTAAGGCTACATGGAAGGGTCTACAACTCGCCCGACACGACTGACCCCATACTCAAATGACTCAACCAAGTACAACAATAATAAAGAACAACCACTGACTCTACAGAAAGCACACATACGAAGGACTCAGACAACGACTAACCAAAATTAAGACAAGGTATTTTCCACGACTCACTTGGCATTAATCACAACCAATTACTCCTTGAATTCCAGTAATCGATGAGTCATCCAACCCTTCCTTAGTAAAATGAAAATTGAAGAAATTGCAAACCCCAATCACCCAATCGTAAAAATCCATGATACTTAGTTCAAGACCTCTCAATTCATGTGTCGTCAGTAAAAAACAAAAATTTCAATAGCGTTACAATAAAATAACACTGCCATTATAGCTCATATTACTGTAACTTGCAATTAAAATAGTAATCAATTTACCAACCATGTTATCAACACCAAACTTATATCTTTATTTTAAATTGCAATAAAGTGTTTCCTTGACATATTACCCCCCAAATAATTTAATGAAGTCACTCCATACATAGTACAATAGAAAATAGATTACAAGGGTAACGGTGCCATTACATTAAAACTACCATATATCTACACAATTGATAATACCATTGCATATTTTTAAGCAATTGATCCTAGCATTAATCCTTCACATTAAGACTAACCTAGCTTAACCGCAATAGACAATACCATTGTATATTTTAATCAATTAATCCTATCATTAATCCATCATATTAAAACTACCATTCTTTACACAATTGACACTACCATAGAAATGGGTTAAATCACAACCTAAACCTTCAACCAATGGAAATTAACCAATTATCATTGAAGTCACTATACTATTTTCATCTGCTCATGAATTAAATCCTAATCAGCCCCTCTAGGTTTATATAGTTCTGTTATTGGTATAGATATAAATCATTCACACTAATCATTAGTCTTCAATGAAAAATATTTAATTAGTAGTAGTACCACCCGAGCTGTCAGGTTACTCAATATTCTATCAATCCATTCCAGCGCTAACCAACTGTCTTGATATAAAAACATAATTAAACCAGTGCTACCATTCTGACCAAAAATGAATAACCTCATTACAGTAAAAAAAAGGGGGGTAAGGCGACGAAGGGGTCATAAAGACACTCGTTTCCAGGTAGTCAGATGTCAGGTAGGAGCAGTGGTGACTGAAGAATCCAAGGAGGCGTGCACAGGAACGGTTTTATGGAAAAAGAGAGTAATTAAATTACTATGGAAAAGAAAAAACGTAGAAGGCATACACATGTCCTACACGTAAATCCTTATGCTAAACAATTTCCCTAGTTTGTAAAACAGATGATCGCTATCATTTAAACATTGATGCGTTCCATGCAACCCTTATCACAATTATGTACTAAAGCAGAAATGAAACTGTCAAATTAATCGTAAATCACCACTTGCCATTCACTTAACCTTGATGCCAGGCTCCATTAGAAACAAAATTTAAACTTGTAATAAGGGGATAAATCACCCAGCAAGTAAATACAATTGCCTAAAATAACCACGACATTAAACGACTTTGTCAATATACAACAGTACCATTTGATATGACCACTGCCTTGATCGCTATTTCCAAGGACTCATAGATTTCAATTTAAAAGTTTCGCTAGAATCGAGTAGAAGGTTGGGTTAACACCCTAACGTGGTACCGGTGAAAAATGCCAAGGGCAATCGAAAATTCCCTTCCAGCACAACAAGCACGAAGAGAAAAGGAAAAAAAAAGAATAGCAACAAGGGTAACCTGGGAACTGCCCCGACAGCATAACGACCCAATCAAGCCGAATCTACCCCAACCCACGGAATCGAAGGCAGAATGCCCGAAAACGAATTACCATCAATTTACAACGAGATGACCTTAGGTTTTAAAAATAATGACAGTGATTTAAAAATGAATTGACAGAAATTTTGCAACGAAAGACAGTAATATTATAAAACGAGATGCCCACAACCGAATGCCCACTGTAAATTAAAAGAAAACGCCCATAGTCCATGAATTCGCTCACAGAGAACGAATCGGGTAAAAATCGCCAAAACACAATCACCCACTGTAAATAAAGAGAAAAGAGAAACTCCCACAGGCAAAAGGAAGACGCCGACACTAATTCACCCACCGAGAACACAAAACGCCCATGGAAAAAATATCAGAGAATAATATCCAGCAAGGGCCGGGGTTTAACAATAAATCGCAAAATAGAGTGTAGAAGATCATTTGAAGGCACAGAGATACAAAATCAACCCGTTTGTTGAGTAAGGACCATTAGCAAAAGATGAATCAGCCAGGGACAGGCTCACTGGTAAATAATAACAAAAGGTGTATGTCTGGCGGTGTAAACCCTTCATACAATCGACAATTGTGCAGATATTAAGACTATTAACAAAGATAAATCAAGATTTTTGGAAAGTGTTAGATAAAATTAACATTTCGATTCATTGAAGGAAATGGAGGATACAACAATGGTTATATAAAATTTAACTCCAGATTTCTTTCCAATACCAAGCAGATCTACATCATAAAACCCAGTTGCATTCTATATTACCAAATTAAAAATCATACCGTTGCCTTGTAGCCCGCCACGATGACGTCCAAGGTCTGTGTCGCTCCTTCTCCATTCCGCTCCCACTCACAGAACGTAGAGACTAAACCGGTACCTCCCAGCCAAACGCTAGGGGTACTCTTCTTCCCCCTTAGCCCCCCCGAGCTGCAAAGGGGCCACACAAGATCCAGATGTTAAGTCTAGCTTCTCAGCTCGCCTCCAAGGCTGAGCTACCACTCTAATCCCAGCTGAGAAAATCCCAACTCCTCACAAGCAATCAGTCCAGTCTCAATTCGGTAGCATAACGATCCCTAACCCTAACCCTCCTTTTCTTTTTTATAGTCTTTTGAGACCCCCTCCTTGCCCTAAATCACAATTAATTTAAGTTTTCGTGAAAACCCTCAAAATTTCTCCATCTTACAAGTGTCACTCATCCCCCACGTTTCTCCAAAATTAATTTCTCTCTTTTTTTTTTTTTTTTTAAAACCAAAAGGTAAATGCGCTAATGCCTCTTTTCGTTTTTTTTTTTTTTAAATTCATACTTTTATACTCCCGCTCGTTAAATAATTTTATTACCATTGGTTTACTCTGAGTTAACTAAAACTGTATTTATGTATATTTTTATTTTTAGGAAAAGGTATGTTTCAATTTGAATAAAAGTTATGAGTTCATTAAAAGTTAACTCGAAGAAAAAGATTATGAAATCTTATATCCATTGATATATTGGTTGTATAGTTGGATGAAGTTAACGTTAATAAATCCAAGAACTAGAGCTCAAGTATGTTCTAAAAATTGTATTCTCCTTGCACTGCAATGAGGTGTGAACTCTAGCCTAAAATCTCATAATGATGTTTTCCTTAAATATTTTAATGGTTATTAGGGTTAATTCTTATTAATAATGATATTTGGGTATAGGATTAGGTCAATATTCATTGGAGCTATCTCATTTAGAATTAGGGTTAGGCTATTTTTAGAGTTAGAGTTAGGGCCTTTTTCCTTAAGGTTAAACGAAATTTTTATCTTAGAGAAGTTTTTTTTTTTTTTTTTGACTTAGGTTTAGATTTTGAACCGGACGACAATTGTTTAGGGGAGTCGTTTCAAGAATTTATTAAGGTGTTATTGTCTTAGGGCTATTTAGGTTTGTTTCCTCCATCCAGATCAATGCGACGTGCCCTTCAGGACGCACCATGTGCTCCAAGGGTGCCACCTGCCTCGTTCATTTCCTTTGCACGACATTCCCTTCAGGATGCACCACGTGCTCCAAGGGTGCCACTCGCTTCTTGTGTTTCTTTTGTGCGACTTGCCCTTCATGATGCAGCACGTGCTCCAAGGGTGCCACTCGCCAACTGGACTGATTGGTAGACATATATAACCCCTGGAGTCAACACTCCGCTAGGTGAACTTGTGGGAGACTAAGGGCTCTAAGGAATAAGGCCCCTGCCTTATTGTGCGCCCCTTAGAATCATCGTGAGCGACTGTCGCAGTTTGCCCTCATGGCATCGTGGATCCTCTCGAACTAGGTAATCGTTAATCTACAGTTCGAGCCATGGTGGGAGTGCTAGTAGGCCGTGGCAGGGCTGTTGTCCACCCCTCTCCCTCAACCTCTCTGGAAATCGTGTGTGGCCCCTTTACTCCATATGTGAGTCTGGTCGGCAAGCTATCGTCAGCCTGCATCATTGACAATCGTGTCAGAACATGTCAACATCAAATCATCAAATCAATGAAATATCACAGCAAATAAATCAACCCAAATAGCACACTCCCTGACTCAATCCAGAGTCCAAGGGGTTCCACCGATGCCTCTGCATCCTCAAGGTCCAATACCGTGCACACTCAATACAACTGATTCAATAGCACCTGTCTACATCAAATAGTAAAACATCATGTTGTCTATCATAATGCATCATAATCAAGTATAAATGTTTTAACATCAGAAAAGTCCAGATCACTTGCGAGCAAGTGTCCTCAAATAATAAGTTTTCTCAGTGCGTCAGAGCAGGATGTTACAAAAACTATTAATAAATATATAAACATCAATTAAATTTTTTTGAAAAAAAATTAAAGAAAAGGGATATCAAGAATTGAACAAGAAATATGAAGATAAAAAAAAGAAGAAGCTATTAATAAATAAGATTGAAAAAAAAGAAGGAATATCAAGATTTGAACAAAACCACTTAATTAAGATAAAAGATTTCAATTTTAAACAATTTTCACAATCACAACCTTAACCTAAACGATAAATTATATTATATCTTACTTAAATAATACCATAGTTGTGGGAACTACATTTATAAGTGATTCTAACTTTTTAGCATTAACACCTCACCATTTACCTATAAAATTATTGCATTCACAAATATTCTTCATAAATGGATATTTCCAACAAAATTGTAATGGACATCATTACAATAGATTTTAAATTTTTTAATGTTAAATAAATAATTTTATTTTGTTTTCCCTTAACCACTCCAACAATAAAATATTAAATTACTAAACTTTTGCATTTTTATAAAAATAAAGGATTCACAAATTTAATAGACTTATAAATGAAAAGCACTCATCCACTAATCTAATCAAACGTTTCTTATATAAAATGACTATCCCAAATATATTAACAATACTTTTTCTAAACTAAGTTATTGAGAGCATGGTTAGAAACAAAGAATTAATTTTGGTTACTAAAATTTTATGGTTGTTGAAAGGAAGCGGAGGTGTGAAATACACTTCCTACACTTATAGAAATTTTGGGAGAAAACCCCACACTCTAAAGAACAGTTAGTGCGTTATTCAACAATAAAAATGGTTATGTTACAAAGTATCCTCAACAATATCAACAAGAGTGTTCAGTGGTAGCATAATGGTGAGAAAAGACTCACACTTGGTGATTTCCTCGAAATTTAACATTAAATAAATAAGAATCATAAAACCATAAACCATTTATGGTTTACCATTTTTGCATACTAGAAACCACCTCCAGGTTATTCCTTTCTACTTCTCTCTAAGTATTCACAACTGTATGACGACACTGCAAGTATTCCTTGGAAGTATTTTTTAATATATTATAGCACTGCAAGTATTCTTTGCTCTACTATAACACTGTAAGTATTTTTTTCTCCATTGTAGCACTAGAAGTATTCTCATCTCAACTACAACACTACAAGTATTATTTTCTCTATTGCAAAACTGCGAGGAATATGACACACCTGTCCCAATATTCTCCCACTTGTCATATACCTTGCAAGGGTACAATGGAGAATGCATCAAACTACAAGGTAATTTCTAGGGCCCATAAATCCCATAGACTCACAACAACACTTGAATTTACCTGTGCTCATAGGTTTTGTCAATGTATCTATTGCATTTTGAAAGATGTCAACTTTATCTAATATCACATTTCCATTCTATACCATGTCCCTAACAAAATGCTATTGGGTTCTTAGCCAAACAAATGGAACTATTACTATAAGATTGAATTGTAATAGTTTCTTTACTTATCCCTACTTTTGAACACAGTTTCATACTCTAAATAGAGTCCTTCCAAGCATGAGTAGCTACCGTATGCTCTGCCTCTATAGTGGAAAAAGAATCCATAGCTTGTTTCTTTCTCATCCAACTCACTATTCCACCAAACAATTGAAACACGTAACTTTGTATATCGATTGAGTGGGGTTCCCATGAAACATCATTATGATAGAAAAAATAATATTCATAGGTACCTTACCAATACCTAAATACCTTCTTTACTGCAAATCATTCCTCAAGTATAGAATTAGTAATGAATTGACTCAAAACTCCCATTAATTTTGCAATTCCCATCCTAGTACAGACCATAGCATACATCAGACTACCAAATCAACCATCTTAAGGAATATAGGCCATATCCTCCATATTTGTGGGTGTTGTAGGAAACTGTTCAATTGAAACCTTTCCTTATTCTTTTCAACATTGCAATTTAAACTAATATTGCTTTTAAGCACCAGGTCCCATGTAGCATGTAATATCCATAATCCGAACCCCAATTGTAAATCAAAATGTAAATGTACAATTAGGTTCGTGATTCGTTGGCACCAATATTTGGTTCAATATTGTGCACACTTGAAATTGTAAATGTACATTTAGGATGGTGAACCATTGGAACCAGGTTTTGGTTCAGTTTTGTGCACACCTGAGTAGTGTGTGAAGATTATTTTCCAAAGAAAGAGTGTGCACATTCCATAGTGTTGCACATAACTCAGTAAGTGCGCATGGATTACACATCAAAGGAATGGTGCACACATTCCATAGAATTGAGTGCACCTAGGAAAGTGTGCGAGGATTACCTGGAAGTGCGCATTGGACCTCGTTATGTGTGTGTGTGTGTGTGTGTGTGTGTGTGTGTGTGTGTGTGTGTGTGTGTGTGTGTGTGTGTGTATTTGAGGCCTGAGAGCTTGTGTGGTTATTGGGATGGTGAGAATGGATGAAAAAAGACCAATGCACATATTCTTGTAAATGTAATCAGACTCAAATTATTAATAGTATCACATCGTTCCATGAATACCTCTTAGAAGAAAAGGGATGGGGGGATAAAATCCACTGAGAAACGGAAAGGGGGGACTTAATTCCAAGGGAATATTTTATTAATATTTTGAAAAATATAATTATGGATATTTATTTATCCTAAGTTCCTTAGGGATGGGAACTACTCATCAAGTGGCTAAAGCTAAGTCTGAAGGTGAAAAGTGTCAAGTTATGACCATGAAAATATATGGTTGAAACTTAGTGTATTTTGGGGGGAATTCATTCATTTCTCATGTGCTGGAAGAGTCATACCATCTAAACATGGAATGAAAATTACCTTATCTGTAGAGAAAATATTGTAAGGGGTTTTTCATATTGTAACTAGAGTATTTGTTGTTGAAGAGGTGGTTTTTTAGGCCCATGAGCATTCTCTCCAGGTGAGAGACATGTTGTCGAAGAAGCAAGTTTTTAGGCCCGTGAACATTCTCTCCAGGTGAGATATTGAATAGGAATTGTTCCCTGGTGTGCTAGGAATTAGTTATAGAGTTTTGATACTTCCTGTCTAGACTATTGTTGAAGCCCTGGAAGGGAAGTGAGGTAGTTGAGGGACTGTTGATAAGAGAAGAGGAACACTTCCTAGGGTAGGTTAGGCAGGTGGGGAATGAGAGATTGTAGGCTAGTTGAAAAATTTGGGCACGATGAAATAAATAATTCTATTGTTTCTGAGACCTCATCCTAGAATTAGCAATATGTTTTCCATGGTCGAGTCTAATCCCTAGCTCGAGGGTGGCATGTTGCTAAAATTATATGAGAAACATTGTCTATGGATGGGAAGAACGTCTAAGCTAGATGCACACAGTTGGTGACTCTTTATAAAGTATATGTATCCTTTATGTGCTTGTCTGAATTACTAAGTGTTTAATTAGCCATCTTTAATATGGGTTTATTTCTTGTATGATGTTGCATATGATCAATTGTTGTTATTTTGCATAATGTTGTGTACACATGTAAAGCATGGTGTTTCTATTCAATGTTTTTTGACGCACATGCATAGCATGAAAGTTATTGAGTTTCCTATTAGTTAAATTTGTAATAATGGTCATGAGTTTCGAAGGGAAGTCTAGAATTATCGTGCATGCCTAGAAATAATTCATGCGCAGATGAGGATAGAATTGTTGTGTGCATGGGGAAGTAGTCTGGATGCACAAAGATAAATAAATCTGAGTGCAACACTAGAATGGTTGCACACACATTAGAAATCATATGTTCAGAGTGGTTACGCACAGGGTAAAACTTGTGTCCAATCAATGATTGTGTGTGGAATTGTATTATATGTTAATTCTATTATTATATCTAGTGTCTGAAGATGGAAAATTGTATGGTGCGATCCATCTTGGGATCATGCATGTTAGCTCACGTGCTTCTGCGCCAATTAGTGTATAGTGTAGAATCTAGACACTATATTTTTTGGAGTGGTTTTGTTCAATAATAAAGCTAGGTACATTACAAGTTGGTATCAGAGCACAATACCTAGCTAGGAGACTGGGTACGTTACAGATTGGTATTAGAGCGTTGTACCCAAATATGAGGATGGGTACATTATAGATTGGTATCACAGTGTGATACCCAACTAGGAGGATGAGTATGTTACAAAGTGGTATCATATCTCAGTACCTATATAGGAGGATGGGTTCATTACAGATTGGTATCATAGCTTGAATTTTAACACTAAACCTGCATGGATTGAGTATCTACTTAAGAAAAAAATTCAGATTGGTAAGTGGTAAAATTTGGCATTACAGTGTGGCCATGGTGCGCATAAAATAAGAATGTGCAAGTGTGCACACAAAATTTTGACTTTACGAGGTGCAACACTAGAAATGCGCATAAATCAATGGTTCATGGGTGTGTCAAATACCAGTGAACATATAAAATTTAGAAGAAAGAATGAGAAAGTAAAAGGGTATTTGGGTGAATCTCAAATGACCATGATATACTATGCAAGACTCATATTTTTGCAAGGGAGAAATGGATGGGAAAGTTTTGAATAGAGTAGTCTAATTATTCACCTAACATTTTTGAATTGGGACATTAAAATCATCTAAGAAATCATAAGAAAGGCTTTTGACAAAATTGTGCAAAGTTTTCATGAAGTTGTCACATGAATTCATCTAACAAATATTATTTCCTACACATTTTGCAGAATTAACAACGATTAGATCAGGATAGAATCAACCCATGATGATGAATTCATGGGTTTGTATATTTCTATGGGTATTGATAGTACAAAATCTAACATGAGCATAAATAAGTAAAGGAGGAGCACATAAACTTGGTAGAAACCATAAAGGGACTGCAAAAATATGTCCAAAGTTATAAACTTGATAATGAGAGGCTTATGAAAGCAAAAGAGCAACAAGATGACTTTAATATAGAGTTGATGCAAAGCTTGGACATAATAGAAAAGAAAATGGATAAGGAGACAGAGTCAAGAAAGTCAAGAAGTCATATGTCTCATGATGAGAGAAGAAAAACAAGAAGTGTTGATAGGAATCATCATCACTCACCAAAAAATTCATTTAGGAAAGAAAACAATAACTCAAGTTCATCTCTTATCAGAAAGCATAAGAGAAGTAATAGGGTGGACGAGATACAAGAAAAAATAAATAATATCAAGAATCCTACCTTTGACGATGATCACAAGAAGGAAAAAGATGCAAAGACTTGGTTGTAGGGCAAGAGGAAGTACTTCTAGCTACATAATTACTCTGCGTAGGTAGAAGGGAGAATTCCCATCTATAAACTAAAGGGAAAGGCATCAATGTTGTGGGATCAGTTAGTGCAAGTGAAACACATTGATGAGAATAAATTTACTTGAAGGGAGTTTAAAATGTATTTCCAAAAGAAATACTTAACCAAGCGATTTATGACAAGAAAATGAAGGCGTTCTTTGAACTCAAGATTGAGAGTATGACAATAGATCAATATGAAATAAGATTCTTAGAGTTGATGAAATATGTTGCATTCATCTAGGATGAGAAAGTTAAAATTTAGAGGTATGAGAGTGGGCTTCCATCATTTATCAGCGACAGGATACAATATGATGACCCCAATACATTGGAGGCAGCCATGAGGTGAGATAAATGTCTCTATGATCATAAAAGGGAAAGAATGACTTTCCAAAAGGCTTAGGAAAACAAGAATAAAATCAATATGGGACAAAGGAAAAAGGGGACTAAGTGACCATGCTTTAGAAATACTTCTCAGGGAAAACCAACTTCAAAGGAGCCCATAATGATTGAGACAATCGGGAAAAGACCAAGGAAACCACCTATTCAATGTTGGGGTTGTGGGGGAGACCACATGCATAGATATTTCTCTCACAGAGGTGAAAATGTGAGGATTGTTCACAATGTACAACAAGTTGCGATAGTTGAAGACATGGGAAAAAATGTGCCAAGGATCTACGTAGAAACCAAAGAGCAAGGCCTATCCCGCAAGCAACCAAAGAGCAAGGCCTATCCCGCAAGCAACCAAAGAGCAAGGCCTATCCCTCCTTATCATAGAAGGTGATTCGAAGATATTAATTAAACTCCTCTCTCATCTCCTTAACGGTGCAAATCTAGAGAAGATACCCCCAAACTGGAGGCTCATGAATGGGTTGATCAGAATTAAGTCAATCCTCCATCATAAGTGGGTAATTCATCCCACCCATGTCTAAATAAAAGATAATAAAGTAACAGATATGTTGGAAAAATTTGGGGTCGACTTGTAGGAAGGAGACTTCTCCTAATCTCCATCCTCATCTCCAACTCACCCCTTCATGATTTCTTGTAGAAATATGGCTCACAATAAAGATAAACCCCCGTATGGGGTGTTTTTGGACACAATAGGTGGACAACCAGAGGGGAGGACACCTGTCCATGTCTCCCGCCACCTGGAGCCAGCACAAGCGCACTCACCCTCTACCATCACCTCATGAATTTAGGGTCCTCACCATCACTCCTTGACTCTCACTCACCTTCGACCTGGTGTTATGACTTGGTGAGTCTAGTCATGAGAATTTTAATGGGCATGGGTTGGATGAAGTCACAGTCCCATCATGCATCTCAGCATGGTTTTAACCATATTTCATGGAGTCCCAAGGCTCATTCGAGCCCTTGGCCTCCAAAGTCACGACCTCCTCTAGATTTTGGTCCTGTCCTTCTCATTTGGCTCTCAGCACCCAAAATCTCTCCACTGTTTCTACTATGTCACCTCGTTCGACTGGTCTCGTCAAGCAACCATTATCACTTCCCTCACATGTTCCTCATCTGGTTTCAGGTGGATATTTCTATGCCTCAAATCAGGGGCAAGTCGAAGAGGGATGCGACCAGAGGAAGGGGAGCAAGAGGGTTTGGATCTCCTCCAAAAATTGAGTTCACCTCCACCCCACCGCCTATTGTTTCTCCCACTCTCTCCTTCACTTGAGACAACACTCCAGACTTATCTCCATTTTTGAACCCCTTTGCTTGCCGATTCGAATGGTTCAAAAATCTTGGAAACTCCCTCAACTTCACTCCCATGCTTAGTCTTCCCCTCCCGCCCTGCCATCCTCCACCTCCTCCTCCTCCTTCTCCACCTCTCGTCATCTCCACCGCCATCGTTCCTTTAGCTCCTTCCTCTGACTCCCCCACTTCCTCCTTCGACTCTCCACCTCCTTCTCCACTCTCTTCAACATGCTCCCGATGCACAGAAAGGGACACCTTTGAGGATTCCCTGGATGTCATTAAGCAAGGAATTGAAGACATCAAGGTCATCATCAATGAGATGCAACACAATGAAATAGAGTAATAGCACCGTGTGGACGTTCTGATGGAATTCCTTCAAGACCTCAGGCAGGCTATCTTGGATAGAGATAATATCGGAAGAGACACCATGCATTCATGTTATGCTTTCTCAGAGCAAAAGCTCGACCACGACATTGGATAATTCATTCTGGCTCAGGTTTCCCATTTTCTGTGTTTTCAATTAGTATAATTCATAAGTTTTTTTCCTTGCACGACCACTCAGGTCTAGGAAGTTTTGGTCTTAGAAAATGACCATCCTTTTGGGTTTGGTATCTTCAGTCTAGAATACTGAATCGTTTCCCTGCGTGGCACTATAGATCTCTATCTCTCATAGCTCTGCAAGTTTTTCATGAACACTTTGAATTTTCTACCATGTCGCAGGATTGATTTCCCACCAAAGCGATGTTTCCACAACTACCTATGATAACTTGACATATGTAATTTTTCTTCCGCGTAGGTTTTAATATAATTCCTAACTTATGGAAAAAAAACATAGTGCACACATAAATATGGAACAAATTTCCCACATGAAAACCCTTAGCAAGTATCATAGCTCCTTGGACCATCTTTCAACATTTTCAACATTTTCAAAGAAAAAAAATTCCACACAGACATTATTAAGTGTGCTTACTAATATTAGGTTTCATTATAAACCCAAAATGTGAAAAACTCCATTGATCCCATTTACTCTTCCATTAGGAAATTTGATCAAGACTTTTCCACAACCAACAATTCTAAAAGGAAATTCATCACCAAGGTATACCATTTCACCATCATATTTCTCATACAATGAAAACCAATGTTGATGGGAATTCAGATGGAAGGAATCTATGGATATTATTATCAACCTACATGGGTTTCCAAAGATGCAACAAAGACATCTCCACCATCCTCGTGAGAATATTTTTCTTCTTATTCTTATTCTTTTTCTCTTCCCTGCAATCCATTATAAAATTCCCAACCTTGAAGAAATTCCAACACTTTTTCTTGGACTTTCCAAGAAACTTACGTCTCTCATGGGATTTAGACCTACCCTTTTCTCTCTTCTTACCTTTGTCCTTCATTCTTCCATGAACAACCAAGCCTTCATTGGTGGACTCAAATGATTTATACCTCATCTCCTGTGAGAGTAAATCCATGGATGATTTTAGGGGCTAAATTTCTCTCATGGGCTAATTTTCCATGGTTTTTCCAAAAACGAGATTCACTATTTTAGAAATGATTCGCCCAAATTCTATAGGAAAAAATGATTTTACCTTAAAAATCACCAAAATTTTATAAAAACTATATAAAATCCTTAGAAATTTGAATATTTTTACAAAAATATCGCCAAACATTTATAGTTGGCATATGAAGGATAAGTAAGATTCGCCAAGGTCTCTACATTTTAAAATAGATTTCCATCCTTAAAATCATCCCTGAGTAAATAAACCACAACATATTCAAGAATGAATGTCTTCATAGTGATTATACTGGCCATTAATATGTTTCCCCATGAATTTCACAAATAACAAAAAATGGTCATAAAACAATCTTCCTAATCCATCTTCACTCTAGCTAAGATCAACTAGGTCACAATAGTTTTAAATGCATTCATATGCTCAACTATATAACCACCATCACCCATTCTCAAGGAAAACAATTTTTTAAGAAGAAAGAGTTTATTAACCAAGGATTTAGCTTGATACAAATCCCCCAACTTCTTCTAGAGAGATGCTATGATTTTTTCTTCAAAAAAATTCAACAATATCGAATCAATGAAATAGAGACTGATAAGGCTTCTTTCCTTTTTCTCCAACACCACCCACTCTTCATATATCATTCCAATGGGTTTGGTTCTAAATATTGCAACCCATAGCTATTAATCTATGAGAAGATCTCCCACATTGAGCTTCCACACCGCATATTTAGTTTCATTAAACTTCTCCATTTCTAATCTTGATGTGATCCCCATTTCCCTACAACAATATTTCCTTCTACGCAAGCTCCCACCCAAACAAAGATTAGATCATAAAACCTTTTCCCTAACATCTTGGAATTGAGACGACTAAGCTATGATACCAAAGGAAAGGACACAAAGATGTGGAATAGTCTTCCTACACTAATTATAAGATAAGAATGTATAGAAATTAAAAACATAACAATTTCAACAAAGAAATAAACAACAGATCATAGACAACAAGATTTCTAAGGGAAAACCCTTCTGGGAGAAAATTCCCACACTCTAAAGCACACTCAATGTATTATTCAACAACAAAAATGGTTACAATGTAGAGTCTCTGTTCTCTCAACAATAGTGTTCAACAATGACATAATTTAGGAGAAATTTTGGCACCACAACTGTAAGAAAATACTCACTTCCAACTCTAGCACTCAATAAACAGGCAACTACCTAAGGAAACTACCTATGAGTTATTCCCTTCCACTGCTCTGCAAGTATTCTCTACTCTACTATAGCATTTCAATTATTCTTTTCTCTACTACAATAGTGCAAGTATTATTTAATCAACTACAACACTACAAATATTTGTTTTTTCTCTATTGCAAGGTGTACGACATGTCGTACGTTTTCCTCCATTATTTTCCATTTTCATCATGAAAGTGTATTTCCTTGTTGGTTGTGTGAGTCTTCTTGGAAAAGCATGACCAAGGTGGATGGTTTATAATAATTTAGAAGAAATTAAGGAGGGAATTGTGAAAAATTATTAAAAATATTTACCATAAGTTGTCCTTGTCAATAAGAGGTTAAGGAGGAAAACATGATCTAATTCTAGTCATGTATTAAGAAAAAAACTAAAACATATATAGAACAAGAGGATTAATTCACAAATACATGGTCATTCATCACACCAAGATCCATGAAATCATGGTTTTAGTTCTAAACCAAGTAACTTTTTCATTCCAAATATCATTACGAGGAATTTTGATGGTAATGATCCCATGCCATGGATATACTAGATCATGTATTATTTTATCTACATTAAGTGTCAACTATACAAAAAATATTATTGCATCAAGAAATTTAGAACATGATCAATTTATGTGGTATTGATGGCTTTGTGAATGCAAAAAAGTCTTTATTGCATCTTGGTCCATTTTTACAAGTGAAAAACACATTATGGAGATAGTATGAGAAATATATTATTTATTCAATTGATAAATCTTAAGAAATGATTTCCAGTTATAGAACACAATATGTCAGAGACCTAACCTCCCTAAATCAGGATCATGTAGATACAATAATATGTTTTCCATGTAATAAACACCAATATTAGTAAAAAGGCCTAGTTAATAATGTGAACAGGTCTAATGCAAGAAGACTCAAGACAATCTTTTGATTCTTTAAATATATTCCTCTATATTTTTATTTTGAAGACAAATTTAGTTTGACTAGGTGTAGAAGGAATGAGAAAGTCTTGTGTTGAGAAGTATTGTAATAGAGCATTGTTGTGCTAGATGTTGTCCCCTCAAAGATGCAAGTGAACATTGATTTCTATCAATAAAGGTATCATTTTTTGTGTTGTGGTTCTCTTCATTTTGTTGTTGCAATGGTATTTTCTATAGTGTTTCCATTTTGTGATTAATATAAGAGATCTCATACCTAACAAGTGGTATCATAGCACTTTCCTTTGCGGAAAACATGGTAATTTGTTTTTTTGGGGTAGAGACATGTATTGTCGGTGTCTTTAAAGCAAAAATACCTATCATTCATGAGGTAAAACTATGGTGGGGAAGAATACACATAGAAAATACATACAATTTCATGGGGTTGTCTAGAATCCAACATTTCACCTTGTTTTAAACATTTATAACACTTGTTGGTATCCTTCGAGTCGTACTGCATCAGAAAAAATGTCTACATTCCCATCACTCCCACATAATGTAATGTATATCAGGAGTCCCCTAAGTATCTTGAAACCATCCCTGGATCAGTCAATCAACCGCCTGACTATTGTAGTGACACCAAGAATGATACTGGGAAAGATACTCTATAGTAGCTGGGTAATTGGGTAGTAAAACTAAGGGTACAGTCGATATGATTTAGTTGGTTCGTTGGGATATTGGGCTGGATACCATTGTTCAAATCCACACATATATCATATAGATATAGCATATGGAACACCATTTTCCGTAGGCACCTTGAAAACCCTAACCGAGGGGAACATACCAGATAAGGAACAAAAAAAATATTTTGGTTGCGCAACCTTGCTAGTTTAGAAATTACTACACATTTGTTCATATTAAGAATTTGGGCATTTCAACAGTGCAGTATTATTCAGATCGTATAACTCTATAGGAGTAAAAACAAAAAACTAGGTCATGGTTGCACCCTTATTTGAAACATATACCATTAGATTCCCCTTTTCACCCTAATAGTCATGATACCTATCATTTTTAATCTTGTTTTCTCCCATGGACCCATCCCCTTCCCGAAGCCCTTATTTCCCACTTACTCCATTGGTTTCCTATGGTTTCCATTATCATTGTGGTATATATCACTTATCTTATTTTTAATCCATGGACCCACCCCTCATCCCCCAATGGATCCCAATTGACAAGAAGAAACCAATCATAAAACAAATTCTTACATTTTAATTGTTGATGCCAAAGTGAAACAGATTAATAGTTGAATTGACAAACTCCATCCACTCTCAAACAATTCATGAACCAATCCTAGCTTCCTTACTCCTCTGACTCACCCCTCCATGTTAAAGGTGTTGAATCCTCCCTATCTTTACTCTCATTCCAAATCCCTACATCGTGAAACCCATCTTCCTAGAGTTGAGGTGAACAAACTTGATGGCTTGAATCCAACATCCTGGATCACTCAGATGAAAAATTTATTTTCCATGCATGGAATTATTGATGGGTTGACCAAGAATCATTACAGTGTTCTCTATTTGGATCCAAAAGAATGGAAATAGCGACAATGGTGTAGAAATAAACATCATGGTATGTTTCTTGGAAACAATTTCTCGATCTGTATGAACAATTTGACACATACACCCACCATTTAGTTCGTTTGACCAAGTTGAAACAATATGGAATAGTGGAATATTTTATCACTTCCTTTGAGCACTTGTATTTCTGAGTTGATGGCGTGAGATATTCCTTCTTCCTAGAATGATTTATTAGTGGCCTTGAGGATGAAATATGAGCCTAGGTCCTCATGGCTCTCCCCCATACTTGGATGGAATCAACTAAACGTGCCAAGGAGGAAAAACAACTCATCTTTTCCCAGAGAAGAAAACTCATTTTTATTCCCTTCACTAGACACCAAAATTCTTTCCCTTAGGCCACCCCTCTCAAGGTCCAAAAATTAAGATGGGAGGAAACTGTTGAATGTTGACTCAAGTGTATTTTTTATAATTTTGATGATAAATACTTTCTAGGGAACAAGTGTAAAGAAAATACAAATTTTATGGCCATTTTGGAGGATGTTTTTGATGAACATGTTTAGGTTTCACATGAGGAATCACTACCCCAAGTAGATGATATTAATCCATGCCATGATCCTCCCTCATTTGAACCACTAACCTCACTGAATTATCTCACTGGATTTTTTGCTCCCCAAAACCTCACATTAGTTTGCTACATCAAGCACATGAAATTCATTATCCTAGTTGACAATGACAACACTCATAATTTCATTCATCACCACCTTGCTAAGGAAATCAATTGTTATATTTGTGAAGTCAACCATTTTCGAATCATGATTTCCAATGGTGGTTCCATGAAATGTGGGGGTTGTTGTGAAAATGTTCTCCTAGAAATTGGTTAGTATCACTTGAAATCTCACATGTTTTATATTGACATGGGTGGTTGTGACATTGTGCTTTGTGTTGAATAGCCACACACTCTTGGCCCCATTGCCATCGGTTTTAAAGGTTAACCATGCAATTTTAGGAAGAGGGAGAACAATATAAATTCCAAGGCATTACAATGGGATCTTTAGAGATTATTAGTTTCAACCACATGGAAAAGTTACTCAAAAAAGGTCATTCTGGCATCATTTCCTAATTCCATTCCCTTCAAGTAGTTGAGACACCCTCTTTGCACCCCCACCTCCAATCTATCATTTCCCAACACAATGATATTTTCAAAACTCCCCAGGGCCTTTCCCCCTCACATGGTGGCCATGACCATTCCTTTAATCCTGGAAGTTCTTCCTCCCAATGTTCTCCCTTATATTCATCCTTTTTGTCATAAAAATTAAATTGATAAAAATTTCCAAGAGATGATAAAAGAGGGTGTTATATGTCCTACTACCAACCCCTATTATTCCCTTTTAGTCATGGTCCTCGAGAAGAAAGGTGTTTGGTGCATGTGTCCTAATTTTCATTCCCTCAACAAAATTACTATAACACATTGAACCCCTTAAAGTAACTTTTTAAGGAATGGGGCATCAAAATTTCACTTTCCTTAAACATATCAAATCCTCTGTCTGAAGTCTTCATCCTCTTCTACTCACTCGTAGCATTCTAACAACTGTTACCAGGATCAAATCTGGGTTCTGGGTTGCAATTCATGGCTTCCCAAAGTTCTTTAGGAGTTCATTGGTTGAGGGACATGTAGCATCCACATGGATCCATCTCATTCATACCATCCTCAATCTTATACATCCACGGTGGAATTCTATCCATTGTCCAGTCCAACAGTAGGATTTGATCTTCATTTGACACATAAGTTGTAGGGGAGTTTGACATTTGATGTTGAACATCCCTTTTCTCTTAGGAACACATGTCCTAGGGATTCCTGAAGTCCATAACTTCTGAAATGTTTCCACATATCTCTGGCCTTCAACCCTTTTGTAGCATACTTTCTAACATCTCAAGTCTCCCAGAGTTCCAAACTCCCAAATTCTTGAAAGAGATAGGAATATCTCAACGTGGCTCCGACCTTCGGGCCTTTCAACTTATCCTCAACACCACACTCAAAACCTCTAGAGTCCCAAAGTCCCGGACTCCTGAAGGTTTCACTCTCGCACATGGTGTTATACTAGATACGATGGAGAATACATGTGGGTCCCTCATACTCCTCCCGCCAAATGGACTAAGAGGTGAGTTCCAGGTGTGATACCCAATAGGGAGGAGGTGACACGTGGCATTTAGGAAAGGGGGTCCACATCAACCTAAATAATGTCGGTGTGCCACGTCAATCTGAGACTGGAAGCCTCTAGGGGTCCCTAGCTTCACCTTCTTTCCAAACCTCTCGGATCTCTGAAGTTTGAAGTTCATGCCAGATATCTCCAAATACCACTTATATCACATGGTCAAGGTGTGTCCATGTAGATCCGTGAATCTACAACTCACATTAATTCGTAACTTCAACAGTTGGAGGTTTCGTCGCCTTGAACCACACTTACCTCCGGAGTAATGAACTCTGAACATGTGAATAACTATGATCAACTGTCCATGTGCACTCTACAATGGGAGGTCAAGATAGGTCAAGATCTACTTCGGCCTTCAGGAGCTCTCGATCTAAAGTGCAAAACTCCTTAGATATTCCAGAGTTCCGAACTCTAGGCCACACTCGATTTGTTGTCATGTGCACTTGACGCCAATGGCCAAGACTTGCTCTAGCCTTCGGACCTTCGAGAAGCTTTCATGCTCTTGTGTTTTTACTTTGATACCTCCAGATAACCAGACTTTCGAATAACCATTGATCTGTGGACATGAGTCCCTCTACTCTCAACGACCCAGATTAACTTCACGACTATGGAATTCATGTGTTTTGGCATTAGACCACCTCTATTCTCCCAAAGTGGTACTTTTTCAAAGTACTTAGCGCTAGCTCTTCACTAGGTTCGATATAATGGCTAAGAGTGAGTCCCAATGGATTCCTATATCCATGTCCCTCATCAATTCACAACTCTGTCCTTCGCCTATTTTTTAGGGTTTTGAAGTCATGTGTCCTAGAGTTCCAAAGCCAGAGTAGCTTCACTCCTTCAGGCTTAGTGAGGGGTTTCCAACCCTGGGTCATATGGAACCTTATCAAATTCTAGGGCTACACTCAACCTTCTTCTCTAGACCCAACAATCATGAAATAATTTGGTTTCTCCCGAATAGATCTCGTCCTCTCGTCCTCGAAATAAAAAAATACTCCCTTTCGAGACCTAAATATCACTATCTTTCTTGATATCAAGACTCAAAAAAGTCTCCCGTGCACTCCTTGTGCTCGCTTTCCTTGAGAACCTTTCAACTCTTGAATAAGTGTTGGCTCTACACACTGTGCCCATGTCTCCACCATCCAATCCAATAGTGGGATTTGATCTTCATTTGAAACATAATTTGTAGGGGAGTTCGACATTCGACGCTAAACATCCCTTTTCTCTTAGGAACGCATGTCCTTAGGATTCCTAAATTCTAGAACTTCTAAAATGTTTCCACGTATCTCTGGTCTTCGACCCTTTTGTAGCATACTTTCTAACATCTCAAGTCTCCTAGAGTTCCAAAATCCCAAATTCTCGAAAGAGGTAGGAATCTCTCCATGTGTCTCTGACCTTTGGGCCTTTCAACTTATCCTTGACACCACAATCCAAACCTCTAGTGTCCCTAAGTCCCAAACTCTCGAAGGTTTCACTCTCGCACATGGTATTATACTAAATATGATGGAGAATACATGTGGGTCCCTCATACTCCTCTCGCAAAATGGACTAAGCAATGAGTGACATGTGTGATACCTGACAAGGAGGAGGTGACACATGGAATATAGGATAGGGGGTCCACATCAACCTAAATAATGTCAGTGTGGCACGTCAATCCGAGACTAGCAACCTCTGGGGGTCCCTAGCTTCACCTTTTTTCCAAACCTCCTAGATCTCTGAAGTCCGAAGTTCATGCCAGATATCTCCAAATACTACTTAGATCCCATGGTCAGGGTGTGTCCATGTAGATCCATGAATCTATAGCTCACGTTAATTCGTAACTATAGCGTCTGGAGGTTTCCTCACCTTGAACCACACTTACCTCCAAAGTAATGAACTCTGAACATGTGAAGAACTATGATAAACAGTCCATGTGCACTCTACAATGGGAGGTTGAGATTTACTTCGGCCTTCGGGAGCTCTCGACCCAAAGAGAAAAAATCCTTAGATATTCTAGAGTTCCAAACTCTGGGCCACACTCAATTTGTCGCCACGTTCACTTGACGCCAATGGCCAAGACTTTCTTTGGCCTTTGGAGCTTCGAGAAACTTTCACGCTCTTGTGTTTGTAGTTTGATACCTACATATAACAAGACTTCCGAATAGCCATTGATCTATGGACATGAGTCCCTCTACTCTCAACGACCCAGATTAACTTCACGACTATGGCATTCATGAGTTTTGGAATTACACCACCTATATTCTCCCGAAGTGGTACTTTGTCGAAGTACTTAGCGCTAACTCTTCACTAGGTTCGATATAATGGTTGAGAGTGAGTCACACTGGATTCCTATATCCATGGCCCTCATCAATTCGCAACTTTGTCCTTCTCCTATTTTCGAGGGTTTTGAAGTCATATGTCCTGGAGTTCCAAAGCCAGAGTAGCTTCACTCCTTCAGGCTCAGTGAGGGGTTTCCAACCCTAGGTCATATGGAACCTTATCAAATTCTAGGGCTACTCTCAACCTTCTTATCCATACCCAACAATCATGAAATAATTTGGTTTCTCCCGAACAGATCTCATCCGCTCATCCTCCAAACAAAAAAATCCTCCCTTTCGAGACCTAAATATCACTATCTTTCCTGATCTCGAGAGTCAGAAGAGTCTGATATGCACTCCTTGTGCTTGCTTACATTGAGAACCTTTCAACACTTCAATAAGTGTTGTCTCTACACACTGTGCACGTGTCTCTCCTTCAATATTTTATACTTGGAAAGGTATATGTGTATTCATTGTACTAGAATTATAGAAGAGAAACAATTTGAAACTTATAGAATGTCAAAGGTTCATTCCTTCAACTATAAAATGAAAACAGAGGAATATAACTCTGAAAGTAGATAACATAAAAGTACCTAATTAACTTAGATATAAGTAAACTCATACATTCAAAACATGCATTTCAATCTAAGTGCACATGTTAAATGAAACGCTTATCTATTATATTTGATATCCGACCAACTGACTGTGGGTGTTAGCCTCTCCACCTAACCATAGGCTCAGAGGCATTCATTCTTAGCACTCTGGCCACCCTCGTGCCAAGACATGATATCCCTAGGGAACATTCACAATTTCTCAAAGGTCCTTTCTTTATCATGGTCTCTGTGAGGTTTATCATATGCTTCCTTAGTATCAAACTTGCAGTCTCCTACTTGGTTCACATTCTCCTGTAAATTATCCAGTAACTAGAACAACTTATCAATTTGTTAGTTCTTCTTTTTCCTCTTGAGAGCCTCATTCCCTCTTCTCTTCCTGTGTGTCTTCTATTTTCTTCCTTGCATGTGTTCTTGCACACTTTTCTCCTCCTTAGGAAGGTTCTGAATCTGTCATGTTCCTTCAGTGAGAAGGAAATGTGGATCAGTTTGGGCCTACAGGAAAACTACCTTATGTGGTACTTCAGGCTAAATTTTTTTTGTCTCCCCAACCATAACCTCCATGCTTCCATTCATGGGGTTAATTGATGTTCAAACAATGGTACCTCTTTCCTTAACTACTTCCTCCTTGGAATTGGGATGAGAATGACTATTTCAGCAAGGATAGAATTTGGGGTCATTTTGTCATAATTAACCCTCTCCACAGTTTCCTCACTCTTTTCTCTAGTGATATCATGGTCAGTACTTCGAGGCTTCACCCCCACAATAATTTATTGGAAATATAAACAACAATACATTTACATTGCTCACATGCCATACCATGGTGATCATAATTAATGATTAATTACAAGCTAGGGAAAACAAGGGTATTACAATCCTCTCCCCCTTAAAAGGAACACCGTCCTCAATGTTCTTTCTCAGTAACCCCTGTCATTCCTTTTTTTATCCATTTTCTTCATAAATCTTGATCCTCTTTCTAGGTCAAGTCCTTTCAGACTCTTAGCCTTTGTCACCTACCTTCAATAATCTTGGACAACAAGCATATTAATCACAATTTCACGTGAAAACATTTTATTGTTGTGCAAAATTCAAGAGGAAAAATTCCATAATCTAGCACAATACTTATCTGTGCAGTTTGTGGATTTGCATCCACATGGTTGTGTTCTTACTTTGGATCACTATTTTTCCTGGACATACCCATTGTGTGCATGATCCCAATCAATAGTGTATGAGAATTATCAAAGTCTTTTATTCATTGCGGTCACTAACCCTCCAGGTCTAGTCTCAGGCATCCCCTTCTCTGTTATACAGTTCCTCGAGTGATCCATCTTGCCTTGTCAAGGATTTCTCGCACAAGAATAATTTCAGAGACTTCATTAAGTATTACAGTCGAGGCGTCCCTTAGACTTTCTTTGTTGAGGCATACCTCCAGCTTGTGTTACCAAATCACAACATGTTCTAAGGTGATGATGGCTTACCACAATGTTCTCTTGTCCCAATCAATAACCTCTTTCATGCTTTCCATCTTGAGAACCTTCACCTTTCCTCCAAAGACAGATTATTTCTGTCTCACCTGTATCACATGTTTACAAAAAATATGAGATATTATCATCAATTTCAAATTCATAAGTTTCTTGAAAAATTGTCACCCACAGATTTCCAAATTCCACATTTTGTTTTTTAGATATGTTCCACACGTGAACCAGATTCACAACTATGGGATTTTTTCTTCCCATAGTAGTCTGGCTCAGCAAGAAACTAGTCTTCCTTATGGCCTTACAACACTTCCATATCCAAGACCCTTTTCTTCCTGCAATTTCAACTTCCCTCAGCCAAACAAATTGTTAGTTTTCACGCACTTTATATTTTCAAAACTATGCATATTAACAGTCCAAGTTATTTTCATCTATTCAAGGATAAAAAGAAAAAGGAAATATCATTATTTACGTATGCATCCTTTCAACATACTAAATTTTTCCAAATGCAATTCAAACATCAAATGTCTTTAATCAATGTGCCAATATTCATGGCCACATTCACACCCAATGCACCCTTGCATTGATTTCAAGTTTGCCACAGTTTATGACAAGCACTTTTACATGGTGTGTTGGATATTAACTAACCTCTTCATCATAAGGTTTATTCATTCTCATTCATTATTCTGCAAGACTGTACTTCCTACTACAGGCTGATCATGATCCCAAATCAACACATATGAAACTATAAGTTTCTCTTGAATGCACCCAAGCATTATTACTTCATTAGTAACCAGGGTGCCAACACTCATGGCCACCCAAATTTTCTTTTCTTTAACACCTACAAAATTTAAGTAAAATATTGGAAGGTCCTCATTCCTCAATGGAAAATCCATTGTTTTCCCTTTATGAAAACATGCATTTCCTCGAAGAAATTCCATGCAATATGCTAACTATGAGCACCTTTATTCCCAATCTCTCTAGATTGGTCATTGTACCCATGGTACTCTTTACTCATGCATATTATTGCAAGTATTATAAATCATCCTTGAATGGCATAGACTTCCTCTCTCTATTGTTCATATTCTTCTTTCCTGAATCTTACCCCGCTTGGGTAGTAATATCATACAATAACCACTCACAATTATTTGCATATATTTAATATAATGAAATCTTTTTAGAAGGGATTCTTACCAACTTCCCTCATGCCTTATGCCACATAGGTATGGAAATTTTTATACCTTCTATCGCTGCTAGCACCCTCTCCAATATTACACAATTAGTGGTTCTCTATAGGGACTTTTAAAGTCCCTTCAACAATCTTTTAACGACAACCTTCTCATAATCATCCTCTTCTTGAGGTTGTCCATCATTGGAAACTATCTTTCTCAACAGTTCCAATTTATTTATACACATGACATATACCACAAATATATTAGTCATCATGTAGATAAAAATGCTTGTATCATAGCCTTCAAATCAATAAAATATTTTTCAAATATGTCCTACCCTATCTTTATGCACTCCATCACCTTATCTTTGATGTTTCCATGAGTGAAACACAAACGATTCTCAATTGTTTCTACAGTAATACAATCATCATCACTATGATGTCAAAACATTTACTTTTATTAGTAAATCAATATGTCGTACCATAGAAATACAATATCCAACAAGGAAGGGGTCAAGGAACTCTTCCCTCATCCCACTCCTTCTACACAACATCCAGATTATTTATCCACGCATATTCCTTGTTAACTTACATCCATGATGCACTTAACAACCTACATAATCATAAGCCTATGTATATTTACCATAGGTACATTTTGCATCTCACATACATCTTTTCATGCATCATACATATGCATCACTTTCACATTTAATATCACTCATATCTAGTTGGACTTAATATTAATGTTCATATCAAGTAACCTCACAATGCATCAAATTCATGCACTCAAGCATATACAAACATAACTAATAATTCATCATGCAAGTTCATTGCTTGCACCCTTTCCATGTCCTTCATGGACATATCAAACTTCCAGATCCTTCCCCCCAAAATCTTACTTCCATTATCGTGACATGTTCCATAGACATACTCAACATTGATCTTCCCTCTCAGTTGAGAACTTGGAATCATTCACATGGTATCCACCTAGAAGTTTAATAGACATAGTCATAACTATGTTTCCCTTTCTATATGATAACAACTAGCAAGAAAAAAAAATTTCCTCAACATCCTTAAAAACATTTCCCAACTCATAAATACAGTCTAGGGAATTATAACCATGCCCAAGGTAACAAAAAAAGCATTCTAGCTTCCAACTGGTCTTGATCAGCAGACCTTTCGATCAAGGAAATCCTTTTCTAGGTTGCCCTCACTACAATTTAAGTATACCAAACCATATCTATATGGATACCATCCACGACTGGATGTCAATCTAACCCATTGGGAATCTAGAAGTGCCCCAACATTTCCTTTACCACATTCATGATCAATCATTTAATTAACGATTTTACCTCATTTATAATAAATTTTAATGTTTAATAACATTTAGACGATTTCCTTAAAGCCCAAATACAATTTCTAAGTATGTTACTTACTAAGTATTTTAATACAAAACTCTAGAGTATCTTTAGACCATAATTAGTATTGGCCAGAGGGTCCATCCCTTTCTTTTAAAATTTTTTTAGAGGTTCTAGTTGTTTTTGTCTACTTTCATTTAAAACAGAAGATAGGTTGCAAATGTAGATCAAACTTAACCATCAGACCTAGAACTCTTTCTTTTGTTCAACAATAGTCAATGATGGAAGTCACTCTCCTCCTCCCACATGAATTCTGGAAGATTAGTTTCCTATCCACCAAACAAGGGAGGATGTGGTGATTTCTCACTCAATCACTCCATATTTATACAACTTCGTTTAACAGCTTGATTAGAAAAACCCTTCCCAACAATTCCTATACCCAAAAACAAAATTTGTTTCTCAATTGCCTTCAAAATCTGAGAATTGCAGATGATTTTTATTTTCATATAATGGTCATCAGACCCATTCCTCTTACATAGACACATCCTTAAGTTAATAGGGATATACACTCCCCTAGCACAACCCTAAGCTTTTGAAGTGGCTCTTGTCACTTTGCTTCTATCATCATGAAGGTTGTTCTCAATCTATAGGGTTCCTTTTTACTTGCTTACTGGGTTACTATAGCAACAATTTTCATTCAGTATAGGTCAAGTAAATTGACCTTACCACTTCCATAAATCCTCTGATCGTGAGGGATCATACACATCCAGAAGTTTTAATACTTCATTAAATTAGTAATTATTACTTCTATGGATCCTTTCAATCCATTCACATCCAAGTCTTTCTATTAGTGTTCATCAACATAATTCCACTCCTGTAGGATTGACTATCATTTCCCAAAATAAATTATAGGCTCCCTTTGCGATAGACTAGAAAGATTCAATATCATTGGGTAAAATCCCAACTAAATTTTAATCTCTATCCTTCTACTCACGGAACTTATGTAGATAATTTTTGTTCGACAGTAATATTCTCAATAAGATCATCTTATCCTTGGTAACCTAATCTTATGAATGAACAATAGCATGTACAATTGCAAAGTGATTTCATCTTCTTTATTTGAAAACATTAGCAACATACAATGTAGATTTTCAAAACATCTATCAACAATAGAATGCCTCATTCCTTTCTTCAAAAGAGATTAAAATAAGCCTCTTAGGAATGGGAAAGATAGGGTGTCACCCCTAAAATTTCTCTAATATTATTTTTATACGAGTCGTTCATGATCCCAAGAAGGCTAACTGTTGTTGTCATCCTCTGATACCAATTTGTAACACACCCAACCCCTTAAGTACATTTTTAAGGAATGGGGCATCAAAATTTCTCTTTCCTTTAACATATTGAATCCTCTATCTGAGGTCATCATCCTCTTCTACTCACTCATAGCATTCTAACGACTGCTACCAGGCTCAAATCCGATATCTGGGTTGCAATTCATGGCTTCCTGAAGTTCTTCGATCGTTCATTGGTTGAGGGACATGTGGCATTCACGTGGATCCATCTCATTCATACCATCCTTAAGATTCTACATCCATAGTGGAATTCCATCTACATACCAATCCAACAACGATATTTGATCCTTATTTGACACATAAATGGCACGGGAGTTTGGCGTTGAGTGCTTCGGCATTGAACTTCCCTTTTCTCTTAGGCACGCATGTCCTCGAGAGTCCTGAAGTCTCGAAATTCCAAAATGTTGCCACATAGCTCGGACGTTTGTCCCTTTTGGAGCATAATTTCTAACATCTCAAGTCTCCCGAAGTTCTAAACTCTCGAATTCTTGAAGGAGCCCTAAATATCTCCACATGGATCTGGCCATCGGTCCTTTCAACTTATCCTAGAGACCACACTCCAAACCTCTAGAGTCCCAAAGTCCTAGACTCCTGAAGGGTCTACTCTCGCACATGGTGTTGTACTAGATACGAGGGAGAATACAAGTGGGTCCCTCATACTCCTCCCTCCAAATTGAATAAGCGGTGAGTTCTAGGGGTGATACACGACAGGGCAGAGGTGACACGTGGCATATAGGATAGGGGATCTATGTCACCCTAGATGACGTCGACATGCCATGTCAATCCGATACTGGAAGCCTCCAGGTGTCCCTAACTTCACTACTTGCCAAACCTCCTGGAGCTCTAGAGTTTGAAGTTCTCACCACCTGTCTCCCAATACCCCTTAGATCCCATGGTCGAGGTGTGTCCACATATATCCATGAATATATTTCTCACGTTAATTAGTAACTTTGGCATTCATAGGTTTCCTCGCCTTGAACCAAACTTCCCTTTAGAGTTCTGAAATCCGAACACATGGAGAAATATAATCAACGGTTCATGTGCACGTTACAATGGGTGATCGATATTTACTTCAGTCTTCGGGCCTTCGAGATATCTCGAACCTAAGCGCAACACTCCTCATATATTCCAGAGTGTCAAAATTCGTACCACACTCTATCTGTCCCTACATGCACCTAATGCCAACGACCATGACTTGCTTCATCCTTTCAGAGATTCATGAAACTTGCATGCTCTTGTGTCTGTACTTTGATACTGCCAAATAACTGGACTTCCCAATAGCCATTTAACTATGGACATGCTTCCCTCTACTCTCAATGGCCCAGATTAACTTTGTGACTCTAACATTCAGAAGTTTTTTCACTAGACCACCTTTGTTCTCCCGCAGTGGGACTTGGATGAAGTCCTTAGCGCTACCTCTTCACTAAGTTTGATCTAACGATTGAGATTGAGTCCCAATGGATTCCCAGATCCATGACCCTCATCAATTCACAACTCAGGCCTTCAACTATTTTCGAGGGTTATGAATTCATATGTTCAAGATCTATGAATTCTCGTAGTTCCAAAGATAGAGTAGCTTCACTCCTTTCAGGATTAGCGAGGGGTTCCCAACCCTAGGTAATATGGAACCTTATCAAATTTCAGTGCTACACTCAACCTTCTTCTCCAGACCCAACAGTCATGAAATATCCTCCCGAATGTATCTCATCCACTCTTCCTCCAAATACATGAATAATCCCTTTTGAGACCAAAATCTTATTACCTTTCATGAGATTGATACTTATAAAAGTATCCTGTGCACTCCTTGCACTCACTCGCCTTGAGAATATTTCAACGCTTCACTAAGTGTTGGCCCTGCACACTATGCATGGGTCTCTCCTTCGATATTTTATACTAATATGGGTATGTGTGTATTAATTACACCAGGATTACAGAAGATAAACAATTTGAAACTTATAGAATGTCAAAGGTTCATTCCTTCAACTATATAATCCACGCATAGGCATATAACTCCGAAAGTAGATAACATAGCATTACCGAATTAACTTAGAGATAAGTAAACTCAGACATTCAAAACATGCATTTCAATCTAAGTGAACAAGGTAAATGAAACACTTATCTATTACAGTTGTTAGCCAACCAACTAACTGTGGATGTTAGCCTCTCCACCCAACCATAGGCTCGGAGGCATTCATTCTCATCACTCTGGACACCCCCATGCCAAGCCATGATATCACTAGGGAACACTCATAGTTTCTCATAGGTCCTTTCTCTATCATGGTCTTAGGGAGTTTTATCATATGCATCCTCAACTTCAAGCTCGCAATCTCCTACTCGGGTCACGTTCTCTTGTAAATTATCCAGTAAGTAGAACAAGTTATCAATCTCTTAGTTCTTCCTTTTTCGCTGGAGAGACTCACTCCCTCTTGTATTCCTGCATGTCTTCTCTTGTCTTCCTTTGGTGTGTTCTTGCATTCATTTATCCTCCCTAGTAAGGTTCTCAACCTGTCATGTTCCTTCTTTCAAAAGGAAACTCGGGTCAGTCTGGGCCTGCAGGAAAATTGCCTTTTGTGGTACTTTGGGCTGATAGTTTTTTGTCTCCCCAACCAAACCCTCCATGCTTCCATTCATGGGGGTAGTTGATTGTTCAACCACTAGTCCTTCTTTCCTTAACTACTTCGTCCTTGGAATCTGGATGAGGATGACTATTTCAACAAGGAGAGAATTTGGGGTCATTTTATTATAATGAACCCTCTCCATAGTTTCCTCACTCTTTTCTATAGTGATATCATGGCCAATACTTCGAGGCTTCACCCCCACATTAGGTTATTGGTAATATAAACAACAATACATTTACATTGTTCACATGCCATAGCATGGTGACCATAATTAATTATTAATTACAAGCTAGGGAAAACAAGGGTATTACACTTACCGTCAAGGGAAAATTTCCTATTCCTATCATAGGAGACCTTTTGGGTTAACTAAGTGGGGCTAAATACTTTACTAAACTTGACCTACATTTTGGGTACCACCGGATACTGATGAAAGAGGAAGACATTCCCATGAAAACATTTCACACTCATGAGTTTCACTATAAGTTCTTGGTCATGCCCTTTGGTCTCTATAATGCACCCTCCTCTTTTGAAAGCCTCATGAATCATGTCGTTGTCTTTTCCTCAAACACTTTGTGTCATATTTCTTTGATGATATTCACATATATAGTAAAACGTGGCAAACCCATCTCACCCATGTGGATCAAGTTCTCCATCTCCTTTCCCAGGACAAACTTTTTCTCAAATAGTATAAATGTGGTTTTGGTGCCTTTGAAGTAGAGTACCTAGGTCATATTATGGGTAAGGATGGTGTACAGGTGGATCCTAAGAAAATTGAAGCTATGCAAGATTGGCCTCGCCCTAAAAATTTTAAAATTATGTGTGGTTTCATGGGTTTGATAGACTATTATCGAAATTTTGTTCAGAATTATGGAAAAATTGAGGCTCCCCTCATAGCTCTCCTTAAAAATAATTCTTTCAGTTAGACTCCAATAGATGACCAATCCTTCCAAGCCTTGAAATAATTTTTGTGCACTACTTCTATCCTAGAACTATGTCACTTCACCAAGACCTTTGTTCTGGAATCTGATGAATTAGGGAAAGGAAAATATGGCATTGCTCATGCAATATGGTTGGCATTTGGTTTTCACCAGCAAACAACTGTCATAGTGAAATTTTGGCCAATCAATATATGAAAACGAAATTTTGGCTATTTTTCATGTAGTGGATCTATGGCACCCTTGTCTATTGGGGAAACACTTCTAAATTAAAATAGATCATCAAATCCTTAAGTATTTCCTGAAACAACAAATTTCATCCCTAGAGTAACAAAAATGGGTGACAAAGATGTTTGGATATGATTATTAGATCATTTACAAGAAGGGAAAATAAAATTTCATGGTTGATTCCCTTTCCCATAAATATGAGGAGGAAGGGTCCCTCTTTTCCCTCATTCATTATCGTAGAATAGCTTCATGATGTTTTCCAGGAATGGTGGAAATTCCCAAAAAAATTCAGCCTAATCCAAAAATTGCAATAGGATCGTCGAGCATCTCTAGGGTACTCTTAACACAATTAAAAGATTTTCTATAAAGGTCACATGTATTTAAGAAAACAATCAACCCTTAAATCCAAGGTTTTGTCTAAGATTCATGCTTCATGTATAACTCGACATTCAGTTTTTACCAAAAATTATGAAAGGGCCAAACATTCATTTTTCCGAGACAGTATGAAAAAGGACTTCCACACCTATGTGGAAGAATGTGATACCTATCAATGCAATCATGGAGAGACTGTCAAAACTCCTAGCACACTCCAATCGATGATGCTTCCACCTACTTTTTGGATGGATATTTCTATGGATTTCATTGTTCGATTTCCTAAATCTATCAATAAGTCAATAATCATGTTGGTAGTGGATCATCTTTTCAAATATGCTTATTTATGTGCTCTTCAACACCCATTCACAACATCGAGAATGGCTCAATGTTTTGTGTATAATATCTTCAAAATCCATGACATGCCTCGTTTTATTTATTTTTACCATGATCCCACTTTTACCAACAATTTCTAACAAGAATTATTTAGTCTCCAGGGAACCCAACTGCATCTCATCATCGCCTATCATCCCCAAATTGATGGCCAAACTGAAGCGGTAAACAATTGTTTGGAAACATATTTGAGGTGTTTTGCATCCGAAAGGAAAAATCAATGGCTTTAGTGGTTACCCATAGCTAAATGGTGGTACAACACCTCTTATCATATTTCCACTCACATGAATCCCTTTGTCTACAGAAACAATCCACCATTGGTTCTCCCATACATGCCAGGTGTCTCCAAGGTTCAGGAGGTTTACCAAAATCTCATAAGCCACATGACCATTCTCTGTACTCTCAGGGTAAATATGTTCAGGGCTAAAAAACGCACGAAGAAAAATTCAAATCAGTGTCATTCTAAATGTCAATTTGCTAAAGAGTACTAGGTGTTTCTCTATATGAAAATGTGCAAGTAGACTTTAATCAAATCGCATCATTTTCAAAAAATCAACCCCAAGTTTTATGGTCCTTATACTATTCTCAAACGAGTGGGGTGAGTGGCCTATTGATTATCTTTTTCGAGCCACTCTAATTTGCATCATGTTTTTCATGTCTCATGCCTAAAGAAAGTGATTTGCACTAAGCTCCATACCAATACCAATCTACTAATGTTGGATGAAGAAGGTTCCATTTGGTTTCATCCAAAAGCTCTATATCACCAACACGAGTGTCATCTCCATCAACGCACTATCAAGAAATTTTTATCTCAATGGAAGGATACTCTAGCAGAAGATACCACGTGGGAGCCAACTACTATTATGCAGTAATTTCCTCATCTCAAGCCTTGAGGACAATGACATCTTTTGAGGGGGAGGGAATGTTAGGGACCTAACTTCTCTAACCCTTCACATAGATAGAATAATATATTTTCCATGTAATAAAGATCAATATTGGTAAATAAGGCCTAGTTAATAATGTGAACAAATCTAATGTAAGAAGATTTAATAGAAGCTTCTGCTTCTAGGAAGATATTCCTCTATATTGTTCTTTGGAAGATAGATTTAGTATAAATAGGAGTAGAATTAATGAGAAATCATTTTCTTTGGAATTATTGTAATAGAGCATTTCTTTGTTGGAGGTTTCCCCTCACAGAAGCAAGTGAACATTTCTTTCTATCAATAAAGGTATCATTTTGGGTGTTGTGGTTCTCTACATTTTTCTATTCCCTTGGTATTTTCTATAGTATTTTCATTTCTCCTTAATATTATAGATCTGGTCCCTAACACATTCAATATTTTTAAAAGTATATTCTAAGAGTGAAGGATCTTCTAGAGGATAAATTGTTGGATATTTTTATGAGTAGTGTAAAGGATTAAATAAATCAACATGAGGTGTGTCTCTTTAAAAATCTATCCTTGGATAAGGCTTTTAATGTGGAAAATATAGTTGAAGTTAAAAATATGGTTACCAAATATTGTTTTAAAAGAACCTACAAGAAGCTCAATGTTCCCACTCACCTTTCTCAACCTGCAAGGTTGACACCTTAGTGATTGGATGAAAGAAGAGAAGAGAGAATACATTTCAATAGTTACATCAAGTATAGTAAGTGGTGTAAGTATGGTGAGAATATTTATTCTACATAAACTATGAAGATGAAGAAGAACAATCTCTATAACCTTTTCAAGATTCAGAATTAGATGAGACTAGACCAACACTGTTTTGTCATGCTTTGGTCAACATGAGCATTCTCTGAACTCTCAAAATGTAAGGATATATCAAGAAAATAGAATTTAGAGTTAACTGATTGTGGTGGTATCCATAATTTCATTAACTACAAATTAATACAATTATCACCAAATTTGTTGAAGTTGTGTTTTCCCACAATATAGATAGAAACCNATTTTTTTTTTTTTTTTTTCTGTAATAACCATGCAAAAGGTAATAACATAGCCTCTTGAACTCCATTGATATCCAAAAGAAAATAATATATTTCCTATATCTATGCTCATTATAAATATGAGGCCATAAACAATCATCTACAACTCAAGCTTAAAGGTATGCACTGAATTCCTAATTCTTGTACTATCCAAAAATAATATTAGAAAATATTAGTGACACTCATTTGGATGTTTTCTAAATATCAGAGTACATACAAGATCAATTTTATACCACAACCTCTATTGATATGAGAGGGAATCACATCGTGTGATTACATGCGACATTGCACTACAACATGCCTACATGATTAACATGGCTTACAACTAAAATTGTAAATATGACCTGCCTATGAATAAGCTTTACATCCTGGGCCAAGTAATGGGGTATGTATGCATTTAATAGAACTTAAAAAATATGTCGAATTAGATTCTCCTTCGGTACAAAACAAATAGTTTCCCTTTGTACTCATTACAGGTAGTAGGATCACAACCATATCCATCATTTAGGTGTTCTTGCAATTTGGAGTATGTATTCTTCATATATTTTCAATACAACACAACCATATTCATATATTTTCAATACAATACAACCATATCCATCATAGGTGTTCTTGCAATTTGGAATATTTCTTGTTGTATTTTCGACACTTCCAATACAACAACCTATGACAATGGTTTGGTGAACTAAATTGACATGCGAATGTGATGACTAGGCATTGATTTTAAATGAACAAATTATTTTTTACTTTTAACTTACAAATTAACTCTAAACAAGGGTGTCAAGTACCATTGAACATGAACCCCAAACATTTTTATGTCAATGAAAATCCGTGTCATCATGAACATTTCCTATACTTTATCTAGGAAATAATTTTGACACATAAAACTTTTTCTTAAAATGGTCATTACAACCAATATCAACTCTTTAAAACTTTGGACATGTATCACTTTTAGAAAACACTATGCCCCCCTTATGTTATACCAAAACACTTACCACTTTAATGGTGACCAATACAATTGAGACCAAATTCTTCATCGCTTCCCATCCTGTCTCATTTCCCTATACCTTCTTTAAAAATCATTCATTTTATGTTGGTTAAAGCTGGTCCCTCATTACTGAATAACTCATTTTATCATTACCTCTCTTTATTAATTTGTTTTTGCACCTTGTTGTGGTTTTATTGAGGGATAATTTCACGTCATTGATTTGGTTTGAAATAATTGTCATCAAAGTTGTCATAGGTTGAGCTTGTGGAAAATATAACAGAGTTTTATGTGAAAAACATATATGATTGCAAGAATGAGGCTATTCTTGCAAACGAGGATTGGTGCGCTAATTTTGAAATCAATTTATTATTTAATGTGTTATTTTAAATATTTAGACCATTTGAAAGCCCCTGCATATGTGCACGATCATAGACCAGTGCTTCCACACCAGATTACACTCAGTTTCATCATTACATAGTATCAATTATGAGTGTGAGAATTGTATCAATTCATCATGGCCATTACATCTCGAAGAAAGGTTTAACTACACATGGGAATCGATTTTGATGTGAAGTAATCTGCGTTCATTGCATTATTTCCATTAGAGATACTCTTCTTAGTATGGTTCTTCCTCAAGAATGATGGAAATTGAATAGAACTGAGCCACAGGGCTTGGAATTGTTCGAAGCGATACCCGAAGTTAAAGACATTTTCATAAAATTTGAGTGGTATGATTTACCATGCACATTTCAAGGACACCACACATGATTGGCTATGCTCTTTGTGTAGATATTTGATGGCTTCCATACCATGCTTGGAGATACCTAGATTCATGTCAAAAAACACTTAATTGGAGCAGTTTGTGCTCTCCCTGTATGTGGGGAACGATGGTTCAATAAAGGAAAGTTTCCTCTCAATCTCTGCAAAAATTTCCTTGTCCCCGAGAACCAATACCCCAACTGGAGCCAAGGAATTCCCATGGCATGGATAAAGGATGAATGGAAAAGGGCCCTAACAACAGTACAAAGATATATCATAGGTCAGGGTTGATTAAACATTATTCACTGCTATCACCTTCATTTAATAATGCATCTAAGTGTAGACATAGAGATTAATTTACCATTATATCTTCTTAAGAGTCTAACCAAAATGGAAAATAGGGTTCTAGGTCACCCTGAATCCGCCCACATAAGTATGTACCATGCCCTGGGACTATTTTTTGAAGTTTGTTGGATTGAAAGAACAAGACCAGATCCCACATTCACAAAAAGAAGGTGACACAAGTGAGGAGGTTAGGGTTTCTTAAGAGCCTAGGAGCTTGATGAAGCATGTCCAAATAATAGTGAGTAAAGGGAAAGGCCAAAATCGAGAAATACACCCCCTAAAAAAAATCCAGAAACCCCCATAGAGGATTCCTCCCACATGCAATTGAGGTCATCTATAAGAAAGGGGAAAGAAAACAACAGTGGAAAATATTTTAGCATGCACCCACCTACACTAGAGACGCCATAAAGGTATTTTTCGTCCAACCACTCAGAGGAAGACCAAAAAAACCCCATCGAGAAACAACCTAATAATCCTGTGACTCGAATGAGAGATAAAATTGGACCTAGTTCGTGCTGAAAGGAAGTAATTAAAGAGAAGGTTGTTCCTATAGAAGCTCCACCTAAAAAATATCCTTCATCTAGAAAGGAAAGAAAAAGGAAGGGTGAGAAAAACGCTGAATTTCCAAGCAAACCTAACATAAATACTAGAATTATGAATCAGTTGAGGCTGAAATCCAAATATTTGTTCAAACCATAAGTAAAGGATCCCCAGCTGATTTTGATCAAGGATGATTCTAGTCCCAAATTCACCAGCATGGAGGAAATGTTATTGAATGTGTTAAAGGGTATGCTAGTGAAAAAAGAAAAAAAACATCTAGTGAAGATGAGGCTACAAAAACAACAATTGTGACAGTGAAAAAGGAGTATCCTTTAGACTACAGTCAACGAGGAATACAATATTATGGGTTTGATCCCGAGCAAGACTCTATTGAAACCTCACCACATGTAGGGGATTCTTGTCATGGTTTTTAAGACATTAAACTAGAAGTTAAAGCTGACACTATAAGAATTCAAGGGTACACTAAAGAAACTAAAGGGAAAGAGCCTAAAGTTGTACACAGTTATAGTATGAGAACTAGAAGCAGAGAAATGGCTGACCACAACAAGTTTAGCACAGAGCAAGAAATGAAGGAGAAATATATCGAGGTCAAAACAAAGAAGGTTGATGACAACCAACAAGTGCATAAACTGAAGCCGCAAGTCCATAACTTACAACACCATAATTAGGAATTGGAGAAACTGTAATCCAAAATGTAGAATAAATATCAAAGACTCTAGAACAAGTACCAGAAGACTTGTTTCTTTATAATGGACATAATTTGAAGGAGTGCTTGAAGAAGCTTCCAACACACCCAGTTATCTTCCAGTGGCCTCCAACAATGCACATGGACACTAGTGCTTGATAAAGAGTTAATTTCAGTCACTCCCAGTTAGTTTTTGTTAGAGTTCAGTTTACTCTAGCATATGCATCAGTCTAGTTTCATTGCTAGTAACAATTTTTAGGTGTTTAATTGCAAGACTCTTTTAGATTAAGGCATAATAAGTGGTCATTTATGTGTGATATGAACCACTCTTTTTTTATTAAGTCAAGATCGAAGTATACATTACTATACTCGAACACTATTTAGTTAAGTTAATAAGTTGTTCTTCAACTAATAATGTAGAGTTAAGCCTCAGTTCCAGATGGATGAGAGCCTCTACAATTTTGATAAATATGCATTTTTTGTATGTTTTGAGGGTTCGATTTTTGGGAAAAGAATAAAAATACATCAAACTGGTTGAAAATGTTATATGCATGGATTAAATCTCTCTACCTAGTGAATATACTCTTGATGACAGTGTGTTTGTGTCCAAATCTACATATGTTTTTATCTTATCTTGAATGCAGTTTTTTATTTGTGAAAAGTACATTTCATTTCCTTCAGCTGTTGTATAACTTGTCTTTACTAATATGCAACTTGTAAAACAACAAATGCTTTGGTGAAGATTTGTTTCTATTGCAACCTATGGGAGTAGTTGTGTTTTTTATACATATTTAATGCCTTGAAATAATATTTTAAGTATTAAACTTCTTACAACATATTATTCATTGAATGGTTTATTGTTTCCATGTGTTATATCCTCTATTATCTCATGTGTCTCTCATTTGTGTGCCACCAGCCAAGGAGGAAACTCCTACATATCATTGTTTCCAAACCATCCATGTTCTTGTCTTGGTAAACCAACCCTCCAACTGACCAAAAAACTCAAATAACCAAGAAACCCACCATTCCAAAACTTGAGGTGCCTAAATCTTTCCTTTAGAAGCCAAGTGCATAATTTAAGACCAACATATTCCGGTGCCATTGACATGGAAAGGAGTAAAAAATAAATATTTCCATGGGAGAATGAAAATGATCAAATCTGACCTTTGATGGTGAACAAATATCAGACACATTCAGATTACAATATTTCACCTGGTGACTCCACTGAGTAAACTTCAAAAACCAAATATTGTCTCCTAGGAAATGACTCAAGAGACCCAAATTTGAGAACATCAAATCCACCAAGGCTCATCCCAACCCTAAGAATCACACAGTAGTCTCTGATCCAGAAAGGCAACTAATAAAGCTACACCCAAAGAATATACTTTTCTCGATTATCATAAACAACTTGTATTTTCTAGCCCTAAGAATCACAATTCCAGGGAACCTCATACACCTTCACCTCCTTCCTCTACTTCATCATCCAATCCAACATCCACCCCTATATGTCCAATCAATTTTGAGATTCCTATTTACCAAACAATGGTGATTAACAAGATTGATTCCATAATTGATGCCATATATGCTCCCTTAGTTTTTCCTGTAGGCTTACATGTACTCCTAGGCACATATTACATGAAATATTTTCCAAGAAATAATGGGGAAGGGGGTGTCACATCTGAAGAGCATTTCGTATCCTTCTACAACTTTGCAAACAACTTCAACATTGACTATGTAGATGTGTGGATTAGGTTGTTTGTACAAATCCTCAATGGAGAAGTGAGGAAATGGTTTTGGGATCTCCGTCCAGCCTCCATTACAGATATTGATGAGCTATATGAAGCCTTCATAAATAAATGGGGAGATAGAAGAGATTACATGTATTACATCACTAGGTCTGGGGCCCTTAAGAGAAAGAATGGTGAATCTACTTCAGACTTTACCAAGAGATTCAATAAGATGTATGGTAGGATTCCATATGAGATCAAACCAACTGAAGTATTTGACAAGATAACGTATTCCAATGCATTCGATGCCTAATTTTCCCTTCTATTGAGGGAGAGAAGATACACCACCTTGTTATCCATGCAAGAAGCATCCATTGAGGTTGAGTCCAACATATTAGCATCAGACAGGTTAAAGACTAGATTTGATAAATAAAAGAAGAAACAAAGAGATGATTCCCATGCCTCCTTTAAACCAGCCACATATGATCCTAAAATTGATGAAAGGACCAAAACTTTGAAGGATTTGACATCTGAAATAGCTAAGATGAAATGGGAATATAAACAACCAAACAAACATTTTCAAGGGGTTGGGAACATAAACCCAAACTAGTTTAAGAGGAAGAATGATGCCCCTCAGATAATGCAGAGAGAGAGAGAGGAGGAATGTTGATGATCAAAGAGTAGTACCTCCTTTCCCAAACAATAAGATTGAGGAAATGAAGGTAGATAGTGATGTTGTGGATGATGTTGTTGTACTTTTTAATGAAACCAATTTTTACACCAGTCACTTAACACAATAATATTATGAGGTAGCACAATTTTCAAATCAATTTGATATTGATATAGGGGAAGATGGAGTTATTCAAGGCCAACCCAAAAATAAATATGATTTGAGGCCTAGAATAGGCACTCCCAAATCCACCACCCTCGATCAGAAAAAAAATAAAAAAATCCTCCCAAGCCAAATCCAAGCAAGGGTGCATTGGCTAAATCTCACCAATGTCCTCCATTTAATATTGTTGTCCCTAAAGTAAAGGAATATGATAGGACACAAGCATATTTCACCCTAAAGCATTAGTTCAACAAGATCAAGATCCCTATACCTCTGTAAGAATTGTTAAAAAATGAGCCTTTCAATATATCCATTATGAAGGTTCTACAACCACCTTCTTATGTTGTAACTTCTGATGTAATTAGTCTACAGGTAGGAAACCCAACCATTACTGTGGGACCACATATCAAGGATGGCTCTGATGCCTCTCCACCATTCTACATATCTTTACATTTCCATGAAAAAATCCTACATAACTGTCTCATGAACTCAGGGGCCTCACACAATGTCATGCCTAAAGTTGTTATGGAGGAAATAGGTCTGGAGATCACCAAGCCCTACCAAGATATTTACTCCTTCAACTCCAAAAAATTTAAATGTTTGGGATTAATAAAATATCTAGTGGTTTCTTTGGCACAGTTACCCATCAAGAGTGTAGTGATGGACATCATTGTGGCTGACATCCCCTGCAAGTTTGGTATGCTTTTGTCCAGGATGTGGGCCAAGAAGGTTGGGGGATCATTACAAATGGACCTCATATATTCCACCATCCCTGTTTTCAAAAGAGAACATAGGAGGATATATAGGGATGTTGGATTGGAATATATCGTTAGTGACCATCCGAATCCAAGTAATCACCCAGTTAATTTTTCTGAGGATGAGATCGGGTCATCTATTTTTCATTTAAATGATGATGAACTAGAAATTACAGTCAACAAATAAAAAAATCAGTCACTGACAGATTGGAAAAATGATGTATGGAAGATCTTTTTCAATGGCTCTTCATTAAAGGAAGGTTTTGGGGCTGATATAGTCCTCATTTCCCTTGCACAGGAGGTAATCAAAATATCTTATAATATGGAATTTGAGACTACTAACAATATAGCTAAGTATGAAGCTCTAGTGCTTGGATTGAGGGTTGCCAAAGCCATGGCCATTGGTAATTTAATAGTTTTTGGCGATTCTGAGTTAATCATCAATCAAGTAATTTTTTTTTATCAATCTAAGAAACCAAGGCTCAAGAAATATAGTAATGAGGTGTGGGACCTCATTGACAACATCTTTATGGCATTTAACATCTCCTTCATTCTCAGAGAGGAAAATTTGAAGGAAGATTCTTTGGCCTTAGCTTCCAGTACCTTCATAACTCCCATTGGTCCAAATATCAAGTTTCATGTGGAAGTTAGACGTAGGAAAACCTTACCAGACAACATAAAGCATTGGCAATTCTTTAGTGATGACTTGGAGCTACAAATATTTCTGCAGACCATTGAAGAATTCTCCAGTATCTCAATAGTTCAAGAGGATGAAGATGATGAATTAGAACATAAAAAAACATCTTGGTTGTTGAACAAATTGGTTGGAAAAAACATTGTGGAACTTAAAACAAACCACATCCCCAAGGGTCTAGTGCCATTGGAAAGGTTATTTGACAATTATGATGTCTCTAGATATGTTTCCATCAAAAATAAAGAAGAGGAAGTAATGTACTGCAACATTGGGACTGTTGAAAATCCCAAAATAGTCAAATTGTCCAAGGCACTAGCTCCAGACCAAAAGGACAAGTATGTCAGCCTCATGAAAAAAAATTATGATGTTTTTGCATGGTCATATGAGGATTTGAAGACATTTTACAATGACATCATCCATCACAACATCCCTCTCAAAGATGGTTCTAAGCCATTGAGATAGAAGATTAGGAAATTTAATCCAATGTTGATGTCCATAATTGAAAAAGACTTGAACGAATGCTTGATGCTAGAATCATTGTTCCCTTGAGGTACTCATATTGGGTGGCCAAATTGGTTCCTGTGAGGAAAAAGAGTGGGGAGATATGCTTGTGTGTTTATTTTCGAAATCTCAACAAGTGTTATCTAAAGGAAAACTACCCCCTTCCCAAGATGGAAAATATCCTGCAAAGGGTAGTGGGTTCTCATATGATTTCATTGTTGGATGGGTACTCTGGTTATAACCAGATATCAGTGAGTGAAGAAGACAAAGAAAAAACAACATTTACCACCCCATGGGGAACGTTTATGTATGACAAAATGTCGTTCGGGTTGATTAAAGCAAGGAACACCTTTCAGAGGACCATGGACATAGCCTTAGTGGGGGAAAAAGACAAATTTATGGTTATATATTTGGCTGAAATGACCATTTTCTCCAAATCAGATGATGAACATTTATATCACCTTGAGCATATTTTCCGAAAATGCAGAAGGTATGGGATCTCTTTGAATACCAGGAAGTACCACTTTTCTATTCTTGAAGGTAATCTCTTAGGCCACGTCATATTATCAAGAGGAATAAAAATTGACCCTAAGAGAGTTGATGCCATTCAAGAAATTGAAATTCCCATAAATAAGAAGTTTATTTAGTATTTTATAGGAAGAATAAAAATTTTAAGGCGCTTTGTGCCAAACTTTGCTGAAAGCATAAGGCTTATCACCAACATGTTGAATAAGGATGTTGTTATCAAGTGGTCACTGGAGGAAAAATCAACATTCCAAGGATCAAAAAATCTTTGGTTGAATCCCCTATATTAGTTAGCCCTGACTATTCCAAAGAGATATTTATCTTCCCTTTTGTCTCCAACGAAACCATCGTTGTTGTGTTGTTGCAAAAAAATGAAGAAGGTCATGAACAACCCATATCCCTTTTTAGAAAATCCCTCAGACATGTTGAGATGAAGTATGACCTATTAGAAAAGTAGGCCTATGACTTGGTCAAAGAGTTGAATGCCTTCAGGATGTATGTTTTATAGTCTAGCATAAAATCTTATGTTCCTAGCAGTAGTATCAAAGAGATATTGGTTCAGCCAGATAGTGAAGGGAAGAGAGGGAAATGTATTATCAAACTGTTGGAGTATGACCTACACATAAATCTCATAAAGTTTATTAAGGGGCAGGGACTTGCCATGTTGTTATTAGAATCAAACTGTAAGGTGTTGAAATTGCATCAAACCTTCACCCAATAGGATGCACCCATGACATAGTTTGGAAAAGACAACATGCAGGTATCTAAAAATTACTCCTCTTCACCTTGGTACAGAGATGTTATTTACTTTTTACAACACCTAGAATGTCCACCATAATTGAAAAATACGACGGCCAGGTCTTTCAAATTAAAAGATATAATTTTTTTTAGTTTAAATCAAAACCTATATTAGAGGGATCCTACTGACATCCTATTAAAATGTCTTGATGAAAACAAATCCAAGTAAGTCACAAAAAATATACACAGGGGTGTTTGTAGGGGACACCAACATTGGAAATACACGGGCCTGAAGATCCTAAGGGTAGGGTGCTATTGGCCCACCCTTTTCTCTGTTGTATTGACCACAGTAAGGGCATGCAATGAATGTCAAAAGTTTGCAGGAAAACAAAAAATAATCTCACTTCCCCTAAAATGCATCACTACCAATGGCCCCTTTTAACAATGGGGATTAGATTTCATAGGTGAGATAAATACACCCTCTAGTGGGAATCACAAGTATATTCTCACTGCCACTAACTACTTTACCAAATGGATCGAGGTTGTGCCTACCAGGAATGCTACTGACAGTGTGATCATGAATTTCTTGGAAACCAATATCTTTCCTAGATTTGGCTACCCTAGGAAGCTTATAACAAATAATACCCAAGTAGTCAAGTCCAAAGACATGATTGACTTATGTGGTGGCCATAACATTTCCTTGACATATTCCACACCCTAATACCCCACAAAGTAACATTTGATGCCACAATATGGCTCTCGAAGGTTCCAAACCCTAAATATTTGAATTGGTACCTACCACTAAAATGGGCCATGAAAGAAAATTAATCCAAATTTTTCACCCAAAAGGTACCAATAGAGATGAAAAATTATATAATGATCCATTATGGATTAGTTCTTTACAAAGGTTTTGAGGAGATCCTGATTTATATTTTTTTGTTTTTGTTTTTCACCAAGTATTTTTTTATCAGAGACATGTACCAAAATTTATGAAAATAGATCTATCATTCCATTGGTAAAAATACACTTGGGAATCATACACCCAAGTGTATGATTCATATGGTTTCCCTTATCATAGTGGAATATATGACTTATCTTATTTGTTATCCATGGACCCACCCCTCATCCCCCAATGAATCCCACTCGACAAGAAGAAACCAATTAGAACCGAATTCTAACATTTTTGTTGTTGATGCCAAAGTGAAACAACTTAATAGTTGAATTGACGAACGCCAAACTAGTCTCAAACAATTCATGAACCAATCCTAGGTTCCTTCCTCATTTGACTCACACCTCCATGTCAAAGGTGTTGAGTCCACCCAACCTCTACACTCTCATTCCAACTCCCTACATCATGAACCCCATATTCCTAGAGTTGAGGTCAACAAATTTGATGGCTCGAATCCAACATCTTGGGTCACTCAGATGAAACATTTATTTTCCATGCATGTAATTACTAATGGGTTGACCAATATTCTTTATGGTGGTATCTATTTGGATTTTAAAGAATTGAAATAGTGTCAATGATGTAGAAATGCGCCTCACGGTATGTTTCTTGGAAACAATTTTTTTTTGATCTGTATGAGCAATTTGACACAGAAACCCATCATTTAGTTTGTTTGACCAAGTTGAAACAATATGGAATAGTGGAATAATTTATCATTTCCTTTGAGCACTTGGATTTATGAATTGAGGGAATGACATATTCCTTCTTACTAGAATGATTTATTAATGGCCTTGAGGATGATATATGATCCTAGGTCCTCATGGATCTCCCCCATGCTTGGTTGGAAGCAACTAATCATAGCAAGGAGGAAAAATAGGTCATATTTTCCCAAAGAATAAAACCCTCTTTTATTCCCCGCTCTAGATTCCCCAATCCTTCCCCTCGGGCCACCCCTCTCAAGGTCCAAAAAATAACATGGGAGGAAATTGTTGAATGCTAACTCAAGTGTATTTGTTATAATTTTGATGATAACTACTTTCCAGGACATAAGTGTAAAGAACATAAACATTTTATGTCCATTTTGGAGGATGTTTTTGTTGAACATGTTTAGGTTTCACCCAAGGAATCACTACCCGAAGTAGATGATCTTAAGCCATGCTCTAATCCTCCCTCAGTTGAACCACTATTCTCGCTGAATTCTCTCACTGGATTTTCTTCTCCCCAAAACCTCACATTAGTTTTATACATTAAGCACATGAAATTCATAATCCTAGTTGACAGTGGAAACACTCATAATTTCATTCATTGCCACCTTTTTAAAGAAATCAATTGCTATATCTGTGCAGTCAACAATTTTCAAATCATTATTTCCAATGGTGGTTCCATGAAATGTGGGGGGCGTTATGAAAATGTGCACCTACAAATTGGTCAGTATGACTTGAAATATCACATGTTTTCTATTAACATGGGTGGTTTTGACATTGTTCTTTCTGTTGAACAACAACACACTCTTGGCCCCATAACCATGGATTTTAAGGGTTTAACCATGAAATTCCAAGAAGAGGGACAACATTATAAATTCCAAGGTATTATAGTGGGATCTTCAGAGATTATTAGTTCCAACCACATGGAAATGTTACTCGAAAAATCTCATTATGGTAGAATTTCCAAACTCCATTCCATTCAAGAAGTTGAGACACCCTCTTTGCACCCCCACCTCCAATCTATCATTTCCCAACACCATGATATTTTAAAAAATCTCTAGGGACTTTCCCCCTCCCATGGCGTCCATTACCATTTCTTTAATCCTTGACAATCTTCTTCCCAATCTTCTCCCTTATCATCATCCATTTTCTCATAAAAATTAAATTGAGAAAATTATCCAAGAGTTGCTAGAAGCAAGTGTTATATGTCCTAGTACCAACCCCTACTCTTCCCCTATTGTCATGGTCCTCAAGAAGGAAGGTGCTTGGTGCATGTGTCCTAATTTTCATTCCCTCAACAAACTTACCATTAAGAGAAAATTTCCCATTCATGTCATAGGAGACCTTTTGGATTAACTAAGTGGGGATCAATACTTTACTGAGTATTTGTGAAGAGGATTTGATTTTGATGGTTCTGAGAAAGATTCAAACTATGAGTTTTCTAGAAAGGGTTATACATTTTTTAGACCTTATGGAATAACGATTTAGGATTGGGGGTGACTAAAGCAAGTGATCTTGGTTTTTACTCTCTATGGTTGGGAGGAACTGGATTTTATACTCAGTTTGTTCCTTGAATTCTGAGTAGACTCATATATGTTTTCATAAATTTTTTTTATCATCTATTGAATGGTTGATAATTACAATAGAGAATAATGATCATAAATTGTAGTAATGGGTATTTTTCAAACAAACAGTTTTGTTTTATTTTTATTGATGTTGTTGCAACAAGAAAATATGTATAGCAATTATGGTTATGACTAAATAAATACATTTGTGTTATTATTATTATGGATTTTATTGCAGTAAGAAATATCTATAGCATGTATGTTCATAACCAATAGAGATAGTTTTGTATTATTGTTTTTTTTGGTCTATTTGAAGCAGTAAATATCTATGTACTGGTAGAGTGTTATTTACGTTTAAAGGAATTCTTATTTACAAATATTGTTTTAATAGAACAAAGTAGCTATAATATATTCTAGCCATGCAAAAGATTATTTCTTTTTATAAAGTTTGTCAAAAATAAGTTTAGAAATCCATTGTTATGTACTACAAAGGAATATCAGAAGTACCTGCATATGATATATTTTTATAGGTATGTTTATATTTCATAGAATCCATTTTGAGCAAAGAAAAAATGAGTATATCTCAAATATAAACAAATTTCTTTATTTATAGTAGATAAAATATGCATAATATCTAAAAACTAGAAATTCACAGTGACAACCAAAGTATGGTGTCAAACTAGTAGACCAAATCAAAATTACTAATATAAATATTGTAGACTTTACAAACTAGTATTATAAATATTATACAGAGAAACTAGCTTCCAAGAAAACCAAAGGGTTATGTATATACTAATACTATTATCATAGTTTTAACTTAGAAATATTTAAGGGTTTTTTGTTTTGTAACCTTGGAGCCAATGACAATGTCATTTGGTCACATTTAACATAGATAGAATAAAATGAAAGTTTGTTCATTCAAACCAAGCTGAATTCGTAACCATATTGGTGCTCATATAATAAAATAAAGTTTAAATTCTAAAGAGCATCATATATTTTCATAATAGATATAGAGAGTTTAAATGAAGAGTTTTTCATCCTTGTTCAAACCCAAAATCACGATGACTAACTCTCTTTTTGATCCTTGAAGGAGATGAATAAGAGTCGAACCCATTATCACTTTCAAACAACACATAGTGGGTTGTAAAATAAAACTGAGTACCTTCTACCTATGGCCTCTCGAGCTAGAGTTCACCCAAGGGTCATAAATAACCCTCTACAGAGGGAAGTATAACGTTAGAACTATAAAAAAATGTTTAAACAAACAAATAAATAAAATATATGACTAAAAGACAAATGGATTCTCACCTAAGAGCTCAGCCATTTGTGATACGATGTTGGAAAAGCAATTTTTGAATATCATTTTGAAGAAAAACCTAAGTATAAAGAAAGGGCACATAAGGAAGAAAGGGTGCAGAAGGAAATAAAGGCACATAAGGAAGAAATGGTGTAGAAGGAGGAAATCATGAAAATAGAAGGAATCACACAAAAGATCACAAAAGGACACAGATAATGCATAGAAAGAAGGATAAGGAAAGAAAGCGAGAGAAGGAAGTGAAAAAGGACAATAGTGTGACTTTCCAGAAATAGAATAACACCATAAATTTTGTATAAAGAATGAGGAGTAAAAGAAGGAAAACAACCAATTAACTGAAGTTGGCTATGCCATGCATTGTAATGGGTTATTTTGAGAGAGATCATAATAGGGTTTTAAGCCTAGATGTTGGGTATAAATATGTAACGGGATTGGGATATTAGTGTGCGTAGAAGGGACTCAATGTTATGAAAATATCATGAATGCAATAGATAGTTTGTAGGAAAGAACATGAATAAAGAAGGCGTTTAGAGAGGATATTGCATATTATGCTTCTTTTACTTGTCTATATGCATTTATGAATGATGATATTGTTCGTAGAATAGAGTTAGTATATGGATCGATTATGCTGCATTGTTCATGTATGGTCATGATAATATAGGTAATAATCAAGACCGTACTTAAGCTAGAGGATAAGGAACAATGATTCACACCTCTGCCTCATGTTCCCTTACTACAACAAAAAACCTAGTTCTTACAGTCCCAATAGATACCCCAAGTGATACTTCATATGTTCAAGCCTGGTTCCAAAAGGATCGGTGTCTTCATGGCTTGTTTGTCACAGTTTAACTGAACCTTGGTTGTTACTACCCATGCGTAGACCAGGCTATCCCAACAAATGGTTTTGTTATCAGGACCAAGACATTCTGATTAAGGGAATGTTTTAGAGGCCGACTAAGAAGGAAACAAAATATTGGATGGAATGAAAATAACATCAATTCAGGCGACAAGAGAAAAGGAAACCTCAGATGAGTAACAAGAAATGGATGCAAAATTATGTGTTTACGAACTTGCATGAGATTTTGTTTGGCGAATTCCCATAAATTTTGATGTAGTGGCTAGAAAGATTGGTCAAGAAGACATGAAAGTTTAGTGTTGCAACACCAAAGAATTGGAATCCTAGATTGATAAAGTAGTTGAATTCGGTAAGTAACCGAACTACTCGAGTAGTTGATTTTGGTTACATAGTGTATTAGGGGATTATATTACAAAATTTGCGGTAGATAGAATTCAATTATACAATGTTGTAGAAAGAAATGTTTTCAAAGGACCACAAAATAGGTTCTTGAAATCATTAAATATGAGGATAAATATGTTTTTATGTGAAAACCAAGTGATGATTATGAAGTTCGATGGATAAAGGGTCTTCGTGCACATAGGGGGAGCCGAAGGATGACAGGGGAATCATCTGAGAGAAGGAAGTAATGAGCGATGAAGGAAGAGACTGGGGATGCAAGAAGGCATCATATCAGAGGAAGAGTAAAATTTTCGATAATTACGTAGAGTAAGAAGGTATAAGAGGCAAAATATTGGGGCTGGGAGAGAAGAGAAGAATAATGAGCTGAAATAAAGAGAACCTTGTGCACAAATCTGAATTGTGGAGATACTATATGGAGGAGGAAAAGAAGAAAAGTCTTAGTCCATTCCAGTAATAAGAGAACCTGAAATTCCTACCTAGAAAATATTCTATGTTGAATCCATGATAATGTGTGCGTCACCACAGTCAAAGATAACAATTAAAGAATTTTCAAAAGCTATCATCATTAGTCAAGGATTATAGGGTAGTAGTAGTTAGAATAGTGGGAGTAGTACGCAGAGTCAAAATCAAATTCCACCAACATCACCAAGAGGAGGGAATACAAAAACCACCATGGAGGGAATAGACAATACACTTATACTTTCAAAATTCAAAGGAGTAGGATCAGAGGATCCAGAACAACATTTGTTTGTCTACGAAATAGTTTGGGCTGCTAAAAACATACAAGATGATGTCATAAAAATTGCATAGCTAGTAATGACATTTAGAGTTCATGTGATAATATGGTATATGAAGTTACATATAATTACACCTATGGAAGAACACAGGACGTGGGAAGAGATAAAGCATTCGCTATTAAATCAATTCAAAAATCCAAAGTCAGAGTCGTGGTACATCACTAAACTAAAATAAATCAAACAGGTACAAACATAGTCTATATGGGATTGCAATCAACACTTTAAACATGTAATGGGGAGAGTGATGTTCCAAATCCCAGATCAACAACATCAAGAGTGGTTTATTGATGGACTTATACGACACATTTGAAGGCCCCTGATTCAACAAAAGGTTACATGATAGCCCAAAGCACTAGATATTGTAATGAAACTAGAAGCCATGCTGACAAGAAATATGAGAGGAATGAAACATGTTCATATGCAGTTGGATACATTAACAATCCAATTGGAAGATCTAACCAAGGGAAGGGGAAAATGAGAATAGGTTTCGTGTACAAAGTTCCGGACTAAAGGCCATCACAAGGATGAATACCCAACATTTGCACAGTATTTGGCAGCTAGAGAGCCGAATCCAAACCCAGAGGAGGATAGTGTGAGATATGTAAGAAATGGAGCCATCATCCCATCAAGTGTCCATTACTCTAGAAATATAAGAATACCCCAAAGAATTTGGTTTTTCAATTTTTGCAAGTCGGTAGGCATGAAGAGAAGGATTGTTGCACGTTCAACTTACTAGGAGAGCGCACATATGATATATACCGGATCCAAGAAGAGAATACCAATGAAAATGGGAATAGCACTAAGTATAATGGTCAGCGAGGTTTAATCCAGAGAACACATAAAAGTTTGGCACAGGATTAGGTAGAGGGTATTTTGGTAGAGGAGGACGAGGCTCGATTATCTTCTATAACTATAAACAATATGGACACTTGGCTAGATATTTCCAGAACCCATGTACCATGTGAAAATATTGCAGAGCACTGGATCATGCAACATAGGAGTGTCCCCAACTAGTTGCAAAATGGTAGGCTAGAGGAAATCCAAACCAGGATCAACATCAGAACCAGAAAGTGCAAACGATATCAGTCGAAAGACATAGTGAAGGACCAAAAATTATAGTTTTTACTCATGGAGGAGCCTGGACATGCATCGATATGGAAAATCAAGGAAACCAAATAGAGAAATGGGTAAGAAATTAAATGGGGCCTATGATAGCATTCAAACCACAATAGGAAAAAGAGACATATTAGAGTGCATGTAAGGAAATGCTTAAAACACATAGGGAAGCATCCACATCATCGCTACCTCATCTATAAGACCCAACGGTACCTGAAAATTCAAGTACACAAGTAAGTACAATAACCAAATTCTTAAAGATTTATGTAGAAATAATGAAGGATGGAACTACACTCAGTATATTATATAACATGATTGATCACTATGTGAAAGGAAGCAACACCCATATCATGCAATGAATGGTAAATCAAGTACTGCGTAGGAAGAGAACCAACGAGGAATTCAAGTTTCATGCACAGATTAGGGAATACAATGTGGATAATGTTATTCTAGACTTAATATCATATGTGAATGTACTACCTAATAAGACATGGGAAATGATGGGAGAACCTGAACTAATATGATCTCCTGTTCAGTTAAAACTTAAGACTCGCAAACCATCATATGATAGTCTCGATTAGGAGACTAATGGGAGAATTTTTGAACATAGATTGGATATGTAGTATAGTAGACTTTGAAGTTATTGAGATTGTAGATGATAGTCAACCATATCCAAATTTAATGGGATATGAATGGGTGGTTGATAACTAGTAAATTATTAACTCGAAAAGACAGGAGATGATATTTGAGGTTGGCAATATAAAGGTTATTGCATCTTTGGGCCCATTAGAAGGGAAGAGATACACAGAGTCAGTAAGAGAATATGAAATGAACAATTCATATAATCTGACTGTGGGGATGGAGGATTATGTTGACCTAATAATGGATGCAATGGTAACTGCAAGAAGTATCAGTTTGTGAACATCATATTAAAAACTTGTTCTATAGAATTGGTAGTTGAAGATACATGAAGTATCAACTAGAATATGTGCATGTACAAACCGATCCTTGCACTGGATTGGCACAAAAATATGTGACCCACCCAGGTACGATGGACTAGCTTAGATTATTATGTTTATAAAATCATTTGAGTTATAGGTACCTGAAAAACAAATGATTTTAGCACTAGATGTCATCTTAAAAGAAATTGCAGCTAGATGGTGGGTCGTGCACAGAAAGGGTATTACGGACTGCGCACAATGTAGTACACCTATGCGGATATGATTTGGGACAGAGGAGGTAGAAGGTGTGCATAAATACATATGAGAGGGATACCCATAGAGTCACATAAACAAATGTAGATATTTATGGTTCTCAAAATAAGAGACAAAGTGGCCACAACAATTCATACAGAAGTTGGATACAATCCTGAGGAATCAATATTTAGAATTCTAGATGCACATGGGTATAGAAGAATGGAAAGGATTGGTCTAGATAGTATAAATCACATTCTCATTTGAACATGAATCCCCCTCCATACATGCAACACTACAAGCCATCTGAACAAATATCTTCTCAAAGGTAGATTTGGTGGAAGAAGAACCCTTAGGCGGTGTGTAGAAAGACAAATTAAGAGTCCAAAAGCTATTGGAATGCTCTAATGTTACATAGAAGGAATACGAGAATAAATATCCTAGGAATGTGAAGGTACAAGAAACATAAGAAACACACAAAGTAGAAAGTCCAGAGTTGGTATTCATCGCATACACATTGCCTATAAGGACAAAGAAAGTCAACATTGGGACCCTAAGTTTGCACATATAGGAGACTATTGGAACGAATAGACAAATGAAAAGGAGGAAGAATTATTACAAGAATATCAAGACTTATTTCCAACCACATTCTCCAAGATGAAAGGCATCACAACCGATTTAGGGGATATGAAGATTCCACTAAAACCTGGAGCCAAGACAATATGACAGAGACCCTATAGATTTAATCTGAGATACAAGGATAAGGTGAAGGCTGAAATAGACAATATATTATACGCAGGAATTATTGAACTAGTAGAAGAGTCAAAATGGATTATCCCAATGGTGGTGCAGGATAAGAATACTAGAGGAATTCAGATCTGAATGGATATAAGGAAGTTGAATGACACATGATTACATGACCCATTCCCAACACCATTCAAATATGAGGTGTTGGAAAACGTAGGAGGTCAAGAAACATATTCGTTTACCGATGGATTCTCTGGGTACCATCAAATATAAATTGTGCAAGAGGATAAACACAAAACCACATTTGCGACATAATGGGGCAGTTATCAGTACATGGTGATCCTATTTGGATTAAAGAATACCCCTGGATTATTTTCTAGAGTGGTAGTGGCAACATTCAAGGAGTCCATCCATAAATTTTTGCAATTATATTTAGATGATTGGATAGTGTTCAATTTACTACAAGACCATATAGAAGTTCTTCGGCTTATGTTAGATTGATGCAGAAAATGTCAAATTTCACTGAACTTGAAGAAATGTATCTTCTTAGCACCATTTGGAATTCTACCAGGACATGTAGTATGCAAGTAAGGCCTATTGGTTGGCCCATCCAAGATCACAATTATTTTGTAATTGGTACCACCAGCATCAGTCATACAACTAAGAGAAAATTTGGTTTATACAGCCTATTATAGGAAGTTTATCAAAGGATACGTCTAGATTAAAACACCCATGGAGAATTTATTGAAGAAGGAATCCAAATTCCAATGGAATGAGGACTTCTAGAAAGGGTTGGACATGCTGAAACCAAGACTGGTCACCGCACCCATTTTAATATTTCCACACCGTAAAAATATGTTCCATGTCTATGTTGATACATCATTGATTTGGATGGGCATAGTACTCTCACAACCTACATAAGGTGACAGTGAACATCTGATTTCATTTACAAATAGGAAGTTATCTCTATCAGAAATAAATTATACCACTACAGAACGATAAGGCTTCGTCATGGTCTATGTGCTCCAGAAGTTCAAACATTACTTACTTGGGTATCATTTCAAGATGTATAGAGATCATTCTGCATTAAATTAATTATTCAATAAGATTTTTTTAGGAGGAAGAATCTACAAATGGTTGTTACTATTTCAGGAATATGACTTTGAGGTCATAGTGAAACTATGGAAATTGAATGCAGAATTGGATCATCTCTCCCACATTGTAATAGGAGAGGATGCGGGTAATTTGGATGATAATTTCATATATACTCAATTATTTTCAGTAATAATGGTGGATGATCACTTCACGAACATTGTGGAGTTTCTAAATACAGGTGCAAAAACCTACGACATGACAATTGCACAGAAGAAACAATTGGTAGTGAGAGAATCATGCTATTAGTTGATCGCAGGGAACTTGTATAAGCTAGGGGCATATGGAAACTTGATGAGGCATGGAATGGAACATGAAATATAGGTTATACTATAGGAATCACATGATAGGGTTGTTGGAGGAAATTATGCAGGGAAATCTATGGCACATAAGATTTTATGTTCAGGGATTTGGTGGCCCACATTGGACAAAGATGTGAATGAATATTGTATGTCCTATGAATTTTTTTAATGAGTGGGTAAACCATCTAGGTGCGACAAAATGTCATTAAATTCACAAGTGACGTTGCAATAATTCGATAAGTGGTACATTGACTTTGTATGTCCGATCAACCCACATGCAAGGAGATCAGAAGCACGATGCATCAGCACTGCAAAAAAATATCTAACTAGGTGGGAGGAAGTAGCACAAGTTCTTGACTTCACATCTGATATTTTTGTTTGGATTCTATTTTAGAATGTAGTCACCAAGTTTGGTTGTCTGCGCATATTACTTAGAGATCAAGGTACACACTTTCTGAACACAACAATTGTTGCACTAACTATGGAATTTCAGATTCATCATTAGAAGAGTACACCATATCACCCTTATTATAATGGTACAATGGAAGAGTTTAATAAGATTTTAGAGAATGATTTGACAAATATATGCAATGATGGAAGAGATGATTGGGACTTACGCATCCCCATAGTACTATGGGTATACAAAACTACTACCAAGAATCTTACAGGGAAGACACCTTTTTGGTTGGTCTATGGACAAGAAGTAGTGATTACAATGGAGTTCATTGTACCTATTCTATGCATTGCATCCATCATTGAGCTCTTGGACACAGTTATTCTAGCTTGAGGAGGATATGTTTCTGGTAGGATTCCATCAGCAGGTGTATAAAGCTAGAGAGAAGGCTTAGCATGATCGACACATTAAAACAAATAAATTCTAAGTCGGAGACTTGGTACTACTTTATGAAAACAAGTATCTACAATACCTAGGAAAGTTTCTCATGAACTTGTTAGGTCCCTATGTGATACAACAAATAACTGAGACATGTGTTGAGCAATGGGGAACCTTGGATGGACAAGTCTTGGAAGGAATGGTGAAAAGAAGTCGACTAAAACTCTATAGAGACATTTTACCATCAGTGAAGTAATATGTGTTGTGCCAAAACCATTGTATTATAGTAAGTGTACCATAGTAGTAAGAAAATCTAGAAAAGCACAATAAAAAGTAGAAAAAAAAGAAAAAAAATTAAAAAGGTAGTGATAAGAGAAAGAAAAAGAGTCAGGAAAATACCAAGGTATGAGAACTTGTGCAGATGGAATGATCATATCACACAAAGCGCATGTTGTGCCAAGTTCAATGACAAGATATAGATAGGATCGAATGCGATAGAACAACACATTATTGTATAGGTTGGCACAAAAATACTATTAAATATAGTTAGTAATGGAAAATATAGTTGGGCAACCGACGTGATGATTCATTAAAGCACCATAGAAGCATTAAATTTGAAAAGTTATCAAAAATAATGGATAGATCAACAGTACAAGAGAGGGATCATAAGGTGGATTTGGAAATTAAGGAACATATAGGTACCCATTTATCAACCTCAACACCATAGTGGACAAGGAAATTAAAGCAAGATGAGACAAGTCTACTTGTAATAAACACACAAAATACCGAGAAGGAAGAAAACTCTTCGTCATTTTTTCATGCAAAGTAGGAGAAAATAAAGTCAAGGTCCTCAAACCAAGTTACAGTGACCCACACAGACATAGAGTGTTATCTCACAAATCTTGAATACAACAAAAATTGCACCCCCAAGAATAGGAGGATTGTATGGTGCTACAAGGAAACAATAAGAAAAAAATAGGGGATGTGGAGGTCGAAGAAGTAGTCATACCTTCAGCCTCGGAACCACCCAAAATGTTTCACAGATATTAATTTTCTCTGAGGTAGGATGATGCGACCCCCATTACAATACCAATTAATTCTAAATATCCATTACCCATAGCACGGGTCCCGAAGGGGGTTAAGAAAGCTGAGGAAATTCTTGGCAAGGTGGGCAACTTGAAATTTATGGACCACGACATCAAGAACACAGAGAAGTTACTTGAGTTGTCCAGGGATCAATACTTATGCACAAATATTGAACCAATGACGAGTAAGACTTTGGTGGAAGCACATGAATGGGCGTTGGGCTTAGATGGTGCAGATCCCCTTCTCTCTTAAGGGATACGTGACCTCCCATTCAGGATATTCGATTCTGAAGTCGGGTGACTCTCTGAAACCTTGCTGGTTTCATTATGTATTAGACACAGGTCCTCTCTCTCTCTACGTAGGATTCACGATACCCGCGACCTTCCCTTTCACGTTCTGGGGAATATCAGGGTTGGCATTAGCGCCTTTTCTCTTGGATTCTCCTTAGATGTGACCTTGGATGATGAACTCATGCCTACACGCGATTTCAGGTGCACTCAGGAGTGGTTTGGGTCAAACCATTTTTCGCCCCAATATTCACCCTAAGCCTCCACCTGTCTTTCCTCTAAAACCATGGTCTCAATCTCAACCCATCCTCAATATCGTAAAGTTTGAGCACCTTCTGTCCCCAATATGAGAGATGACCATTGATCTCACGATCTTTATGGTACCTCGAGAAGAACAACTGAGATATCTTCCTTGGAATCAACGGTTCGTATTTCCCTCTCTCTGATCAACGGTGGTAATCGATTCAAAATTCCAGACTTCAGAATTTTCAAATCTCAAACCTTGGTTTCCTTTGCAGAGAAATCTTCCAGAGTGGAAGATCTACTGACACTTGTCCCCTTCAATCAATGGTTGCGATCTATGTGGTTCTCCAGACTTCAGGGTTTTTAAGTCTCAACCCTCACCTTATTCCATACTCCAATCCTCCAGAGTGGGTGATATGCAAACACATGTCCTCACAATCAACAGTCCAGATTCTACCTTGGGTGTTTGACCTTTTCACCTAGATCAATGGTCCTGGGACCCTTCTCTTGATCAACGGTTGAGATCTCCTCTGGGTTTTGGACTTTGGATATTTTGAATCTCAAACTTGATCCTTTCTCTAATGAATTTGTCTGAAGGCTATAATACACTGACCCATGTCCACCTCAGATCAACAGTTTAGGTTTACTTCGGGTCTTTACCCGGAGTGCACATATTCACGCCATGTCTCCCCTGAATCTAATGACTATAGACCTCTTCGAAACTTTACCCAGAATTCTCAAACCTTCGCCACATCTCCTCCTGATCCGATGGCTCAGATTCACTTTGGGACTTCGAACCTTTGGGTTTTGGTGATCGCAGTTCTCAAACTAAAAATCCCATGACAAATTTCCCAAAGCTCGCGATCTGCTAACAAGTGTCCATTAACAGATCGACAACTATTGAATCTTTGGACATTTGGGATTAGGGTGTTTCTATGCCTCGCCTTGGACTTCCTCTAGATCTAATGGTTCAGATTCACTCGACCGATCCAATCACTGAGATTTCACTTCGAGAATACGAAACTCCAGACTTTGAGAAGTTCAAGTCTTAAATCTTGGTGGGTTGTCTCTCCTGTATGTATGAAGTGTTAAAGCTTGGGTACCTTATATTGAATAAGATGACTTTTGATACTTGTGTTGTGATCCAATGACCAAGATCGCTCCTCCTCCCGAGCTTCTGATTTCTCTGACTTAGAAGATTTTTTAAGTGTTCAAAGGTTTCAAACATTTTCTCCTCCGACGAGTCCGACTATTGGATCTTGTTAAAACTTATGAAAAGTGTTATTCCTCTTGATATTGGTCTTATGAAGACTTATACTTCCCACACACTTCTTGCGTTTAATGGATTTCGATAATTCAGATCTGAAGGATATCCCGAAGAGAAATTCCTCTCGCCCTGCTAGCATTCTCCTTTTCTGGTTCTTCGACTTCTTACAAAGTCCCTTAGACACTTAGTTGAATATCGGATCTGTGCACTCCTTGCACTGAATCTTTATGCAAGATTTGGATTCTTGTAGAAAACTATGCACGCCTTGCACCAGTCTCTTTTCACTCCTTTCAAAGGGAAGTTATGTGCTATCGCTTCTAAGCTTTGGAACCGAAATAGATCCCGACAATGCACTCCTTGTGTTCTGTGTGCACACCTTGCACCACTTCAATCAGAAGAGAACCAATTGAAACTTATCCTAACATTCATAGTTCCATATACTCATAACAAAATTCATTCATTCATTCATGATAGCACAATAACATAGAATTGCAAAACAATGTCCACAACATGCATTGAGTCAATTTTCCTCTTTTTTATTCAAAAGTGAAAATGGATACAACTATATTCAAAACAAAATATGAAAACTCAGAAATCTCCTAATAACTTGCAGCTAGCCTCATTTGGGTGTACATAACCTCTATTTATCTTAGAGGGTTCTTAGGGTCCCCCTCAACTACTTGTCTTCTCCAAAACCTAACCTAACAACTATCTTAGATCAGTCACATTCCAGAGTAGAAGTGGAAACTCCCACTTTGCTCGCAATTATTCAAGCGTGCTTCAAATATTTTTTCAGCCCTGAGTTCAGGTGTGCTTCAAAATCGTTGAGTTGATATGTGATTTAAAACATTCACTGAGACTGCTAGTGTTGAGATTCCAAAAATATTCCCATGTGCTGAGTGGTCTTGCTCCATGTGCTTGCCAATGATGCTCCTACATCGTACTCCCCTTGACAAAAAATCATCGACTCCTATCCATGAGCTCTTGCACCAAATTTCCATGCTTCTGGATATCAGCTTCATTTTCCCAACTAGCATCTTCTATTGGGTGTCCCTTCCACTTGACCAGATATTCAAAATAGGTTTTTCTTATGGTCTTATATCGAATACTCCAATAAAAAATATTCTCCATCTGTGGTTTTTCTCCAATAGGCATTTTTTTCTCCCACTGAATCTTCTCTTGATATTCTGATCCCCTTGTGTCATATTTCTTATAAGGATACGTGTTTGAAACATTGAATATCGGTGAAATGCCCACATCATCTGGCAGCTCAATCTCATAGGCGTTTGCATCAAACTTCCTCAAGATCTTACATGGTCCTATCTTCTTCATATTTAACTTGTTTTATGTTCCCCTAGGGAACCTTTCTTTCCTGAGATGTTCCAGAACCTGGTCTCCTACTTCAAATTGAATTTATCTCCGGTGTTGATCAGCTCTGCACTTGTACTCCTAGTTAGAACTTGGCACCTGACCTCTGATCTGGATATGGAGCTTCTGCATTTTTGCAACAAAATATTATGCTCCAACGCTCATGATCTCACTCTGTTCCAAGTCTCTCAACTCAAATACTCCCCTAGTTTTCATTCCATACAATATTTTGAATGTGCTATTTCCAGTGCTCCTATTTGGTGAGTCATTGTATGCAAATTCTTCTTGTGGAAGAAACTTATCCCACTGATTATAGTGCTCAGTAAGAAGACTCCTCAACAAGTTTCCCAAAATTTTGTTTACCACCTCAGTTTGTCCATCTGTCTGAGGGTGATAAGATGAGCTGAAGGAAAAATATGTCCCTAAATTCTTCCCCAGTGTTCTCCAAAAGTGACCAACAAATTTTGTGTCTCTGTCTGAGACAATGCTTCTGGGTAGGCCATGAAGTCTCACAACTTTTTTGAAAAACATATTTGCAACATGTGTTGCATCACTGGTCTTTTGACATGGGATAAAGTGTGCCATCTTTGAAAATCTATCCACAACCACAAATATGGAATTAAATCCTCTTTGTGTTCTTGGTAGTCCCAACAAAAAATCCATGCTCATTGCATCTCATGACCTCTCTGGTATTGGCAATGGTTGTTACCATCCAGTGTTTTTTCTTTTTCCTTTTGCATGTTGGAAGATTCTACATCTGTTAACAAAATTTATCACTTATATTCTCATACTTGGCCAATAGTATGAACTTCTCAACTGTGCAAATGTTTTATCATGGCCGAAATGTCTAGTCAATCCTCTACTATGATTTTCCTTCAAAAGGTTATCCCTCATTGAGAATTTTGGTATGCACAACTAATTTCCCTTGAACAACAGTCCCTGTTGAATCATGTACTCTATCCACTGGCTTCTATCTCTCAGCACAATATTTTCACATGATTTGTATGCTTCCTTGAAATATGTATCATCACAATACATGTCCTTAAGGTGTTCAAACCCCAAGGTCTTCACCTGGAATTCCTGCAGAATGAAACATCTCCTACTTAATGAAGCAACAACTTTGTTAGCATTCCCAACAATGTGTTTTATACAAAAGTAAAATTATGCATAAACTCAACCCATTTTGCATGCCTCTGATTCAATTTTTCTTGCCTGATTATGAATTGTAAAGCCCAGTTATTGCTATACAAGTCAAATTCTTGTTGGACAAGGTAATGTATCCACTTCTTCAAGGCTTGAATTATGGCATACAATTCCTTATCATACGTGGAGTATTTTCTCTTGGTCTCATTCAACTTCTCACTGAAATAGGAAACAAGTCTATTATCCTGACTCAAAACTGCTCCAATTGCAACTCCACTTGCATCATATCTCACCTGAAATGTCTTTTCAAAATTTGGCAAGACCATAATTGGTCGTTCTGTTATTTTCTCCTTTAGTATATTGAAGCTCCTCTCGGCCTCCTCTATCCATTTAAAATACTTGTTCTTCTTCTTCATTGTATCCATAATTGGTGCACAAATTCCACTGAAGTCTCTGATGAGCTTCCTATAGAAACTTGCTAGTCCATGGAAGCTCTTTACCTCAAACATACTTTTTGGTGACGAATATTCTTTGATTGCTTTCACCTTTTCTGGATCCATCTTCAGTTCATTTGAAGAGATCAAAATACCCAAGTAAATGAGTTATGTCTTCATAAAAGAGGACTTCTTCAAATTTATCAACAACTTCTCTTTCTCTAGTCTCCTCATCACTAGTGTTAGGTGCCTCAAATGCTTCTCTTTAGTCCTGTTAAATATCAATATATCATCCATATATACAAACACAAAATTTCCAATGAAATATTTCAATATTTCATTCATCAAACTCATAAAATTACTCGGGGCATTTGTTAAGCCAAATGGCATAACAATCCACTCAAACAAGCCTTCATGTGTCTTAAAGGTTGTTTTCCACTCATCACCTTCTCTCATTCTAATCTGGTGATACCCACTTTTAAAATCTATTTTAGAAAATAAATTCTCCACTTAAATAGTCCATTAAATCATCCATTCTTGGTAAAGGAAATATATACCTGATGGTGATCTTGTTAATGCCTCTCGAGTCTGTAGACATTCTCCATCCTCCATCCTTATTTGGACTCAACACAGTTGGTATTATGCATGGAATCAATATCTCTCTCACCAAACCCTTGCGTAACAGTTCCTGGAGTTGGTTCTTCACTTCCTCATTCTCTCGAGGTGTCAATTTGTATGTTTCTTTGTTTCGCAGAATTTCTCCTGGTATCAAGTCAATATGGTGGATGATACTTCTTATGGGTGGAAATTATTTAGGAAGCTCATCCACCACTATGTCAACAAAATTATCCAACAATTCTTGAACTTCTTCAGGAAAATCATCCATCTAAGTACTTGTAAGGATAACTCTGGGTTTCCTCACCACAACAAACTACATCTTTTGTTCTTTCTTGGCTTCTTTTAGGAGTTCCTTCCTACTCATGAGAAGTATGCTTGTGTTGGCTTCCTCTTTCACTTTCTTCTCCTCTATTGGCAACAACATCTGTGTCCTACCATTCTTATTTAAGGTGTATGTATTCTTCCTCCCATCATGAATGAAATTCATGTCAAACTTCCATGGTCTTCCCAACAAAATATGGCATACATCCATGGGAATTACATGACATAGAATTTCATCTTTATATCCTCCTATCTTAAATTCAACAAAGAATTGTTTATTAACCATGACCTGGTGTCTTTTTTGCAACCATGAGACTTTGTATGGCCTCAGATGTGCAGTTGTCTCCAGCTCCAATTTCTCCACCATATTCGTGGATACTAAGTTATCAGTGCTCCCACTGTCAATTATCACCTTGCATACTCTGTCTTTAGTCTTGCAATTTGTTCTAAAGAGACTAATCCTTTGCACTGGCTTTTCAACTTCTGCCTCTCATTTTGAGATAACCTTCCTCGGCATCAGGGGTATTCCATCCTCTGCTCCTTCTTCTTCAACATCCCTTCTCTGTGCTTATGAAATGTGAGATTCACCTCCTCCTTCTTTATTTTTGTCGGGACACTCCCAAGACATTTTCCCTATCTTTCCATAGGCATAGAATCTTACTTCTCCTCCTCCTCTTCTTCCTCTTCCTCTAAAAGAATTTCTTCCACCACCCTATCTTCCTCATGAAATTTCTCCTCTTTTCGAGTGATTGTGTGGTTTCTCAGTTTCATCCTTACACTTATGTGTCTTTTCATGGGTAACTCCCTTGAATTTGTTTGGGGATGGGATTTTGCCTCTTCCTCTCTAGCTTTATTTTCTGGCCAACTTCTCCTCTGCCTTTAGTGAAAAATGATAATCATCCTCTACTTTCCTTACTGACATCATGCTGAGCTCATCCTGGATTTCATATATCAAGCCATTTATATAACTGGAAACGTTTTCTTCATCTCTCTCCCTTTGTCCAGTTCTAATATTCAGTCTGTAGAAATCCTCTGTGTACTCCTTCACTATCATCCCCTTCCGTCTCAGGTTCTACATCTTCCTGAACATATTGATTTGATAATATTTGGGCATGAACTTAGATTTCATCTTGGATACCATTCTATCCAAATTATTTATCTTTTGTTTTCCCTTGCTTCTCCTCTTAGCCTGTAGTTCATCCCAGCATATCGCTACATGTCCTTTTAGCCCGGTGACAACCCACTTCACCTTTTTCTCTTCATCGACCTCTTTATAGTCGAATTTTTTTTCCATGGATCTCACCCAATCCTGCAACTATTCAACATATAAATTGTCTTCATACATTGGGACCTCTATCCTGGATCTACCTCCCAATCTAGGAATTGATCTCAGCAAGCGTTCTTCGACATCATCCTCTCCTGTAGCTTCTTCAGCTTCTACTTCTTCACTCTCTACATCATTGATGTATCCAACATTAGGTACTCTCCTCTGCATTGCCTCCATCACCTGTAATATTGCACAAAGTTCTCATATCTCCCTTTCTACAGACTGATTGGTAAAGATAGTTCTACTCGTCTCCTCGGTGGCATTGTGTTGACTGTTTGTCACACACAGAGTACAAATTAAAGTTCTTTTGTCTCCTCTCCTTTTCCTATTGTTTTCAACAAAAAATTAGGCTATGATACCACTTGGTGCAGACCCCCTTCTCTCCTAAGGGGTATGCGACCTCCTGGTCAGGATCTTCGATTCTGGATTTCGCTAACTCTCTGAAACCTTTCTAGTTTTGTTTTGAATTAGACAGAGATCCTCTCTCTCCCTACACAAGCTTCATGATACCCACGACCTTTACTTTCACATTCTACTGAATCTCATTGTTGGAATTAGTGCCTTTTCTCTCGGATCCTCCTCAGATGTGATCTTGGATGATGACCCCATGCCTAGGCATGATTTCGGGTGCACTCAGGAGTGGTTTGGGTCAAACCATTTTTCTCCCCAATATTCACCCTAAGCCTCCACATATCTTTCCTTTCAAACCGTGGTCTCAATCTCGGCCTATCCTCAATATCACAAAGGTCGAGAACCTTCTATCCTCGATATGTGAGATGATTGTCGATATCACGATCTTGATGGTACCTCCATATGGATGAGTGAGATCTCTTCCTTTGAATCAACAGTCTTGATCTCCCTCTCTCTGATTAACGACGGTCATCAATTCAGAATTATGGATTTCATAATTTTTGAATCTCAAACCTTGGTTTCCTTTGCAGAGAAATATTTCAGAGTGGAAGATCTACTAACACTTGTCCCCTTCAATCAATGATTGTGATCTTTGTGGTTCTTCGGACTTCTGGGTTTTGAAGTCTCAACCCTCACCTTCTTCCGTACTCCAATCCTCCGGACTGGGTGATCTGCAAACACCTGTCCTCACAATCAATGGTCCAACTTATGCCTTGGGTGTTTGACCTTTCAACCCATATCAACGGTCCTAGGAAACTCCTCTCTATCAATGGTTGATATCTCCTCTGGGTTTTGGACTTCAAATATTTAGAATCTCAAACTTCACCCTTTATCCAATGACTTTGTCTGAAGGCTATAATCCATTGACGCGTGTCCACCTCGGATCAACAACTGAGGTTTACTTCGATTCTTTACCCAGAGTGCATGGATTCATGCTTCATCTCCCTTGAATATGATGACTATAGACCTCTTCGGGACTTTACCCAGAGTTCTCATATCTTTTCCATGTCTCCTCCTGATCTGATGGCTCAGATTCACTTTAGGTATTCGGGCCTTCGAGGTTCAGTGATGTTAGTTCTCAAACTAAAAATCCCATGAAAATTTTCCCGGAGCTCATGATATGATGACAAGTGTCCACTAACAAATCAATGACTCTCTTCTCTTTGGCTCTTTTGGATTTGGGTGTTTCTATGCCTCACCTTTACCTTCCTCTAGATCTCACGACCTGCCGACACATACTGTTTATGGATAAATTCGTGAGTGCAGACATAGACCAATCTCCCCAGATCCACCTGGATCTGGAACAAACCGTAACAGAATACTACTCTTTCCCTAGATCTTCATATTGAATGAACTAAGAGAAATGGATAGTGGACATACCTTATGAACGCTCTCCTTTTAATCTCTGTTGTTCCTTGCTCTGCTCCGATGCTCTTGTGTCGTTCAATCACAACAACACAAACCAATCACAACAAAGGCATTAAT